>JARHVA010001851.1:900000-1242500 GCA_037957365.1 Torreya grandis | reverse complement strand
TAAAGGTTTTTATGCCAAATAGGTTTTGATGGAGCTCCTCAGGGATGTGCCATTCCTCTCCCAATGCCTTGATGTACTAGGTGCACCACTTGATTACACAATTCTTATATTTTTTGGAAAATGATGGGGATAGGTGAAGTTTTGATATGTTAGTGTTGGGGAGTCCTTTTGCATTGAGAAGACCCAAAGGTTATCCTCATCACCATTTAGTACTCTAATTTCCTCTATGATAATCAAAATTAGAATCAACCCCCACCAAAAGGTCTCCTATATTGTGTGACACTCAATTGCATTATTCACAATATCTTCCACTATGAACTTGGCTATGTTAAATTTGACCCCCTGTGCCATGTGGTAAGTGATACACAAGTAGGTCTTTATCCACCCACCAACCGTTGAGACATAGTTTTGAACTCACCAAGTATGAAAATACCCTCATTATTGGGTCCTTAATATATTTTATTAGGAATTCAGAACCTCCCTTGTATTATCCTTAGAGATTTGTGACCCTTTCAAATTTTACATCATTCACCATCATCTAGTAGATGTTTGCACCAAAGTCTAGGAGTCTAGTGATTCACCTAATGAGTCTAGCTAACAACTTCATACACCTCCATGCAAATTAGAATCAATCCTCATGGATGTGTGAGAGGAGGAACTATACAAGTTATTTTATATTTTTAAAACATAATAACTCATAGAGTTGAGTTTTGTTGGTAGTTTCCAATTTATCCTAAATGGAGACATCAAATAGTATCATGTCTGCTTCAATCTTTGTCCTCATATGTACCACCTAGTCTTATGCTAGGTCTTTCACATTGATCATGGTGTGGTGGTTATATTCCTTGAGCCAATATTTATATGTGAAGGATTTTGAACTCTCTCCTATCAAAACCTCTTTTAGAAATTACATCTCTCAGTAGGACATCTTTTCAAGTGCCTTTAGATCAAACTTGATGATGCTTACTCCTACCGACTATGCCTTGTTTTTTTCCATGGTTGATTATTCTATACATGACCTCTTGGCATCCTTATATGACTATTGTGGGATGGATATTATTCATTTCTTTCCCATCTTAAATCATCTAGTGTTGAACTGTGGTTTGTTTATCTTGTCAAAACCTTAAATTTTTTTGGCACTTTTCACAAACATGAGGTTTGTGACTATGTCTTTAACTCCCAATATTCATGTGCTATCAATGGTGGCATCAACATTAGTTTAATTTTTTAGTACCTAGTTCTTTTTCAATTCATTCCCCTTTCTTTTCTATGCCAATCTCACAAAGAACACAATTTATTTCTTTACACAATCATTCACTTTTAGCATCTAGTGGTGCTCTAAGTCTCAATTTAGTAGTGTTTTGTTACTTCAGCTCTAGTTCACTCTATATTGTTATGCATTCTATCTGCAATTTATCTTTAGGATTATAAAATAAACCAATTAACATCTTACTAGTTTATACCCTAATTTCATCTATCATCTTAATCACAAGTGTTTAATGGCATGGTGGTGCCTAGAATTATTGGGATTTGCCAAAACCTATGAAATCCATGAGAAACTACTATCACACATGCAATTAATATAGATATTTGTGCCTCTAAAATAAACTTAATTAATTATCGTAATGGTATTTTGGTGAAGTGATATTCAATTTAAATGATCACTTCTCACTTTGCTCTAGGTGGATGTTAGCTTGTTTTGATAACGTTTCACCTGCACTTTTGTTTACTTGGCATGACATTCACATTCTTTTATGACAACTTGGGTTCAGTGCCTCACATGCATGTGATTCATCCTCCATAGTCCCATTTCCTCTTCATGTTGTGATTCTATTCCACATGCACTTTCTTGTCTTGGTTGATTTATCTGTGCTTTTCATCTCTTGCCTTGGCATATCCTACCCCATACAAATCCATTGTGTTGGCCCTCCAGTTCTTCACTATCAAGGTATCTTGTGATCTTAGCATATTTTATGCATTTATTTCATCTTATGTACATGAGTATCTTATACATCTTTCTCTTTGATTTGGTATTCCTATTTTCTAAGTCTAACGAGTTTCATACACCCATAACTTAGGTGTCTGGCCTCAAGCACTTAGAAATCATTCATGTTCAACTCACCTAGCTAGAATTATGTGTGAAAACACCAAAATATTTTTATTATCAGACATCAAAGTGCCACTTATTCAATCATTGCTTAGAATAATACAAAATAACTCAATTCATCAAGTATTGTTTAGCTTGCACCCAAGTTTATTTGGTCTCATTAAACCACTGACTCATGACTAGGGAGCCAATGTCTAATGGCATACGTGTCATCATAATACCTATAGGGATTTAATTAGTTGCCATTTAAATTCCTAAGGAGAATCTCACATGATAATGTGTGAAACTTGTATGTACCAATCTCTAATATATTATGGACTACATATGGACCCATCTACCTTATCTATAGCTTGCATAGGTTCTTGAGGTACTTGGAGTCATAGAGCAAGACTGATGCTCCTTTAGTTAGTACTTTATGCTTGATATTCTTGTCATGCCATAGATTTTGGCATGCTTTCTTTATCTACTAGTTCCACTTTGCCTAGGAGTGTACCTCATCTAAGCACTCTAAGTCCTCTAGCCTTACATTCAATGATTCTTGGTCATATAATTGCATAATTCATGTGATGTGTAATGAGGGCACCAAGAATTACATTGGTAGAATTACATCAATGCTAAACATCAATTGAAATGCTGTATCCTTATTCAGGCACTTATAAGTTGTGTGATATGCCCATAACACTATTGACACTCGATCATCCCAATATTTTAAACCAATATCACATATATTTTTGAGGCACATATTTAAGATATTTTTTAATGCCTCAACTATGTTATTTGCTTGGGGATGATCAGGCATTATCTTATGGTGCATCACTATGTATTTTGTTAGCAAGATTTACACAGTTCTATTAATGAATTACATGCCCTTATTGCTAGTAAAGCTAAGTGGGAACACATAGTGACTTATGATATTCTCCCATATGAACTTTGTGGCTATATTAGCTGTGTAGTTTTTGGTTTTCATGGCCTTGACCCACTTGGTGAAATAGTTAGTGGCTATTAGAATGTATTTTGCACCTATTTACCATGTTGTAGGAGTAATTGGTCCAACAAAATCAAAGGCCCATTTTTCAAATGGTGCTTGGGTAAGAATGGGGATGAGAGGCATCTCATCTCAATGGTTGGGATTCCCTATGTGCTAACATTAGTCATAGGCTTTAGTGCAATATTTTTTAAATCTTGGAATAGGCTTAGCCACTGCAAGCCTAATTTCAATACCTTGCACACCATTATGTCTCCTATGTAATGGCCTCCTACTATCCCTTTGATCACCTCATGTAAAATGGAGTCCCTTTCATGATGTAAGACACATCAACATAGCACTTCATCTTGGCCTAGTTTATACAGTTCCTTATTAATAAGCTAAAAAGGGGTGGTACAAACTATGAGCTATTTCTTTTCTTTGGTTGTCATTGTTTGGGGCACATATCTAGATGTAAAAAAAAAACTATCTCTACCAAATCCTCAGGGGCATGCTATATTTTGTAAAGTTGTGCATCCAACATATCATCCTTAATAGGCTTTATTGTATTGCCAAAGTATACACAAGACAAATGGTTTGGGCTCAAGTTCTATTTTTTAGGCTTGACAACAATAGAGAACTAGAATTCTTGAAATAAGACTATCTATCTAAAAATGTGCCTACAAAAAATAGGCTTATTCAAGAGGTATTAAAGTGCCTCATGGTCTGTGAAGAAGATGAATGGGGTCACTAATAAGTATTGTCTAAATTTTTATAAGGCGTAGACCACAGTGAGCACCTCACACTCAGTTGTGGTATGGTTTTTACCTACCTTCATTAGTTTTCTAGTAGAAAAGGAGATGGGGTGATCTATTTTTCCTTCACTAGGTTGTGCCAAGATTGAGCCAATTATAGAGCTAGATACATTGACATGGATGTGGAATGGGGTCTTCTACTCAAGAAATTGTAAAATAGGGATGCTATCAAACTTGAGATTTAAAGTCTCAAAGGAATCCTCTTATGATTCAACCAAATAAAATAGACCATCCTTGTACAATATTTCTTCTATTGGTACTACAATCTTTGCATAGCTCTGTATGAACTTTATATAATACCCACAGTGACCAAGAAAGGTATGAACATATTTTTATGTGGAAGGAGTGTAGAGATGAATGATTATCATAATATTTGTAAGATCAACAAGAAAACCATCCTTATAGATTATGTGCCCAAGTAGAGTTACAAAGGGTGTTATGAAGATGCACTTTTTCAAGTTCAAGGATAGCTTACACTGATTGTACCTATTAAACATTAGGCATAGGTTATCATAATGTTCCTTCACAAGGACATACACCATCCAGTGATCTAGGTAAAATTGGAGGAACTTGTGGATAAATTCTTTAAATGTGGTGATCACCATTCTAGAGAAAACATCTGGTGCATTCTTGAGTCTAAAGGGCATCATGTTATAAGCAAAATAACCCCATTTAACTACAAAGTTTATTTTGGGCTTGTCCTCCTCAATCTAGACTTGGTGGTATATAAAGAAACCATTAATGAAGGTGTAGTTCTCATAACCTACAATGCCATCCAAGAATTCATTAGTGAATAGAATCATGAAGTGATCAATGATGCAAGTAGCATTCAACATCCTATAATCAACACAAATGAGAATACACCCATCCTTCTTGATTATAATCACTGTCAGGCTTACCCACTTAGACTCCTAAATAAGGTAAATGCCCCTTATAGCCAATATTACATCGATATCCATTTTGACCTTGGTACAGAGGTTGGGATTTATCTTGTAGGGGCAATTCTTGACCAGTCTTCAACCATCAATTAAATTTATGCTCATTTTCCTAAGGGATGGGTGGGTGCCCTTCATATATTGATAATTATTAGGGAACAAGTCTTAAAATTAATTTAAGAGATCTATAATTCATATTAGTTCAATGGTAGACCAATAGGCACCTAGAGTAGCCATCTTTGGCTCTTTTTTTGCACTGATGTCCACCTTGATGGTCTTTAGTGGTGTGTGGCATGGTTCATTATTTTCTAGGTGTGAGTCCTCAACTTGTTGAGTCCCTTTAGTTATCTCTATGTAAAGATGAGTTGGGTCCTCTTCACTAGGAGTGTTATCATCTATTTGGTGTATAAGCTTCCTCTTTCCTATCAAGGTTATCCAATAACACTCCTTCCATATTTCATAATATTATTTTCTTGAGTCACTATTGAGAATTTATTCCTAAAATAAATTTGGGAGTGCCATCCCTTTCTCCTTGAACATGTCTTTCAGGCACTCCTTGAGGAATATGATGTCCTCAGACACTACCCTCTAAATTAATTGTAGTGGCTCAATCAACCCTAATTTCTATGAGGAAAAGGATAAGGTATGCACAAACTTCTCCTTAAGGGCATCCCAATTGATTGTTTCATAATGTGTTTTTTTGACCACATACAATACTTGTACCCATCTCTTTAGAAATCTATAAAAGGTGTATACCCATAAGTTCTTTGGGGTAGTTTCACCTCAATAAATCCATGTCTCTTCACATAAGTGCACATGTGATATGGAATCATAGTTACTAAAGTATGATAATATATCCAAGTCCTCATTACTTATCCTAAATCTAGTGAAAATGGATACTTTCACATCTTGCCAAGTTGGTAATTTAGACTTTTGCAATGCCTACCAATAAGTGAAAATGCTTATCAATGTATACATCAGTGCACCCATTTTGTTTATTTATTTGGGGATGCATGATTCAAGATCATGGATATACTTTTTCATTGGGTTATTCCATTCAAATTTTATGAGCATTGTAAGTTTACCTTTGCTCATGTGGAGTACCTTCTTTCCCTTTTTATCATCACAAGGGACCCATCATTTTAGATTGTGATCAATCTAGACCCAACCAATCCTCACAAGCTTTGATGCCTTTGCATGCACCAAGTAGAATCTACAACCAATGGCTTTATAAACCTCTATGACCCATCTATCATAAGTAACATCGATGGTGTCTGAGGCCGTCTACCCATCTTCCAAAGATAGAAATCCTTGATCAATGGGGTTGAGATTCTTGATGTATTACACCATGATGTTATATACATGGTTGATATCATACTCAAGATCAATTCTCTCCATATTTTTTCACTTGAGAGGGGAATCACTACCATTTTATTATCATTTTTGAAGGTCATATATCACTTCTTGAAGTGCATATCAACATTGTTTGTGTACCACCATGGCCTTCATAGAAGCTTTGGATAGTTATCTTATTTATCCAAATTGATTACATCAAAGTTAGCATAGAATTTGGCACCCATAATATCTACAATGTCACCCTTAAAAATTTTGATTGATTATTCTTGGGTCTTGTTGGCCATGAAGATTACACGGGGAGAAGGCCTCAAACTTAGCCTACCCATAGTTTCCCATGTGTTCTTGGTCAAGATATTGACCTTGGTACCTATGTTGCTAAGGACATTATAGATGGACCATCCATCAATTATGGTATTCACTAGGAGTTCTTGGTTATACTCCACATTCTAGGTATGCCTGACCTTTCATGCCCTTTCCATGCATGGCATGGTAACTTCAACTGATTGCTACCCTACATTCTCTAAAATAATTTTTTTTAATAGGGGAAACATCCCTTCTATTTTTAAGAGGCACAATATCTTCATTAGTTCTTATACTTTAGCTTCATAACCATCTTACTTCTTATGAAAGGATGCAATGTTTGCCTCTAGGTCTTATGCTAGTTGGATCTCTCCTTACAAGTTTTAGATCATACTCATATCCTATTATATTTTTAGCAGGTAGGGTCTAGATAAGGTGTAGCCTTGGGTTTAGGTTGCATTATGTACTTAGTGTGGCTTAGTTCCCCATATTCTAGGTGTAACTCTAGTAATGATGCATTTGGTGGTTGAGTGGTGAGTCCACTATGAGTAGTTTCCTATACTTTGATTGGATCCATGTAGACTAATTACACATTTAGAGTCTATTTTTCTACTCTAGGATCATGCCCGATCATCCCTCCACCCTTGTCTGCATCGGGCTTACCTTGGGTCAAATTTTTGACAAGGCAAGGCATTCCTCAACCTTGTGTGTTCCTTAAAAATACACATGTGTTAGATGCATAGGGTAGTCACACTAATAGTGTTTAGTAAAAATGCACTTGTAACATGATGATGGTAGGAATTTTCCTCAATTATGTCCACTAACTCACCCTTGAGTGCCTCTTTGCATCCCATATTCTACATTTTATTGGCCATAGTCCTCATTTACTTGGGTTCCCTACCCTCCTACTACTATCGTTACTTGTCATATGCCTCTCCCAATATCCTCATGCATCTCATTGATTATGAAAAAATAATATATGGTATGCATAAAGGCATCACATAATCAATTATAGGTGGTCGTGCTAACTTAACTAGTACATTGCAATAAAGGGTAGTTGTAAACATCATGCACCTCATGAGAAACCTCGTAGCTAAGAATTAATGTATGCACATTTTTGCAAGGGTAGTTGTTCCTATTATGGCCTTCTATCATGTAATTGGTACACCATAAACTACTTCAAACATCTTAAAATAAACTAGTAGTAAGATTCTATAGTTAAGAGGCCATAGATGTAACCTGTACCTCCATGAAAGGGTGAATTCCTATGTCAATGTTCCCAACTACCTCAGCTCTAAGCATAGTTTCAAGTGATTCTTGAGAGTTTGTGAATTTTTTCATGGATAGTAACCTTTTGAATGGTACTAAAAATCCTCAAATGAACCATTGTGCATGCTAGGAGGGGTGAATATCTTAAGGGAGATTAGAAAGAAGAGTCTTGAATCTAGCATCATACAAGAACACAATCTTTGATAATCCCTAATTAATCTCTTTAAGTATGGTGATGCTCTGATAATCAAACTTAAGTATATCAAACTCTTTCAATAAGGCTTACTTTAGGGTGTCATAATCAACCATAGCTTAGTTAAGATCAAACTTCC
This sequence comes from Torreya grandis, assembly GCA_037957365.1. Taxonomy (NCBI): domain Eukaryota; kingdom Viridiplantae; phylum Streptophyta; class Pinopsida; order Cupressales; family Taxaceae; genus Torreya; species Torreya grandis. The sequence goes on along the minus strand of JARHVA010001851.1, from coordinate 1,234,422 downwards.
TATACCAAGTATGGGCATAATCAAGTAAGGTTGTCACAGACTAGATTGCCTTATGCTCAGACTAGGTTATTCCTCAAGCATGCCATTGTAGTTCACACTTGAGCACATAATCTAAAATTTTATCTATACTTCTATTCTCAAGAAAATACATGGCCATCTCATAATAAATCTAAGGTAGAAGAGAAGCTAGTATCTTAGGTGTTTATCCCCTTGGTACTTGTCTTGGTGGTGGTCCTCTTATACCTCTAGCCAATAGGATAGGCACTAGTCCAGTCATTACCAATGACACCATGGAAGATGATTGCACTATACTATCGACTAGTGGCATGTGGCCACTTTTTATTGGATGTTACCTAGGTTGTGTATCTAACATTAGTTCATTTGGAAGGATTTCACTCATGTTTTGTCTAGTTGGGATAGTGCCCTAAGGTTTAAAGGTATCCTCACTTAGTTATTCATAAGGAGCAACTTGTTTTATCACAAAATTAAGGTTTAAGTTTGTAAAATGATAAAAGTTGAGGTTAAAAATGGGGTCAGTTATCACTCTTCTATCTTCTTGTGAGAGATCCAATGCATGAGCTCATGTTGCAAGTCCAAAGGGGTAAGTTTATCTAGTGCATCTCCAATGGTCAAATTCTGTAGGGACCCTGATCATTCTTCACCTATCAACTATGGAGCTTGTTCAATGGATTTAAGGTTTCCCTCCTTTGGGCATTGCTACCATTCAAGAGATCCTTCCCCATGCCCTTCCCACTCTTTGTAGGTCCTCTTAGCACCTTCATATTCTAGATATTCCATCAACCCATGCCTCCTCTTATTAAAATCCTATCTTATGAGCTCTCAGGTGTCAAATTGATCATCCCCTTCCATTCCAATTTACTTACACATCCACTTCTTCTCTATTGCATTGATCATATGTGAGATGACTTTAGATTTCCATTCTCATGGTTTTAAATATGTAATCCACCATCATCTTCTTAAGTTTAGCACCAACCTCTCTTAAAAATGCACCTATAGGTTTGTGTAAGAATTTATATTCTAATTATTTAGTGTAGGAGTATATTGATACTTAAAATTCAAGCACATAAATGTTCAGTACCCCTTTTCACTATTTGTCTATGGCTCTAGTCCAAGTGACATCCAAGTTCTCAATCTTTTCTAGATGTTATTTTATCCACTTGAGGTGTTATTCATAGCTTCAACTTTTATGTGTCACACAAGAAACCAACCATCAGTATACCTGCTCTAGTAATTCAAAAAATAAAACCTCATATAGGGTATCATATAGATGGATCTAAATTCACTTCCTTAGTTTCTATCCTCTACAAGTTAGATGCCTCAACACAAAGCTATCTTCTACTTGTTCTAGCCAGTGCTTAATGTTCTTGAAAGAGAGTCTAAGAATTATTTTGGTACACCATTATAACAACAAAATTCAACACATATCTTGGTAATGGAACCAAAATTTTGTAGAAAAGTAAGTGTCTTCATTCATCACCCTTTTCAAGTTCTTATAAAGTTATCCAATTCAGATATAGACTTGTTACAACATGATCCAAGCCTTGACTGATTTTGTAGCACTCAACATTTGTCACTTGATCATGTTGACATCACTTCACATAAGGTATAAGCCTTATGCACTCACTTAAAGCATAAGTGAGAAAGGACCAAGGCTCATGTTGGGATAGTTGTGCCATGACACAAATATATCTAGAGGAACTTTGGTTAGTGCAATGGTAGTGGTACATTCATGGTTGACTATCTATTAAGTGCAAGCCTATATGATGTAGTTTTAGAGATTCATGGGTACAAGCCTTTGGTTTCTTTAACTTAACACCAATCAAGCACTTAGGGGGTTCAATTGAGTACTTGGATAAAGGACTTAAGCTTAGGCTCATGCTTTAGTATAAATATTAATATGTGATGTACGATCATTCCTATACTTAGAGAATTTCTATATGAGGAGTTTATACCATCATACATTATAGAAGTACCATGACTAGGCTAGGTTGAAGGATTATGGTAACTCAACTTACATAATATAAATCTAAGAATTCACTCTATTGAAACATTGTGAAAACCATTCTCATTCTAAATCTATGGTTATAGCCACATAAACTAGAGTAACATTCATTAGATGTAACACCATCCATCATTAATAGGGTTAAAACACATTATATATATATATATATCAATAAAAACTAAGTGAATGTTCATCTTAAAGTTGCTAAAGGTTGATAGGATCATATGCAAGTTTCGGCACTATAACAGGGAGTATCAAAGGCATCCTAAACTAAAGTCTAAGATCTAATGGAAAACATAGCATTTGGAACCAATCCTATAGGGCTTCACTACTCCAATCTCTCCTCCTTGGTAATTGGATTAACACTACTTTTATATCACTTTGGAACATATTAGTGCCCAAGTAAAAGGAGCATACTAGGTGTTGAGCTAGCATTGGATGTGATCTTTCTACTAACTCCATTACCCTACTTCTATCATGTTGTGATTATCCCATGTGCCCACTTCTTGCTGATGATTAGGTCAAAATGGAGATGGTTAGTTTCCTACTAGTTGGCACCACAAGATGACAAAACAACAATCATACCAAGTGATTGCCTCACACCTAAATATCTACTATGTTATCATGGGTCCTATATTTAGATGGATTTGGGGCCCAATAATTTGATTTACCTAGGTTATGTTTGAACCCATTCCAAGCCTTAACTCAACCCTAACTCATCCTAGGTGAGAATTAAATCATTAGAATATAAATACAATGCTATGTTTCTCCATTTTTAAGCTCTCATAATCCAAAGTTATAATACAAATTTGGAGAGAGGCATAAGCTATTTAGTTACAAGTAGTGTTATAATACCAAAATCTTAAGCCAAGAAATCATAAGCCACATCAAATATAATGGTGCCAAGGAGAAAAAGAGCCAACAAGCTTCATTTTCCAAAGACTTCTTGATGCACAAGTTGAACAAGCCACTCAACAAATTATTTGGAGCTCCCAAGGAAGGTAAAGGATCTGTTGTATTTTATGTTTTAGTTGTACTTTCATCTTGTCTTTGTTAATAATCTCTCCCAAGTATCTAGGCTAGTACTATAAGTATTAGTGTGTTTATTTGAGTATTATTTTATTAAACTAACACCATACTAACCTCCCTTCTTGGATTCCTATTATTTATATAATGAATGTCCGATGGGACTTGCACCCCACAAATTTTATCCTAAAGCCTTTTATAACATTATAATAATGATTTTCATATAAAAATTTGAGATTATTGAGTAAAATAGGTGAAAATTGGAGGCTAAGGGATTTTATTTTAGTCACAAAGTTTCCCTATGTATTTGATCTTTTTCTCTCTAGAGTCATGATATTGAGACAATATTACAACTCACACAGTCATGGTTTTACCTCTTTTTCTACATTTTTGTATCTAACTATAAAATTTTTAGCTGAATTATTTATTTCTAAAGGATAATTTATGATATTAAAATATTATGAATCTCTAATAGTCATGATATCATAATATCATGACTTTACAAATTAGGATATCACTTAACAATCAATGATATTGTGTCCTGACTACTAGTAGTTTATGCTAGATTTTTTAGTTAAGTTTCAATATCATGACTCTAAGAGTAGTGATATTTCCCTATGTTTAGTGATTTTTCAACTAGAGTAGTGAAATTTCATTTTATACTTTATTTTCCCATAAGTTTTGGTATTGCATTGATAGTCATGGTTTTGTAGATTTATGGTTTTGCTCTGTGTTCTATAGTTTTTCATTATGTGTAAACTTGAGAGAAAGATATGGGAAGTGTTTTGTTCATTCATAAAGTGCTTATAAGCATAAGGAATTTATAATGTGTTTTTCAAGACCCAAAGGCCACAAGGAGACATTTAAAACACTTTTCACTTGAAAATTTAACATTTCAAATTGGTGTTTTAATAATCTTTTTGTTTACATATTTTTGGCTTTATCAAAGATTTTAAAAATCTATTTATAAGTGGATTAAAATTTATAACACATCTCAATTTTGTGATTAAAATGAATGTTAAACACTTAGTTACATTATTTTAAGAGTGTTCATTTTATGCGTGTTTGTTCAAATTTGTTCATTTTAACAAAATGATTGATGTGTGTATGCTCTCCCCCATCCTCTTTAGGGAACTTGAGTGACCAAAAATTCTCATTCTTTACTTTAGTTATTTTAGTCCAAAAATGTGAAAATAACATCATTAAGGTCCTCTACAAATCCATATGGTTTGAGTGACCCAAACGTGACCCTAAAGTCTTTTCACTTATATTTTATTTTCATGCATTTTATCTTGTGAGTGGGATTTCATTACCTCCTCATAGGTTCTATAGGGAAGAATTGACTCGAGAATTCATCTCCTAACATAATTTCAACCCCAATCCGTGGTGAGGTATATAAATTGAGGTCAAATTATTAGGATGCTTGATTGAGTGGTTAAACAAGCTCCATCAGTAAGATACTCCCTCGAATCGTAGGGGTAATTTAGACATTTTACTACACTGAATAAGTGATGGATGTAGTGGTTGTGAAAAGTTAAAGACCTTTTCACAACAATTTGATTGACACATATCCAATTACATGAGCATATCTAGTGTTAGCCACACTTGGGAACATCTAGAAATACATGAAAATTGATAAATTAGATTAACCCCACTTGTCATAGACGTATTATTGATGTAGGGAGAGTAGCCCAAAGTTACATGTCATAGTAAAAACTCTTGGGAGAAGAGGGGGCCTAAGAACCTACTTCTCATGCACTTTTATTTTTTGTATTAATACTTCAAATCCTCCCAAGATTGAGTATATTGATGAAATTTGATAGTATTACATAACCTTATTAGTTTTATGATCTAAGATGTTACACTTAGGTGTTTGTGTCATTTTATCATTTTCTCACATGGTTTTTGGAGCATATCCTTTCTGTTTGTCTTCTCACATCCAAATGAGTCTTTTATATACATCACTAAACTATTTGAGGAGGAATTAATCCATCTATTTGGCACCATACCTTTGCCTTAGTCTTTTGAAAAATATTTATGTGTGTGTGTGTGTCACTTAATTGGAAAGGGTAACATTACACTACCCAATTTATTTTGAGTCTTGCACCTTTAATGTCTTGAAACCAACCATTGATTACATCTTTAGAGTGTAATATTTTCATTACACTATTCAAATTATTTCATAGACTTTTTTTCCTTGTGTCGAAGTTCTAATTTGAAACCAAACTGCATCTGCCTTTTGGATCTTTACCTAGTGTAATTATGTTGTTCAATCTTATCTAGCTTGTTATTTCTATAAAGAAGCCTAGTTTCCTAAGTTGAGTTTTTAATTAACCGTGACAAGTTAAAATCTAAACATTGATTGATTTATGACTATGCCTTGGGTAATTTTGGCTTAGACATCAATATTTCTCTTTTGGGTTGTGCAACTTAGGTTAATTCTTTACCCAGTTTGAAAGCTATTGTTTGTACCTTTATTTGGGAGAAATAGCCTATCTCTGTATGCCTTTTATTTCATGCCTTATGCCAATTACCCAAGTTGGTTTCTAAATTCAAATGCCAAATTTATGCCAAAGTGTTTTATATTTGTTAGATTAAATCTCTCACCTTGTTTTTAAGTCTAGATTTTGTGCCTTGTTTTGCCAAAAGACCTAGCATATGCATGTTTTGAGCCTAGCTTTTGTGTCATGTTTATCCAAAATACCTAGAAACTTTTTTTTAATAGATTAGACTTATTTAAAATACTTTAAACATAGAGTTTGGAATTCTAATTTTATTTCATCCTTTTGACCTTTTGTGTGATAAATTTAACATTAGACATTTGATGTTAGACTATTTTATACCAAGTTTTAGGGTAAACCTTTTTGGAGATACAACTCCATCATTTAACAAAGTTATATTCAATTTGAACCATTTATCCTTTGGACATCATTTTTAAGATTTTATATAACTCTAATCCTCTTTTCATAAAACATTCATCATTTATTTGAATATGTCTCACTATACTCATAGTGGAACCATGTACAATCTAGGATATGGTAATGTCGTCACACAAAAATACATTATTCAAGACCCCTATGGTGATGATTTAGTGTGTGAGATGGATCCTTATCCACCTTATAAAAATCAATCAGGGAATGAATCCAAGATATTTTAGCTTACTATTTGGTTAAAATACCTCCATGCTCAGACCAAGACCAAGAACAAATAATGTAGTATCTAGCTAGCATGCATTTAGTTGTATACCAAGTTCAATAACAACCATACTATGTTATGATGTCATTGACATACAATCCCTATTTTTTTGATTGTCACTTTCTTGAAAACAAGGATGAATTTTTAATTAGAGCCATAAATGTAGGGGAAAATTTTCTAGTAGATTTCCCCCATGAAAATTTTCCAAGTCTAGTTAGAGTGCCTTACAACATACCTTATAACCAAACCAATGATTAGACCTCTTCTATTAATCTTCAATCTCTAGTACTACTGACATATCAAGACTCACATATTCTTATCATAGGAAAGGCCCTTATAGAGGACCACTTCATATAGATGCATACACCATACCAAAATTATTTTAACTTAGCATGTAATTTCAATAACATGACCATGTCAAATGTTCCTCTTATTGAGCTAGCTCCTTCAATATGAGTCTTAATCAAATTGATAATCCAAGTTAACTCAAGTATAGATCCATTCATGTAAATCACTTTAGTTGGAAACATTTTTAATGCCATAACTATTGAATAAGTGTCTACTAATTCTATGTAGACTAATGAGCCAAACATAATGCATAACATGCAAGTGTCATCCAATCCAGACTAAAGTGGTGTAACTATACAAACAACTAGTCCATAATAAAATGTGCCTTTAGTTAACACCATGATTGGTTTTCCATATCAAGAGGAAAGAAATTTTACCTCCCAATCACAAAAAGATACCTCTAATACAAAACTAGTTATTTCTTCAAGCGAGTAACCTCAAGGATTAAGTAATCAAGTGATAACCAATGCCTTGTCTCAACAAAACATGATGGATGTTACTCCACCACAATAGGTGATGACTAACATTATAAAACAATAGTCACAAACTAATATGCCAATGCAACCAAGGAAGAATGTTATGCCACTTTAGTAAGGGGCACCCAATGTTCTACTTTGTCAGGTAGTGGCAAATGTACCTCTTCAGTCACAAAACAACATACCATTACAATCATAAATGATGTCTAATCAACAATGTACATCTTTTGGTCAGTGAAAAATTTCAAACCTATAACAAGTATCTAATTCATAATAAGGGTTCATGTAACTAAGAGGTTCTACTATTCCACAAGTACTAATTAAGCAATAATTACCTTTTATTACAAATATGCCACAAACCCAATGATAGGGCCTTGGTTTAAAAGTTCCCCTCATACAGCCAGGTTTGACTAGTCAAAAATAAGTCCCTACTTAACTAAAATAGGCACAATACTTTACTCAAATCCATATCCTTCCATCTTAGCCATAAATCCCCTAAAACTAGGCTTATATACCAAACCCAAACTAGAATATCACACTACAATGCGTGTAATTCCAATAATCACATCTTAATCCATGAATGCATATTCTTGATCAATTCCCTAGCAAAACCAAAATTTCAAAATAAACCATGAATTCACTATACCCTAGTTAAAGTAATCTACTTTTGACCACCCAACCTCCACCTTAGGCCAATATTCCATCCAGTTTCCTAACATAATAAATGTAATAAATGAAAGATGAAATCGCCACCATCCAAGCTAGGAAACAAACCAAGAAGTTTAAGTTGGATGACATATGTTCCTACCCATTCAACATGGAGTATCTACAAATACCATTTCCTCCAAGATATGAACCACCAAAATTTAAAAAATACAAGGGTAAAGGAGACTTAAAGGCCCATTTAATAGAATTATTTATTTCTTTTCATCTAGTGGCTTATAGTGACATATACCTCCTACTATTGTTTCCTTAGAGTCTAGCCAAACAAGCCTTGAAATGGTTCCTAATTTTTTGAATAACTTAGTATCTAATTTTGATGACCTTTTAGACAAGTTTGTGTATTATTTCTCTTACAATATCAAACATGATATTTCATTGGTAGATTTGAACTAAGCTAAACAAAAAGTCAATGAAAGTTTTATGAGTTATCTACAGTGATGGAGATCACTTACAAACTGATTCACCCATAGTTTACTAGACAAGTAATTAGATGATGTGTTTACTAAGAATTTGAATAATAAGATATCTTACAATTTGAAGCTACAATGTGTACATACCTTCAAGGAAATCATCGACAGAGGTTTGATCATAGAAAAGGCCCTTATTAACAAAAGGATAATTAGGCTTACCTCATCAAATCAAAACCAAGGAAATGACCAAAATCAAAACCATAACCAAGTCCAAGTGTAAGCATTGGCACCAACCTAGGCCAATAATTATAAAAAATATAAGTAGTTTAACTGTAATAAGAATGTTCCTATAAATGGAGTAACCAAGTAAAGATATGTCCCAAAGGTGCAAACACCAGTTGCTCAGTCTACATTGCACATGTAAATTACTCCTCATCAATAACCTCTTCATTAAGTACAACCTTCATAGTAGCCTACACCAACTCAATAAATGCATTAACCTTTGACTTTGTAAACCCTGCCTCTAAGGGAAAATGTGCCTACTCATTGCATCTTTAATGACCTTGGAGAACAAAACCCATTAAAGAGATGTTTCATAAACTAGGCATTGCTAATATGATTAGTTGGCTAATACCAAAGCACTATCCTAAGGGCATTCCTTATCCAAATTGGTATAGACAAAATAAATTATGTGAGTACCATCAAGTTAATAGACATAACCTATGGCATTATGTGTAGATCAAACATCTTATTCAAAATATATCGAAAAATGGGGAGATAACATTGGATAGTGGAGCTTCTACATCCAATCATAACCTGGGCATATACTAGAACCCTTTTCTAAAAAATAACAAACAACAATAACAAAAAAGGCCATGACAATAATAAAAATAGTATCAACAACTAAGATAATAACAAAAATAGTAATAGAAATAGAATCAACATCAACCAAATGGATGGACCTAAGGTTAGAATGATGATAAAAACCAATAGACTTACCATGAAGTTGCCCATAACTACAACAAAATTATAGTCCATATTATGAGAGGTCATGTTTCCACCATCTCCATCAATCTAAGATCAAGTACCAATTAAACAAGACCATTTCTAACCAATTCCAACCAACCAAACTATCCTAGTGATCCTTCCTTGACCTGGGACTACATACAACCATACTAGCAAATAGGGATTACTATTTTTGGACCTTATACCAATAACTCATCATTGACCTATGACCACATAAAAGAGCATCGACAACCAAGACTTATCCTATCTACCCCCCTCCACCAACATTTTATAGAAACAATGGGCCTGTATCTAATCTTGATTATGCAATCATAATTTGGTGGTGAAAAATTACCATCCCAGGCTCACATCCATCTACCACTCCACCCATCCAACTTACCATTCTGGCTAAGAACAAAGCATTTACCTATGTTTTCAAAAAGACAATTGATATTATATAATAGATTAAGAAGATGACCATATAAATTTACATTATATATTTGTTGTGTACATCTACCATTCATAAGAACATATTAATAGAGTTCCTAGGTTAATAACACGTTCCAAATGACATAAGCCTAAACAAATTCCAAGCTTTGGTTAGTGTTGACGTAGGAAAATGCACCCTTTGGAAGAAAGTCAAATTCCTGCCTTCTCCTCGCAACATGGAAACTCCCCTCTCACCTGTGGGAATAGCGAAGCTGGAGGGGAGAGTCTCTAGATAAGGGCTAGCTCCCTTTGATGCATCATGTTTGTTCTAGCAAGTGCTAATCAAGTATATATAGCTATATAATGAAGGGGGGATGAAAAGGGAAAGGAGATTGCAGGAAAACAAACTATTCTAAAGAGGCGATGCACCAAAATAAGTCGACCTTCCCACATCCACACTCAGGATTAGACAAAAACAACATACATACACTCAGACTTGGGAGAAAGACCAGGCTGCAAGAAAAATGGCAGGGAGGTTCTTATGAAAACACAAGAATAGGGACTCACCAAGATGCTATGAAATACATATTTTAAGTGACTTCTTCTATTCTATACTTCCAAATAGAGCTCTTCTCCTGTCAGCTATATAAAATGGTGCCTTGTAGATAATTGGTGTGTTGGTGTTGAACCTATGAGAGCATCAAAAGACAATGACTGGACACAAATTAACACTCAAGACATACACAAAATATCCATCCAAGAAGAGGTAAAAATCTATGTTTATTGATTCAGGTGGAAATTTTAGTAGGGCTACACCTTGTAAAAATGTGGAAGATCCCTTTACAAATGACAAGTTCATAATATATATGAGAAGCAAGGAGGCCCATTTGGCACTCCTTGTTTTACAAGTGGCATACGCGTCCCTTCATGGGAAGAACAAGTCACTCAAAACATTAATGAGTTATTTGTTTTGTCTACTCAAAATCTGCATTTTCAATGTCAATACATGGTTTGTCCACTCATTAAATGTAAAATGGAGAAAACTGGCTGCTTTACTAGCTGTTTGCATCCTCTCATGATCAATTCACAGGAACTATTTCACCTGTTGGGGTCACTTCTCCAATTGGTGCCACTTGGACTAACTGCTTACTCATTTCATGCTTACCTTCTTGTCTTTTCTCAAATTTGTCTCTATCTGGCTCCTTCAACCCTCAGGGGCAAACATCCTAGTGGGTTGCTTCATTCTGGGCTCCCTTTCATGGTTAGCGATTTCCTAGTTCAAAAACAAATAGCCATTTCAATTTACTAATTTTGATGTTCACGTGATCATCATGCTTTGAAAACCAATGGATATTTGGCTTTGTTAAACTTGACATCCTTTGAGATGTCACTGTCCCTGTCACAACGTCATCGGGTCCATGGTTTCCCTTCAGGCACTTCTCTACCTTTGCTATTTTTCCTGGCACCTTCTCTCCAGCCTTTGAAAAAGTCCCTTTGTTTGGGCTGAGAGTCCCCCACAAGGGCATCTACCCTTTGGGGGCCTTTGGTAGGTCCCTCCATTTAAATGAGTCTCTCTCCCAGGTTCCCACAAACAAATTATCTGCAGACAATTTCCCCAGGTCAATTTCCCTGGGTTAATTTCCTCAGGTCTGCGGCTTTGTGTATTTCTGCAGGCTTTGGTTTTGTGTTGAGCGGCACCTGAATTCCTTTAGACTTTTTGTCTGAAGGAATTCCTTTGGACAAAAATCCCAAAGGAATTCAAGAGTTAGACTTAGTCAATTTCGAACAAAATTAAACTTTGGACTTCGAACCAAACTGAACTTACCCGGGTCCTCTTCATTTGAAGTGCCGACCTCCACTAGGGCATTTGAACTTTGAAGACTTCCCTTCGGTTAAGGGCATACCCTTGAACCAAACCCATTGAACTAAAAAAATTCAATGGTTCAAAGTTCAACCATTGCGCGTCGATGGCCCAATGAACCAAAGGCTGATGAATTTCTTGCTTTGAACCGCCACATTGAACCTAGCCCATTGCACCAAACCCGTTGAACCAAAATTTGGTTCAATGATTCAATGGTTCAACCATTGAAGATCGAGATGCTTGAACTTGGAAATGGACCCTTCAACCAAAGGTTGCTGAAACACTTGAACCAGGCCATGAACCAAACTCATGGACTTGAAGATGGATGAACAAAATGCCGAAGAACCATGACATGAACCTGTGCAACTTGAAGATGACTGGTACTAAATAGCAAGGGAAGAAGGGGACCAAAATTTTTGCCTATGGGAAAAATTGGTCAATAAGTTGGCAACTCCCAGGGGAAGCATGCCTACTATGCTTAAGGACCAGTTGCCTTGCAGAATCCATTGGGCACAGAGTTAGATGGTAACTTTGAAAACCAGCAATACCTCTGACAATCCTTAGAACCAATCACACAGATCTACCTCTAAGGAAATGAAAGCACACACAAGACTAAGAAAACTACAACCATGTGCAATAACACTTAGGGAAAATAGGAAAGAAAACAAAGGCAAATATATACAATTAAATGGAGACTCAGTGGCAATGCTTCAGATGTATCCCATTAATTGGGATATGCAGTTATTTACCATCCAACCTGGAGAGTTGGAATGCATTATGTTGCTTGCACTGAGTGATTATGTAAGGACCACTCCAAAGGGCATCAAATTTTGCATGCTTTCTAGGCTTGGCTCGATCTTCATCCCACTTCAAGACAATGTCTCCTTCAGAGAAATATTTTGATGAAGATTACTTATCAATGTGTCTTTTTACTTGCTATTGGCGACTGTTCATAGAAGCCATATCCCGGTCCCTTACCTCTTGGAGCTCCATTAGCTCGCACAACTTGACCTCCATACTACTTCCTTCTTCTAATTATAGTTGATGAGCAAGGTATAATGCTAGCAATTCAAGTGAGATGGGAAGCCTAGCTTCCCTTCCATATATGAGCATATACGGAGTGTTTTTGATTGCTCTCTTCAGAGTGATTCGATTGGCCCACAGAGCTGTCTTTAGCTTGGCATGCCAAGTCCTCTAATTTTCTTCCATGGTCCTCTTTATGATTTTGATCAAATTTTTGTTTGTGGACTCAGCCAGCCCATTCCCCTATGGGTAATAATTTGATGAAGTGCTAAGATCTATAACATACCTTAGTGCCCATTCACCTGTTCTGGTCCCTAAAAAAACCAAAGTGTTATCTGATATTATGGTGGCTGGGACCCCAAATCTTGTTACCAGGTCCTCATAAAACTCCAAGACTACACTTTCATTTGCCTCTTTCAGAGCAACAACCTCCACCCACCTTGTGAAATAGTCCATAGTTGTCAAGACCCACTTGTGCCCAGCACTGGAGGGAGGATTGATCATCCCTATGAAATCCAGACCCCACTACATGAATGGTTATTCCACCTGAATGGGCTATAGAGGCATGGCAGCCAACCATTGCTTTCCATCAAAAAGTGCACACTTTTGGCACTTTCTTACCCAGGCATGCATGTCCTTGAAAAGAGTAGGCCAAAAATAGCTAGCTCTCATTATCCTTGCTGTAGTAGCTCTAAGAGCAAAATGACTGCCTGCTAGTCCATCATAGAACTCAGCGAGTACCTTATCAGCCTGATTTGGGTCAATGCATCTTAGAAGGACCCCAGAGAGATCCTTCCTAAATAATACTTCATCAACCAAGACATAAGGGAGGGATTGGAGTTTAAAGTACCTTCTTCCAATGCTATCAAGACCCTGTGGGCACTCACCAGTGAGAAGGAAATGCCTCATGTCCTGCATCCAATCCTTTATGATAGCTGGTTCCTCTATCATGGCTGCATCATGAATTAGCAAGTTGCCTTCCCTTTTCTACTTGAAGTCTGCAGCTAGCTATTCACACATGCCTCTTCCCCTCACCAGCTTAATGATCTTGATAATTACATCATACTCCATCAGTTTGGTGATCCACCCTAACCTTTTCTCATTTAAGTCTTGATTGGTCAAGAAATCCTTGATGCCAGGATGTGGGACCATGAGGTGGATCCTGTTGTTAGACAGCATATGCCTAAATTTCTTTAGGCTCTGCACTACTGCTAGGACTTTTTTCTCTACATATGTGTATCTGACTTCAAAATCCTCTAACCCTTGGCTAAAAAAATCAAGTGGCTACTTGAGGTCATCACCATTTACTTGGGTAAGCATGGTGGAGATCACCTCTTCATTACTGAAAGTGTAGAGGTTGAAGTCTTTGTTGAAGTCTAGGCTGATCAAAGTTTGAGCTCAGGTTATGGCCTCCTTGATGGCTTCAAAGCTATCTTTCCTTTGAGTTGTCCACTTGAACTCTTCACCCTTCCTCAGCATAGAGGTGAGGGGCTTGACTATCTCAGCAAAATTCAAAATGAATCTTCGAATGAAATTTATCCTACCAAAGAAACTCTGTAGGCCTTTCTTGTGCTTTGGTAGGGACATCTCTAAGATAGAGCAAACTCTCTCAGGGTCAATGGATAAGCCCTCCTTGGACACGATGTGGCCAAGGAGTTTTCCCTCATGAATAGAAAACACACATTTCTTTGGATTAAGAGAGATGCTGAATTCCCTACACCTTTCAAAAATCTGCCTGAGGTGTTTTATGTGTTGGTTCACTTTCTTGGAGAATATCATCACATCATTGAGGTATACCAACACGTTGTTTATCAAGCCTCCAAAAGCCATGTCTATGGCTCGAAGAAAGGTAGCACCAGCATTAGATAGCCTGAATGGCATCTTCTTGTAAGCAAACATTCCCCATTTAGTGGTGAAGGCTATTTTATGCTGGTCACAGCCTTGCACTAGAATCTAATTATACCCTAAATAACCATCTAAGAGGGAGAAATGCTCACTGCCTGTTACTTTTTGAAGGATCCACTCCATACTCAAGAGGGGATACTGATATTTTAAAGAGACTTTATTAAGGTCTCTAAAGTCGACACACAGCCTGATCTCCCCATTCTTCTTTCTAACAAGAACAAGGTTGGCCAACCATGAGGAATGTTTGATTGGAAATATAATTCTAGACTCAATAAATTTGGCCAATTCCCTCTACATGAGGGGTTCAATTATCAAATTGATAGGTCTCTGCTTTTGTGTGATTGGCCTGGTACCTTCTTCTAATTTGATGGTGTGCTGGGTGAGTCTTGGGTCAAAGCCCTTTAAGTCACTATAATCCCAAGTAAAAACATCTGCAAATTCTTGACACAACAAAATGAAATCCCACCTTTCTTGAATCATGCAGACTATCCCAAGCACAAGCAGTTTGTCCTTAAATATCTCTACTCTTTCGTAATTCTCCTCTTTGGTTGTGATGCATGCCTTTTCATCTCTTAATTACAATGTTGTCTGGGACAGAGGGTCGAACTACCACTTTCAAGTGGTGCGAACTACAGTCTTGACTTATTTCATTAGAAACATTGAATTGAGAACCAATCACTGCCAGCCTATCCACCTATTTATTCTACTCTCTGGGAATGGATGCAATGTTGAAAGTAAGGAAATATTCCACCAAGTCCTAGACCCTATGCTTGTAAGACTTTAGCAAGGAATTCCTAGTGAGATTCTGGCCTTTCACCTAATTTACAATTAGCTCGTTATCTCCCAAAAATTGCAACTTCTTGATCCCTCTTTTTCTTTCCCATTCCAGGCCATGGATAAGGGACTCATATTCCACAACATTACTTGTGCAAGAGAATTGGAAACTAAAAGCTGAAAAGTACTTATCCTTTGAAGGGGAGACCAACATCACCCCACCACTGGCTCCCAGCTTACTTCTAGAACCATCAAAGTATAGTTGCCATAGACCAAGGTCATCTTGGCTAGCCTTCATTATATTTGGTATGAAGGCACCCTCTTCATGCATGTAGTAGACTCCAAGGTTTGCCTCCTCAATGAACTTGTAAGGATCATGTTTGAAGTTATCATTTCCCCACTCATCTAAGAGTAGGTCTGTGACTCCTTCAAAAGTAGAGGATAGAGATTGGTCTATTTGGGATTCTTTTGAGTCAATAATGGTGTAATTGGCATTGGCTACCTTGGGTGAATATGGTTTTAGATGGTCCTTGTAGAGTGGCTCAGACTCAATTTTTACCTTGGTCTCATACTTGGTTCTAAAAACTAGATATGACCAATTTGCTGCAAGATAGCCACCTATCTTTGATGTGAAGTCTTTGGACAAGTAAATTGCAAAATAAGAAGGAACATCTGCTACCACTATATCATGGGGAATTGAGGAGGTTGGGAAAGCATGCAATGTCAAGCCTAAACCCTTCACAATCCCAACTATTTTTACAAGTGTCCCGTCTAGCTGTAAGACTCCTTTGTTCATCTCTTCATATTTCAGTCCCATCTTGTCAGCAATGCACTTAGGCATCACTGAGGTACTAGCCCCACTATTAATTATGTAGTTGTGTACTAGGAAATCCCCAATGACCAAGGATACATAGAAAGGGGGAGTTTTTTCTTCCTTCTTTACTTGACCTAAAGTGGAAGGCTGTCCATTTGTCATTAGGACATTATCAGTGCTTGTTGGGACAACTTGTCGATCTAGCTCATGCAATTCCTTCTTTAGTACATCCTTCTATCCTAGAGAAGACAATGAATCCCATAAGGAGATGTTCATATGTAGCTTCTTCATCTGGTCCACTATATTGACTTGAGGACTACCTACCTTAATGCTTTATTTGGGGCTGATTCTAACTTGAGCTGCAAGCTGAGGGGCTGAAGGTGCAAATGGCTATTTGAAATTTGGGGCCTTTTGATTTGAGTGTGATGGAGAAAGTGTTGTTTCCACTTGGGTGGTAGCTTGGGCTTCTCCCATTACTCTTCTCTTAAATCTCATATTGGCTACAACATAGTTAGCCTGATTATCTGTATTGCCTACATAATTGATTGCACAAAATTCCCCTTCTAGATGATTCATGAGGGTAGAATCAGGCTGGCCCTGATTGCTACTTGTGTTGGGTTGAGTTGGAGCCTCAAAAATTTGGGAATGAGCAGCTTCCTGACTGTCTATATTCTAGAAATAATTCATAATCTCATTTGTGTAAATAGCCTATTCTTGACCATATCCCATGGTCAAACATCTTGGCTACTCCTGTACTAGATTGTTTTGAGTCAACACCATGACTTTAGATGATGAAGGGGGCCTGAGTTGTAATTTTGAAATGGCCTAGTTTGAGTGAGCTGACCCTATCCTTGATTATAGCCTTGAAAAGGGGGTCTAAGAGCCTGACCATAATGCTGATATCCTTGGTTCGGCCTGTTACTTTGAGCTTGCTACCTTTTAAGAGCTACAAGTTCATTTGACATGTTCAATAATAGAATTTTAACCTCATTAAGCTCATTGGTCAAAACAATAGCTGGTTTCTCAATGGTAGGTAAGGGAGAAATTGTGGAAGCAACAACTTGAATTGGAGGTAGGATTTCTGGGAACAGTGGCATGTGAGGCCTAGGGGCTATTTTCCCAGCCTATATTAAGTATTTTTTAGCTACTATGGCTATGTCGTAAGCAACAAGTAGTATATGCCCTCCCATGGATTGGATCATCACAACAATATCACTATTTAATGCCTTTAAATAGTACAAGAAAGCATAGCTGGGAGTCGATCTTACCAGGATGGGAATTCTATCCCAAGTCTTTTGAAACCGCATGTTAAAATCTTGCATATACTTGTGTGGAGCTCTCTTTATGGTCATCAGCTGCTCAGCAAGTGAGAGGTCATCACTCTTTTCCCCAAAATGATCTATCAAATGAGTGCCCAATTCATTCCAAGAATGTATTGAATTCACAGGCAAGGTCCTGTACCAGTCAAGAGCTTTGCCTTTCAGAGACAATGCTAATAATCTGATGGCAATATTTTCTTATATTACATTGTGAATATTGTAGAGGTTGGCAATATTCCTAATATGCTTGATGGTTGTAATGGGTCCTGCTCCATCAAAAGAAGGCACATTTTTAATAGTTATTCCTATAATTGGATCATAGTGTGGGAGATTCAAGGGGCTCTCACCATGAAAAACTGTAAAAGGTAATGCCATGGCTGGGATTAGCTGTAACTAGGGTTATATTGCATCTCTTATAATAGGTCTAGGAGGATTGCTTGTTGGATAAGGATGGGTCCTTTCAAATCGTAGTCTTTTAGCAGAGTTTAAAGGCAACTCAACGAAATCAAAAGGAACCCCTCTTGAAGCAGACCTTGTGGTGACTTTAGGCATATAAGGTTACGAAATTGGTCTAAATTTAAAATGCTGAAGCTCTTTACCAGTGGAGTCACCAAATGATGGAAAACTTAAAATTGTTGTGACAGGACTAGCATCAATCCTGAAACCTTACTGAGTTGTCAAATTGTGTGTCCCACCGGGCGTGCCAAAATTGTTAACATAGGAAAATGCACCCTTTGGCAGGAAGTCAAACTCCTATCTTTTCCTTGCAACATGGAAACTCCCCTCTCACTTGTGGGACTGGCGAAGCTGGAGGGGAGAGTCTCTAGATAAGGGCTAGCTCCCTTTGATGCATCATGTTTGTTCTAGAAAGTGCTAATTAGGTATATATAGCTATATAATGAAGGGGGGATGAAAAGGGAAAGGAGATTGTAGGAAAACAAACTATTCTAAAGAGGTGATGCACCAAAATAAGTCAACCTTCCCACATCCACACTCAAGATCAGACAAAAACAACATACATACATTCAGACTTGGCAGAAAGACCAGGCTGTAAGAAAAATGGAAAGGAGGTTCTTATGAAAACACAGGAATAGGGACTCACCAAGATACTATGAAATACATACTGTAAGTGACGTCCTTTATTCTATACTTCCAAATAGAGCTCTTCTCCTGTCAGCTATAGAAAATGGTGCCTTGTAGATAACTAGTGTGTTGGTGTTGAACCTGTGAGAGCATCAAAAGATAATGACTGAACACAAATTAACACTTATGACATAAACAAAATATCCATCCAAGAAGAGGTAAAAAATTGTGTTTATTGATTCAGGTGGAAATTTTAGCAAGGCTATGCCTTGTAAAAATGTGGAAGATCCCTTTACAAATGACAAGTTTGCAATATATATGAGAAGCAAGGAGGCCCATTTGGCGCTCCTTGTTTTACAAGTGGCATACGCATCCCTTCATGGGAAGAACAAGTTGCTCAAAAAATTAATGATTTGTTTATTTTGTTTGCTCAAAATTTGCATTTTCAAGGTCAATACATGGTTTGTCCACTCATTAAATGTAAAATGGAGAAAACTGACTGCTTTACTAGCTATTTGCATCCTCTCATGATCAATTCGCAAGAACTATTTCACCTGTTGGGGCCACTTCTCCAATTAGTGCCACTTGGACTAACTGCTTGCTCATTTCATGCTTGCCTTTTTGTCTTTTCTCAATTTTGTCTCTATCTGGCTCCTTCGGCCCTCAGGGGTGAACATCCTGGTGAGTCGCTTCATTCTAGGCTCCCTTTCATGGTTAGCACTTTCCTAGTTCAAAAACAAAAGGCCATTTTGATTTACTAATTTTGACATTCACATGACCATCATGCTTTGAAAACCAACAAATATGTGGCTTTTTAAAACTTGATGTCCTCTGGGATGTCACCATCCCCGTTACAATGTCATCGAGTCTATGGTTTCCCTTTGGGCACTTCTCTGCCTTTGCTATTTTTCCTGGCACCTTCTCTCTGGCCTTTGAAAAAGTCCTTTATTTGGGCTAAGAGTCTCCCACAAGGGCATCTGCCCTTCGAGGGCCTTCGGCGAGTCCCTCCATTTGAATGGGTCTGTCTCTCGGGTTCTCATAGACAAATTATCTGTAGACAATTTCCCCAGGTCAATTTCCCCAAGTTAATTTCCGCAGGTCTGTGGCTTCATGTATTTCCACGGGCTTTGTTTTTGTGTTGAGTGGCACCTGAATTCCTTCAGACTTTTTGTCTGAAGGAATTCCTTTGGACAAAAAGCCCAAAGGAATTTAGGAGTTAGACTTAGTCAATTTCAAACAAAATTAAACTTTGGACTTCAAACCAAATTGAACTTACCTGGGTCCTCTTCATTTGAAGTGCCAGCCCTCCACTAGGGCATTTGAACTTTGAAGATTTCCCTTCGGTTAAGGGCATACCCTTAAACCAAACCCATTGAACCAAAAATGGTTCAACAGTTCAAGGTTCAACCATTGCGTGTCGATGGGCCAATGAACCAAAGTCCGATGAATTTCTTGCTTTGAACCGCCATGTTAAACCTATCCCATTGAACCAAACCCGTTGAACCAAAATTTGGTTCAACGGTTCAATGGTTCAACCATTGAAGATCGAGATGCTTAAACTTGGAAATGGACCCTTCAACCAAAGGTTGCTGAAACAATTGAACCAGGCCATGAACCAAACTCATGGACTTGAAGATGGATGAACAAAATGCCAAAGAACCATGACATGAACCTGTGCAAACTAAAGATGACTGGTACTGAATAGCAAGGGAAGAAGGGGACCAAAAATTTTGCCTATGGGCAAAATTCATCAATAGTTAGATATCTAGCCTGAGGCCATTAGTTATCCTTTGACCAAAATGATATGTCATCCCTTATCCCTCTTCACAATAATCCATTATATATTAAAGTTGTCATAATATAGTACAAAGTGAAGCATGTCCTCATGGACAATGGATCAGGCTTAAATATTGTGTCTTTGAAGCTCATCAAGCTTATCAGATACATAATAGTTGATCTCCATCCAAAAAATATCATAAACAAAGCCTAGATAATGAAGAGTGAGAATCAAAAGGCACTATCAGCGTACCAGTTATTGTTGGGACCTTGACCCATGATATATTATGCCATGTGTTAGACCTTAATTTGTCATATAATTTTATTTTGGGTATACCTTAGATATATGAGAATCATGCAATCCCTTTAACATTGCATTAGTGTATCAAGTTATCTCATTTAGGTATGGAGGCCATCATTCATGGATATTTGTAGGCCTATGAACATTTATAACATTTGGAGACTGAGTACAAAAGCTATAACCACCATTTTGGCTTGAATCTAGTTCCCAAAAAGGACAAGGAGAAAGAAATTATTGTTGATTTTCTAGAGGCCAATTGCATTGATCTAGATACCTTTGATTTGTCTTGCCACATGCCACCTCCTAAAATTTCTAATAGTTTACCATCATGGATAATGGCTTAGGAGAATATTTAACCCTTGATACATTTTAGATTGACAAGATTCCATAGAACCCCAAGTCCTATGGAAGACATAAAGCCAAGCCACTTTACATGGAATGGAAATGCAAAAGAAAAGGCAAACCACATAGTCTAACACCTATCATTTTCACACTGACCACTGGCTAAGAATAAGAACCACTTGTAGATGATCTCTCATTGTTATACAATGATAAATTAGATGAATATTATTAAAATGCCAAGTACCCTATTCCAAACATGATCATGGAGAATCATGCCTATGAAAGAAGAGGCCTCAAGCCAAATCAATAAGGAACACTTAAACTAATTTTTACCACTCAGTATAAAGGTACCTATGGTCTCAGATTTGAACTACCTAAGGGTGACCCCATAAATCTTATTCATGTTCTAATAATAATGACTAGTGATGATGATGCTAAAAATGAAGTAGAGTCCAATCATAGCCCTTATGAATACCTGACCAATACTATTATATTTTACACTCATGCCATTTATATCTTTAGACTAGTTATTTTCCACAATTCACTTCCTCTATATCATCCTCAACTTATAGACTCGGACCAACAAGAATCCATGGTGTTTGTAGACAAGTTTGAGAATGATGAGGCATTTTGTGATTTTATAGGCCTAAGAGATAATGTTCCATTGGGAGATCATAAACAAGGGTTCTCAATCAAACTAAATCCTATGGCCTATTTTGGAGAATAGTTGAACACCCTTAGATACAAATAATTAAATAAAATATTGAGGTCCCAAAGTGAAAAACTCTTGGAGGCACTTTTGGACTAGGATAAACCTAAAGAAAAAGGACAATCTTCTAAAGAAAACATAGCTCAGGGTACCACCAATAATGAACTTACCTATGGGTCCAATTTTAGTTCAAAAGAATAACATGCCTTTGATCGAATCATTCAAGAGTTTCCAACACTATTTTTCACATGGCCATACTTACCATTAGGAGATTCTGATTCCTCTTACCTAGGAGAACTTGATGAGCTAGTCCAAATAAAGGACTCTACCATCATACGCTAGTTCAAATATTTTCCAACCATTCTGGAAGATGGTTTGAATCTCCTTGTAGAGTTCACTATAGAAGTCAACATGGGGACTCTAGATAACCCAAAATGGATCAAACTTAAAAATGTTTCTCACTAAGTAAGAATGTGAAATATTTATAGCTATTATGAGAGAAATTTTGGACATATTTGCTTAGGCCTTCTCCAACATGATAGGTTTGGACCTTGCCTTAGTTGTACACTACCTTGTGGTACATCTTGATTCCAAACCTGTGAAATAAATTTTTTGTAATATGCATCCTCACAATACTATATTAATGAAGAAAGAGTTGGAAAAAATCTTGAAAGCAAGATGTATTTTACCAATTGACTACTCAGAGTGGATTTTGAATGTTGTGTCAGTTAGTAAGAAGCTAGAAGGAATCATTATTTACACTAATTTTTGAGATATAAATAAGGCTTGCCCCAAGGATGACTTCCCCTACCAAACATTGACATGATATTTGACTCCATAATTAGGTACAAAATGCTTTCACTAATGGATGGATTTTTAGGATAGAACCAGATCAAAATTATGCCAGAAGACCAACATAAAATAACATTCACCATTGTATGAGGAATTTTTTGTTATCAAGTTATGCCATTTACCCCCAAAATTTTTGGGGCCACATACCAAAGAGCCATCATCATCATATTTCATTATATTATGCATGACATTGTTAAAGACTATGTCAATGACATAATAGGAAAATAAAAGACCAAGGCTAATAATCCAACAACACTAAAAAGGATATTTGAGAGACTATGTTAATAAAAAGTCAAACTCAATCATCAAAAGTGTGTTTTTGGAGTTACTTTAGAAAAGTTTCTTGGACTCATTATGTCTCTTTTAAGCATTTAAGTCAATCCAACCAAAGTATAATCCATTATAAGGATGCCTCCACTTTCCAATTTGAATTAGCTCCATAGTTTCTAGGGTAAGATCCAATCTATTAGATGCTTCATTTCTCAGTTAATCGGTAAATGCCATGTATTTACACACCTACTAATGAAGGGTGTCACATTTTATTGGGATGATGAATACCAAAAGGATTTTCAACATTTAAAGGACTATCTTTCAAATCCACCTATTTTGTTACCTCCTATGCTAGGTAAGTAGTTCCTACTATACCTATCAACTATAGACAAATCCCTAGGGGAACTTCTAGTTTAGCATGATGGTAATGGAAAAGAACATGTTGTGTAGTATCTAAGTTGTACATTAGTTTCTTATGAACACAATTATATGCCCATTGAAAAATCCTACTTAGCTATGGTTTTTTTAGCTCAAATTGTGACATTACATGTTAAATAGTGAGACCATCATCATTTCAAAAGTATATCCACTCAAGTATCTACTATCCAAAATAGATTTACAAGGTTGCATGGACAAATAGATCAAGCTTCTAAGAAATTTTAAGATAAAATGCATCAATCAGAAAGCCATCAAGGGCTAAGTACTTACAGATCAACTTATTGAAGCTCCCTTTGTAGATATAGAACCACTAACATTCCAATTCCTAGATGAGTCCATTATGACCATCATAGAAATACCTCCTTAGAAACAACATTAGAAGCTATATTTTTATGGATCATTCATAACACATGGTTGAGGGAAGGCCTACTATTTATTACACTATAGGGGGATCTTATCCTTAAATCATTTTGTATCAGCTTTTTTTGTACCAACAACATGGCCAAATATGAAATGTATGCAATAAAAAATGTATCATGTCTATAAATCAATCATAACTTAGAAAAGATAAAGGATACCTACAATTCTGATTGGGAACACATTTTTTAAGTAGGATCATGACCAATATGGGGATCCACTAGACCTAATTAGGCAATCATTTATCATAATACACCATGCTCAGGAGGGTTCTAAAGCCTCTAGTCTAACACAATCATGCAATAACCCTAAGGGGGTCACATGTTTTGATATTTCACTTATACTAATAAAAAGTAAAGTAAATTGAATCTAGTGCTCACCAAAGCTTGTGGCACAAATTGGGGGTTACAAATAATAAAACTAAACATGCATAGAAGACATATACTCACATCAATGTATGTGAAATCCTAATACATGGAAGAGAAGAAAAATTGCATATATATCTACTCTTATAAAGGAAAAATAGAGTTAGAAATACTTACCTTAAAAGATGAACCCACTGAGCCTCAATCTCTCCCTTGGATAAGGTGTTTTGTAAGAATTTGTTGTGGTATGTAAGGATGACAAAGACAAATCAACTCTATGCTATACAACCTATCAATGCATCTAAAAATATTCTCCACAAGACAAGATTCATATCTCCAAATAAATTATGGAACCCTAAGCTTTACTTCTCAAGTATAATGGTCAATAAGTAGATGTTTGTTCACTCTTACTTCTTATTTCACTTCTTCTTGATAAATGATGGAAATGAACTTATAGTTATAAGAAAATTTTACCCTTTAACCTTATAAAAATCCTATCTGATAGGGTCGATCCAATTGACCTAGCACAATTTTAAATAATTATTCACTAGGTCTTGAGCTAGGTTGAACAAAGGCTAATCTAATTCCAAAGTGAAAATATCTCCAAAATATACCAGGTCAACCTAATTGACCTAGCATAACCAACTGACAAAAGGGGATTTAGGTGAGGAAAAGGAGGAAAAAGTGTATCAAAAACCTAGAATGGGTACAACACATAAAAACAAGCTTAGGTTTAATGGTTTTAGGAGATAAGTGTGTAGATAACAAGTGGCAAAAGGGACAAAAATCCTAAAAAGCACCAATATTCTACCCACCCCTTTTATAGCGTACCCCTTATGGAATACACTCAGAGAGATGGAGTTTTGATGGGTTCTTGTAAGATACAAAGTGTCAATAATCAATAAAATTTTGAAAATATTATGTGTATACATACTCCCCACTTAATGATCATCACATGTCATGTGAGTGAAACATGAGATGGTGCTTCAAGATATAGAACATGATAACATATAAAACTAATGCTAAGTATAGTGAAGTAAGCATCAAATAAGATAAATGAAAGGACAAAATTGAAAACATATACCTTTACTTACTTTGGTACTATGGATAAATAAGTAGACTACAAGAGAAGTAAAGGTGCCTAATGTAAAGAAAATTAGGTGAACCTATAGAGATTAGTGTAAAAAATAGCCAAAAATCAAAAGTTTTAAAAAATAGGCATATAGTAGTGGAAAATATTCTCTACGACATCAAGATTCCATAAAATTTTATGGTTTGAAAAATGGATGAGTAAAAACAAAGATAGAGGCAAAATAAGGAATCTACCAAAAAATAATTGAATGATTTAGATTTTGAAAAAGTGATTTTAAATAGGGTAAAATGAATGTCATTTGTTATTTTTGACTTATGAAGGAGAGAAAAAGAGCTCTGAGAGACTGAATGAACTAGAATGGTGAGGAGACGATAAGCTAGGTGAGAGGGACCCCTAGAGGTGGCAATGGGTACACTACAAGTAGGCAACTAAGAATCTCAAGATAGTTTTTGAACATTCTAGTGATTTTAAGTGTATGTTTAGAAATTTTTAATTTTAATTATTTATAGATGTTTAAAATGAAACCAAATTAGATGCTGAGGGTAGGAAAAACTAATTAGGGAAATAGGTTTGAAGGGTTTAGGGACATAACTATCAGAAGGTACTTATTTTGCAAAATGTAAGGGGTCAGTAGGGAAAAACAACTAGGTTGACCCAATATACTAAAAAATGATAAAATCCACACTTTTGGCCTAGTAAGTATATGCTGATCCAGTACATTTTATAGACTGTTGACCTAAAATAGTTTGTTGACTAAGTAGAAAAGTCTAGTATGATAATGCAATACTAAGGGGAGAAAAATAAGAGGGTTGACTTAGATTTTTATGTCAACCAGGTCAAAATAGGGAAATTTTGGTCAAACTAGTGTTGACCAAAGGACTAAAATAGTATGAAAATGCATCCAAGTGGATAAAAGAGTGCTAAAAGGGCCAAAGTAACTAAATGAGGGCTAAAAGGGTTGAGTAGTCTAAAAATAGGGGACATTGATTAAAAAGACTAAATTAAAACAGTTTAGGTGTGTTTTTGATTAAAAATGTATTTTGACTATACATGATATGGAGGATATAATACATCTTTTTTTATTTCTTGATTTTAGGGGTGTTCAAGATTCTAGCATTTGGTGGATGCATTATAGATTTCAAGTCTGTTAGAGCACCTATCGAAAGAGGATAGAGCGAGACTGATATATGTGGGCCTAGGAGGTAGAGTAGAGATGTGTAGGATACATCTGAGCTCAGATCTATTAGTCATGTTTTTGGGATGTTGAGAATGATTGACTAACACCTTCAGGTGGGAGATAGAGGGGGATACTATAGAGGTGAGCATAACCCTAGAAGATGTGCATGCCATCCTAGGATTTCCTATATTAGGGACACCTATGATCATGAAGATACTTGATAGTGATGAGGATATGAGATCCTTAGTTGTATGGGCTACAATCTTAGAGAGGATATAATCAGGCCAAAGGGTGAGCATGTTTGATATGTATACATCATAGGTTCCAGACATCTAAAAGGTTGTGATAATACTTGTGATAGCATGAGTGTTGTGCCACAAGTTAGATGATAAGGTACCACTCTTTGTGATAGCCTTGAGCTAGGTGATATTAGAGGAGAGGGTGTTATATGACTTGGGGTCTATCATCTAGGTACAACTTGTACATGATATGTATGGAGTGATGTCTAGAAGTTAGAAGTTGATAGGGTTGATCATATTATTGATAGCATGGATTTATGAGAGGTTTCCCATGTAACAACTAGTTGGGTTACCCCATATGGTTGATGATAGGTCACCTTGGGTATAAAGATAGAGACATGACTAGATAACATGGGTCATGCCCCACATATCAGTGTTGTGGATAGTGAGATGAGTGGAAATAGTATGGTCTCCATATGGGCACATTGATACTACATGGGCTAGCTGAGACATAGTTGTACCAACTTTGGTATAGATAGAGGTGATAAGGCACTATACCTAGTGGATGGAGCCATATCTGGAGGCATAGATACTAAGGAAAATGGGCTTGCCTCACCTAATGACACTAATAGTGGTGACCATATTTTGGGCTTGGTATGTGAGAGAGCCATGGGGGAGAGGAGGACTAGGGCCACCAATGGTGAGACTGATGCTTAGACCATGTTGTGAGAGATAATAGACTGGTCAATCATGATAGGTAATGGAGAAAGAGGAGATAGGGGTGGAGGAAAGATCACCAAAGGTACCACTACAAGTTTTATAATAAGATGAGTAGTAACTAACAAGGACACAACATTGATAGAGGCAGTACAAATAGAAGATAGCAGAAATAGTAGATGTCTCAGATGACCCAGCAAATGGGCCAAGATAGAGTTGGACTATAGAGAGACCACTCAAGCATAGCTTGAGATAGGTACAAGTGGTAGCTTTAGGATTTTTTTAGGAGGTGATTAATAGAGGAGGTTCATAGAGGTTGAAAAAATGGGGAGGCCATTCTCGATAATTACACAAATGGTGAGACAGTAGTGACCAACACATAAACAAGTAATAAAATTATGGTTAAATTTTACTTAAGTTTTTATTTGAGACATACTAGAGATAGATATATTTGGATATATATCAATGATCTAATACCTATCTGGTTTTACTTTTTGTAGGTGTGGTAGAGGATGAGGAGATTATATGGGGGTCCCTAGTGAGGGGAACACTCCATGATGTCCTAGATGAGGTATTAATGTCGTATAACCTTACCACACTAGAGGATCCAAAGGTATCATCTGACCTAGCTTAGGTGAGCTAGTTTAGACTAGTTGGAGAGGCCATAAATTAAATACAAGCACATAGAGAGGGGATACATCCACTTGTAGAGATGGGTATAGGAGAGACATGGGCATGGTAGGCCTTGGTTGAGGAGAGAGCTATACATTTGGATATAGTGACATAGATGACATAGGCACATGCCTAGGAGAGGATGACACATGTAGTGACCCTGACCCATATGTCATAGGTATAGGAGTAGGAGAGAGTGACACATCTAGTGACCCTAACCTAGTTGAGATAGGTGCAGGCTTAGGTATCTCATCTATAAGGGTAGGTGTTAGGACTGAGATCTCAAATAACCTATTTACAACATAGGATTGAGAAAAAAACTCAAGAAGTAAAACAAAGCAATAATAAAGAAAACATCTATAAGAAAACATAAATGATAATATAAGCAATATAGAGTGCAAAATTAATGTCACCATGTAAGATAAATAAGAATTTGACACAATGTCAAATTATTTAACAAATAGATAAAGATAATATTGGAGCACATGTCTAAATCAAATGAAAATGTAAAAGCACCATGTATGTGCTCATAAATATTGATAAATCTACCCACCCACATTATCTATAACATTAAATAGATATTTATGAAGTTGGATGTGAATTGATGCTAATTTCTCATCTATCTTCCATGAAAATTTGGAAAATACTTCTCATCTAATCTCCTCAATAGAAAAGGTAGGAATGCTTGATGGATCATGTTGAGGAGGGATATCAGGTAAGGGATGCTTATAATAATGCATAGGAGTGGGCTCTATGGAAGATTTAAGAATCATTGGTGGGGAAGTATCCAACAGTAAGGAACTCATAGGTGGAAAAGGATACACGAGTGAGGGAAGGTCCATGGGTGAAGGAATCATAGGTGGAGAATGATCCACAAGTGAAGGAGTCATGAGTAGAGGCAAAAAAGGTGATGAAGGGACCATAAGAGGGGATGGAACTAAAAGAGGTGGAACCATAGGAGAAGAAGGAGGAGCCTTCTTACGATAATGACCTATGGGAAGAATGGTATAATGTCTAGTAATAGCTATAATGTGATCCTTAATTTGTTATTGAAGGATGCAATAATGACTAGTGTGATGGGTGCCACATTGGTGCCAAAAACAATACACCTCTACATACTTTGGAATATACTCAAGAAATACTTTCAATGGAGGTATGTCCTTGTCTAAGGACTGAGGGGAAGAAGGATTCAAAGTATCAATATATTGTCACATCTTGTGATAATTCATGGAATAATGGTTATCTATGCTATGGAAGCAATAAATACACCTATGAGTAAGATTAGTAGAAGTACTCATAGGAGGAGGTGTAACAAAAAAAAGAGCTTAGGAAGGCTCATCGACCCATTTGGTGAGAAATGGAGCCATATAAGGTAAAGGAATCAAACCATCTCCAAGAAAAGGTGGGGAAAGAACAAGATTATTCTCAATAGAAAGATCCATAAGATCAAAAGTAGGGATAGACTCAATGATAGTACGAGTAGAAATAGGCTCAAATATAGTGAGAGAAAGAATTGCCTCAACTATAGTAGGAAAAGGAATGGGCTCTAATGTAGGCTCTATTGAGGGAGGGGTGAGGTATATAGAAGGCCAAAGAAGGTTTGTATGCATATTAGGGATAATCAAACTATAGGGGTTAGGGTACCTCGTAAAGCAGTAAGGCTCACTCATAGCATGACCCATGAACATAGTCCTATGAGGTTCCTTTGAAACTAGAAGTGTCAGAACCATATCTACCCCATGATAAAGAGGAAAAATACTCAAATTAAAAACTATAAATAATTGAACACATGAATAATCACTAAAATATTGAAGTAAAAAATAATGATAACAGATAATATCAATATTATGGACCTAAACAAGACTACCTAAGAATGGATCATCTAAGGTGTAACCATCATCATAGTTAGGTGTGTGAAGATTAATGATGTAAGTAGGGATAACTTGTCATATGATGAAGTGTGATGAATATAATGTTGAGTCTTAGTTAAGCCAATATAAATATCATCACAAGGAGATTGACAAGAATGAAGCTGTAAAGAAGTAGGAAACTGAGAGATTAGATAAGGTGAGAGATTTGAAGTTTTAATATTTAGGTTGATATCATTAGGTTCATCATCATAAAAATATAAGAGGTTATGAAGAATATTCCCAATGAGTTTAGGATGACCATTGTAACCTCGAGTGGAATTGATGAGAAAATTGAATCATTGAGACTCACAGAATGGAACACTGGGAAAAGATTCAAGAGCAGGAATCTTGAAGACACCATGGCCTTAGAATTGTTTAAAATTCTAAGGTTTAATATCACCTTGAATCCTATAAATGGATCTATTATGAGGTAATGTAATGTATTGATAGGTAGAAGAAGCAATTTCTCTCATATAGTGAGTCCACGGTCTACCAAGTAAAATATTATAAGAGAAAGGGAAGTTAAATATCATCACCTTTACATGAACGATGAAAGTTGGGATGGTAATGGGAAGCCACACATAACCTAAAGGAGGCATTTTCCTTCTATCATATCCTTGACATGTGTTTCATGTGGATTTGAGATTGCATCTAGAATATCCAAGAGTTTTGATAAAATAAAGAGAGGCGATGCAAGTGCTAGAACCCTCATCAATCAATGCATGCTTGACTTGGATATTGCCTATTTGGACACTAATGAATAAAGGAGGATCATCTGCATGAAGCAAGATCTTAGTGGGAATCATATAATTAATATGAAATTTTAAATAAAGATAAGTGTCCATAGTTTCATCAACATGGATGGACATCTCTTCACATTGTTGTAATATGCTATCCTCAAATCTAGATAAAGTTACTTCACATCCTACTAGGGGAGGACAATGGATGTTAATTTCCAACAAGAGTTGCATAAGATGATTTCTATGACAAAAAGAGGTCCTCATAAGCTTAAGAGATATAATTTAGTATGGGATATTAGTGAGTTCCATGATGGGATCCCACTCATCATAACCCACAAGAAAGTTATAATAAATAGGTGTATAGTGATTTAGAAGGTCCTCAGAAGGAGGAGCTAAAGTGAATTGGAATTTATGTTGATAAAAAGATAAAGGTTTACAATAAGTTTTTAAATTATGTTGAGGAGGTGAAGTAGTTGGTTCAAATTGGTTTTTGAGGTTTGGTAGAAGTGTTGGTAGAAGCTTCATTATCATTAGTGCTAGAAGATATAGGGATGGTAGAAATAGAATTGGAAGTGTTATCTAAAGGAGGATTTCTTTGGTTCATAAAAGGTTATAAGGTAATATTTACCCAACTCATTTAAATGAGTTATAAAATAATCCTAGATAACACAAAATTTTCATGACAATGGAGGAGTGTGGATAGGTTACAGATCAATAAAAGCAACCACCCTTCGCATATTAGTCATGTTAACCACATTCTCTTCAAGATTTGGGTCAATAAAACTTTATACATTATTGGTGGAAGGGGTGGGCTTGTCTTCGGTATCTTGATTAAGTTGGTTATTAGGAAGAGGGTCTTTATAGATAGCCAAATGAAAACTAGCTTGATTTAAGGCTTGAGATTTAGTATGTGTTTTATGAGACTTAAAATAAATGTCATAGGCTTGTTAACATTTTTGAATGATAGAATCATGATCAAAATTAGTACCAAGAATAAAATCCATATCTAAATTACAAAGATACTTACATGTCTCATGAGAATAACCCCAACTAGCATGAAACCAACAAAACTTGTTAAGATCATACTAAGATTTCATAGGAAGAATGGGATCAAGGTCTTATGGTAAAGGCCTAGGTAGATGTATAAGTAATTTATCTAAGGATAGGGGTTTGTGAACATTAATGGTATTAAGTGAAGATAAATTAGGATTGGTATATTATTGAGAAGAGGGATCTAGTTTTGAATATTTGTTAGGAATAATATCTTGAATAGTGTGAATGGTGTCATAAAAGTCTATAACACCATCATTGGTAGCATTAGGATTCTTATTCTTGAGTAATATACAAGGAATTATAGAAGGTTTGGATGGCTCGAATTAATTCATAAGGAAATATTGACATTTATCTTGGTTAATAGCCTCCTCAAAAGTATGTGGAGAGAGAGTGTGGACCTGATATTATAACTTGGGAAAAAGAGTATTAGTTAAGAGATGAAAAAGGTTATCATTAGCCATGTTATGTTCACACTTGTTTGACAAAGTTTTCCACCTTTTAACAAAAGCTTGGGTAGTTTCATTTTCAAGTTGTTTACAATTTATGAAATGGGCCAAAGTGTTTTTAGGAAGATCAATAGTTTGGAACTCTTGAACTAAAGCATTCACTAAATTTTCCAAACTATAAATAGAATGGGTTTTAAGTTGGTTTTAACAATATAAGGCATCACCTGTAAGAGTTTTGGCTAAGATCTTGGTAATGGCAAAGGTGTTCAATTTGACCCAATCCTTATAAGGATTTATAAATGTTTTAAGATGAAGGGTAGGATTAGTTGATCCATTATAATAAATGGTAGGGGTGATACCTCTTATATCAATATTAGCAATTTAAGTGGAAAAAGGATCATTTTGAAGATGCTTAATGGTTTTGTTGACTAAATGAGGTTAAGGGATGAGGTCACCTTGAGAATATTGAAGAGGAGGGATAATATTTTGATTATGCATCCCCCAAGTCATTGGTTGAGGATGAGTTTGAAGATGGAGAATGTGATTTTGCATTCTCATCATTTGATTTGTATTATTGAGCTTGAAAGGTATTCATCTAATTGAGTGTTTATAACAAGAGTTGGTGGATTTTATTGGAATTGTTATCACTATTTGAAGCATTAGAGTTGGTATTAGTGGCTTGGGTACCACTATTGGTGTTGGTAAAATCTTGAGAGGAACTATGAGAATGTGAAGCAATAGTGGCAAAATTTGCTTGTGAAGCAAAAGATGGACTAGTGAAGGGATGAGAAAAGGAAGCACTAGAAGCATCATTACCTTAGGTAGAAAATGATGCACTAGTATAAGGATTAAGGATAGTGGATCTTATAAGAGTCCCACTAGATGTAGAACCATCATGTTAGTGGAAATACTAGGCATAAAGGTAGAAGAGGTTAAACAAGAAGAGGTCATGGTATGAGAAGGGGTCATAATCGAGGAAGAGGTTGGGAATCAAATAAAGTGGCACCCCCAAATCCATTTAAGAATATGGGAGTAAGTGAATGAGGATCTTCAAATTGACCACTAATCATGAGATGGTAAATGGTAGAGGGATCTTTTCCTCTATGTTGAGGAAATTTGGAGATAAAGAAAAGCATTTTAGGGGTATACTCTAATTTTGGTTAATCTTTTAGGGAGAAGATATGATTATGTTGTGAAGAGGAATGAGGAGGCATCCCATAGTTTATTGTATAAGTGGCTATATGAAAATTACTCTCATATAAGAGAGGAACCCTACTCTATGTATGGGAGACCCTATGAGGATTGGTAAAACACATCATGTTTGTTTAATTTAACTTAATTTTGTCTTTAAATAGAAAATACATGATAGAGAAAGACTAAAACAAGAAAGATAGATGAGAAAACAAGAAAATATGAAGTGATAAAAAACTATACAGAGATGATTGGGTTAAAATATCTTAGGAAATAGGGCCTACAAACTATATAGGTTCGATTAGGTTGACCTAGCATAATAGATAGAGGCTAAACAAGTATACAAGGTTGATTGGGCCAACCAAGCATAGGAAATAGGGAAAATAGATAGTTTGTAAGAGATTGTGCCAACTTAAATGACTGTACACTAAAACAAGAATAATTTTTCAAGTATTTTAAAAATCAAGAACTGAAGGGAAACACATAATAAATTGGATCAATGAGGTTGATCCAATTGAGGCACACAACACAAAACCTTAAACCAATGTTGGCTAATGCAAGTTTTTGAAATACAACATGCAATTGACCAAAGATCAAGTAATCAACTTGGAAATTAAAATCTAAGTGGTTAACCTAAACATTATTAGATTATTAGAATATAATTTTAAATGTGATGATAAATTAGTTGTAAGTAAGGAACTAGAAAATAATCTAAGGATGGTTTTAGGATGTTTGGGTTAAAAAAGATTTGTATTGGTAATGGTACATGCTTGGTATTGGGGCCTACCCCCTCACTTCACACACTATAATGATAAGGGTGTTGGATGCTTAGCCAAAATATACCATTAACCATGTGTTTATACTTGGCCAAAAAACCAAGTCGGCTTCCCCCTTGGCAATGGAATCCAAGTAGGTTAGCCTTGGGTAGACAAATGTTAAAATGCTTGTTTAGTATTTTGTGTTTTGGTTATGTGTGCATAAAATGAAAAATATTGAAACTAAATAGTATATTTAAAATTACCTAATTATAATATATGAACTATTATAAGCATGCAAGAAATAAGAAATGAAAGTGTGAGATAATTACTAGCATATAAGGGTTAATTCTAACTTTGAAACATAGTAAAATGTTGATTCAATCGATAGTGTATGCACAAAATACAAAACATAGTTGATAATATCACCTATATACTATGGAAGAAAAAGGTTTGAAAATGAACAAGGTTGATAGGGTTATCCAAAAAACACAAAAATATAGAACTAGGTCGATGGAGTCAATCTAGTTGACTGTATAGGGGCAGCTTATAAGATTGCAAACTATGAAAATAAAAATTGTAAGGAAAGAGAGAAAGGATAGAAAATAGTCTTGGTGGGTTTGAAGATGCAAATAAGTAAGATTAATATCAAATAACCTTATTAAATGCTTGTAAATCTTGATAACAAGGTTGACTAGGTTGACCAAGCTTTGTAAAATCTTGTTGTTGAGTGCTTAAAAGTGTACTAGGTCAATTGGGTCGACCTGGTAGTTTGAATATGATGCTTGAAAATATATAGGGTTGACTGGGTTGACCTAGGAGTATGGACTGGATGTTTGAAATTTTGAAAAAACTATACTATGTTGACTGAGTTAATCTAGTAGCATGTACCTAGAAAAGAACCTACATAAAAAGAATAGAGTCATTTAGATGTGATTGTGTGTTAAACATATGCATAGAAGTTAGAACTATGTCAATATAGTCAACCTAATATTATGAATATATGATAATAAAAATGATAAAATAATGAAAATAAGTGAAATAAATCTTGCAAGGGTTAGATTCACATTAGGTTCACCATAATATATGTAATAAAAAATGCATCATGTCTATAAATCAATCCTAACTTGAAGAATATAGAGCATACCTGCACTTTCGATTGGGAACACATTTGTTAAGCAAAATCATGATCGATATGGAGATCTACTAGACCTGATTACAAAATTATTTATCATAATACACCATGATAAGGAGGTTTTTAAAGTCTTAAGTCTAACACAATCACACAATAACCCTAAGGGGGTCATAGGTTTTAATATTTCACCTATACTAATAACAAGTAAAGTAAATCTAATCTAGTGCTCACCAAAGCTTGTGGCACAAAGTGGGGGTTATAAACAATAAAACTAAACATGCATAGAAGACATATACTCATTTCAATGCATACATAATCCTAATTCATGAAAGAGAAGCACAAATACATAGTTATTTACTCTTATAAAAGATAAATAAAGTTAGGAATACTTACATTTGAAGATGAACCTATCGAGCCTCAATCTCTCCCTTGGCCAAGGTGCTTCATAAGAGGTTGTTATGGTATGTAAATATGATAAAAACAAATCACATCTCGGATACTCAACCTATCAATACATCTAAAATACTTATCCACAAGACAAGATCCATATCTAAATAAAGTATGGAACCCTAATCTTTACTTTTCAAGTAGAATGGTCAATAAGTAGATGTTCATTCACTCATATTTCTTATTTCATTTCTTCTTGATAAATGATGGAAATAAACTTGTATTTATAGGTATATTTGACCCTTAACCCTTCTAAAAATCTTGATCGATAGGGTTGACCCAGTCGACCTCACACAATTTTAGATAATTATTCACTAGGTCCTAAGCTAGGTCAGCAAAAGGCTAACCTAATTCCAAAGTGAAAATATCCTAAAACTGTACAGGGTTGGCCTAGTTGACCTAGAATAGCTAATTGAAAAAAGGGGATTTAGATGAGTAAAAAGAGGATAAAATGTAGCTAATGCTTGGAATGGGTACAACAGAGAAGAATAAGTTTAGGGTTAATGGTTTTAGGAGACAAGTGTGTAGATAAAAAGTGGAAAAAGGGACAACAATCTTGTTAAGCACCAATGGTTTGCCCACCCCTTTGCAGATGTACCCTTTAAGGCATGGACATAGAGAGATTGAGACTTGAAGGGTTCTTGTAAGATACAAAGTGTTAGTAATTGATATATTTTTTTCAATATTATATGTATACATGAAGCACTAATTACATGGATTTTATAGGTAGTACAATAGAATATTAAACATTTAAAGGTTTATGGTGATTCTCAATTAATCATCAATCAGGTTATAGACCATTTTCAAACCAAAGATGACAAGCTAGTAGACTACAAGGCCATGTTTGACACTTTTAAACAATAGATTATAGATGTATAGTTTGAAAATATTTCAAGGGAAAATAACAAAATAATAGATTCCATGCCCACCATTAGATCTTTGATCTGTCATCTAGACAAGACAAAAGAATATCAATTCCTTGTTGAAAATCTTCTAGCACTAGCTCTTGAACATTTAACCATTGCAATGATCTATGATATTGTTGGTCCTATATCTATATGGTATTTAAACCTTTATGCCTATCTTCATGACCACATTATTCCACTTAACTTATCACATAAATAATCTAATGCCTTTATCCACCATGCTACACAATATACCTTACATAAACAACCCTTTACTACTGTAGCTTTGATGGAACTCTTCTTCATTTTTTTACTTTAATAGAATCTACATTAGCATTATGATAAGTTCACAAAGGAGTATGTGGATTCCATACCAACAGAGCCATCCTATCTAAGAAACTCATATGTACTCAGTATTATTGGCTAACTACAGATGTATATATAGCTATGTATGTTAAAAAATGTGACAAATGTCAAAGGCATGCCAATCTGATTCATGCCTTGACCAAGACTCTAAAACAAATGCTTACACCATGGTAATTTGGTACATGGGGCCTTTAGATCATTGGGAAGATAAACCCAACCTCATCTGATGCCATAAACACATCCTTATTACCACCAAATATTTCACTAAGTGGGTTGAAGGTATACCTCTCACTTACATGACTAAAAAGGAAATTTCCAAATTCATCATTAACCATCTCATTTGTCACCATGGTATCCCATCTAAAATTATATCCA
This sequence comes from Torreya grandis, assembly GCA_037957365.1. Taxonomy (NCBI): domain Eukaryota; kingdom Viridiplantae; phylum Streptophyta; class Pinopsida; order Cupressales; family Taxaceae; genus Torreya; species Torreya grandis. The sequence continues at coordinate 1,197,317 of JARHVA010001851.1, read as the reverse complement.
ATAATGGTGGATCATTCAAGAATAAGGATGTCAAATCACTATGTGCTACATACAAAATTACTCAACATTTTTATATGACATATTATCCACAAGGTAATGGCCAAACAAAAGCTTCTACCAAAACCATTATCAACATCCTTAAAAAATTATCAATGATGTTGGTCATGATTGGTACCTCTAAATCTTTTGTGCCCTCTAGGTGTACTATATCAATTACCATACTTCAATAGGATCCACTCAATATTCACTTGTTTATGGAATGGAGGCCATTCTTCCCATTGAGGTTGAGTTACCTTCTTTGTGTATCTCTTTGAAGCATGTATTTGATGATGAAGATTACTGAAAAGATCACTTGTAAGATATGAAGTTAATTGATGAGAAACACATGGCCATAGTCAATAGCCTTCAAGTATACCAGAATAAACTATGTGGCCACTATAATCGATGGGTCATCCATAAATAATTTGAGCTTTGTGATCTTATACTTAAATAAAACCAACAAAATACCATGGTCAAGAAGAAGTACATAGGCAAGTTCAAACCCAACAGGATTAGACCTTACATCATTGTTGAAAACTATGGCTCTAGAGCATATAGGCTCGCTACACCAAATGGTGATGAACTTGATAAGCCAATGAACATTATACACCTCAAGCATTATTTTGCTTGAGAGACCTAAAGTATTATGTATGAGGCCCATTTATATTGTACCTTAATATCAAAATTCTTCTTTTTACCATACCATTTTACCATATACCATTTTTTCATGCCTTTTCTATCAACCTTGAGTTGTTTTTATCCTCCCTTCCTAACCCCTTGGACCTTGATTCCATTCCATTTGTTCTATGGCCACTTTCAGCATGAAGATTTAGATTAAGTTTCAAAATTTGACTCAACATTATAGATAGAGGTCATATTTTGGAATAGTATGACAGTGGTTTGGCAATTGCATCCTTCATTCCTTGTTTTGTTCCCTTCATGTACAAATGATTATAACCACCTTTGGGCAAATCAGAGTACCACCATCATGCTACTAATTATAAATACGTATGGAAAAATTAGTATCATTGACCTATGCCATTGTTTTCTAATTATAACCACCTATGGGAAAATTAGGGATACCACCTTTATCTATCATGCCTTGAAGTACCACCTTGCCATGCCTAGCCATACTATACCATTTTCCTACTTTGCCTAGTTTATAAATTTTTTACTAACCTATTAAGATTCCTTTATTGTAAGGTGGAACTATAGTAACTTGATGTCCCATCATGGGACTCTGTAGGCAGTGCTAAATTGGCATTGAGGTCAACTTAGTCATCCTTTTCCATGCTATCACCATTTTACAAGCATTTTAATTTTAAATGCTCTCATCATTTTGTAAGTTGGACCACTTAGTATCTCATCATTCTTAATTGAGTTGAGATACTTAGAAAATTCCAAAACCATTTGTAAAATAAATCTATAAAATCCTAAACATCGACCACTTTTTTGCCTTAAGGATTCTAGGAACCCTAGTTAATTTAAAAGAAACCACTTGTTATTTAGTTTCCCCACCTTACTGGCTTAACATCCCACATTATTACCATTTTGTGAGATCATTTACATATTCCCCTACAATACCATCATGTTTTTTTCTCATCATTTTCTTCTATCCCATATCCTAGGAGAACTACATTTGGAATAAAGTTTTTATTGGATCTTGCATCCATGGAACTATGTAGGTAGCGTCTACTTGCCTAGTGCATCTAGAGTTATCTCAGCCACCCCCTTCCTTTTCTTCTATTCCCCCATCTTATTTGTTTGTTTTGTTGTTTCCTATAGTCTAGTGGCACTATTCATCATATTTTTTATTATTTTTTTATGATGTATTGTACTTACTCATTGTTTGTTTGTTTTTCCTTTTATTCTCTTTGTTTTGTTTTATTATTTTTATTCTTAGAGTTTTATTTGTTTTCCTACTTATTTTCTTTCTTGTTTTGCATTAATTTAGTCTATGTGTGTTTAGTGGGTGATTCCTTGTGCATTATTATTGAATCCATCTATATTCATATGTCAACATTATCATCATGTTTTTATCATTCATGCATTATTTTCACTTATTTATTAGATCGTATGTCAGTTGTTATGCATATTTTGGCCAAGTTTTCATCATGTTTTATATCATGATATATTCCATCACATGCTAAATAAAAAATTAGTTGGGAAGTCTATAAAATAATGCAGCCATGATATATCTCCTTGGCACTTAAAAAATTACCAATCTACCCAACTTATTCCAAATATAGAGTAATTAAATCATGAAAGAATTTTAATCCTTTCTAGTTAGGATGTGCATCTCCATACTAATAGGTTGCCAAAATATGTCTTTCTCCTATGTACCAATTTTCCATAATCAGGGTACAATGATTATAACCACCTCTGGGTAAATCATTGTAGACCATCCCACTTATGTTGTCAATGATTCTAACCACTTTTGGGAAAATCATTATGTATCATCCTATCCATTAATCCAATGATTATAACTGCTTATGGGCAAATCATTGTGTTTTGATCTATTGGGAGGTTGATGATTATAACCACCTATGGGCAAATAATTCTCTTTATTTTGCCCAATTGGGGCATGTTTCATTTTGATAATGATTATAACCACCTTTGGGAAAACCATTATCTATATCCATCCACTTAGGGCATGTTTTTATCCTACAAATGATTATAACTGCCTATGGGTAAATGATTATTTTTCCCTTTCATGATTATAACCGCCTTTGGTCAAATCATTATCTTGTTATCCTACACCTTTTTTAATGATTATAATTGCCTTTGGGAAAATCATTACCTTTTATTCCACCTATGCCGATGATTATAATTGCTTGTAATCAAATTTTTCCTATTTGTCTTCCCAATAGGGGTATCTTCATATACCACTGATTATAATCACCTATGGGCAAATCAGTCTTTCCCACCCCTTTTATCTTTTTGGTCCCATCATTTCCTCCTTTTAAGGGATTGATCACCGACCCTTTTTGTCAACCGCTCCTTCAAGGGGGTATCTATAGTTCATATATTACTATTGAATTTGTAGGCATACATGACCTTTTCATTCTTTGAGAAGATGGTACTATCCCTATTATAGACATCAAAAATTGGCCATAACTGGTCTTTAACCATACCTTAGACCGATTCCTACCAACCATTACAAATTAAGTCTAGAAATCACTGAACACCCCAAATTTACTTATACATCATTCATTAAAGCTCAAAATTTCATTGAGACATCCCTAATTGGGGTATTCTATTGTATACAACCATAACCTCTCATGGATTCATTTCCAAGCATCTTACGACATCACAACAATTAATTTGGCCTATAGACCTATTAAGTAGGGCACTTGCACACATAAATCAAATATTAAAAATTCTAAATGGATAAGGAAAATTAATTAACAAACTAGACCAAATTAAATGCCTATTTGAATTATCAATTTGCAATTAATGAATAAATAAATAAAGAAATTCAAAAATATGAAATATCTTAGCTTTTCATGATTACCCTTTACAAGTTGTCAAGCCTTTGGAAAATATCTCAAAATATCTCTTTTTGGAGACTCATGCCTATTCATTGCAAATCATGAGTGTTTGACACCTTTTAAATCTATTAGGGTTATGTTGACTCACTTAGGTTAAGTTTGAACCCATTTCATGTTTAAACTACACTTTAACTCACTTTGAATTAGGGTTAGTTCCTAAGCCTATAAATACAAGCCATTGCTTATTGAGAAAAGAGATTGGATATTGTAGAGTTATAATGTGGGTTTTGTTCCATGAGACTAATAGAAATAATGTTATAATGCCCAAATATTGAGCCAAACCACATCAAGCAAGCATAAGCCATATCAAGCCATGGTGTCAAGGAGAGGAGCCACATAAAGTCCATTGCTAAAGACTCTTTGAGCACAAACTGAGCAAGACACACAATGAATCATTTGGAGCATTAAAGGAAGGTAAGATATTGTTTGTCTTTTGCATTTTAGTTGTGTTTTCAATTGCATTTTATTTATTAAGATCCATCTATGATCTAGGCTAGAGATGTTAGCATGTTAGTGTGTTAATTTCATTATTTTATGGACTAACACAAGACTAAATTCATCTCTATTTTCAAATTAATATGATCACAAATGGCATGCCCAACGGACCTAAAGCATCTCATGTACCAAGGAGACCAAAGTGAAACTCATAGATTTTCAAATAAGTGCTTGAATATCTTTAAAAATTGAGTTTTTATTTTGATTTCTCATATTCTATTTTTAGTTTTACCTAGATTTATATAAAGACTAACATAGGTTTTGCATAATTGACATAGATTTTATGTAATTGACATTGGTCATATACTAACTGGTATCAATCAGGGTGTAGGGAAAAAAATGATAGAGTAACTTGGTTTTTGAGTTTTATGACAAGTTACATGTTGTTTTTAGTTTCAAAAAATTTTAAAGTCTCTATTTCATCATTTTATTATAGGTTTTGTGGGGGTTTATACTAATTTGAGATAACAATTTTTTTTTACATCTTGTTTTGCCTTCAGGTTCATAGGTAACTGACTTTAGTCTTTATCGATTGGTATTAGTTATTTCCAACTGACTTAGGTTATCTGGTAATCGACATCAGTCACATATGACTAATGTCAGTCTCTATGTAAAAAATATAGAAAAACCCAAGAGCTATGTTTCCAAATACTATTTTCTCATCCATAATTGTTCTTCAAAGTAGAAGGAAAACCTATAAAATTTATAGGACCAAGGTGCGAGAAGGACATAAAATTGAAAATGCTAACTCTTGAACACTTAATTTTGGGTGCCTAAAATTAATGGTTAGGTATTGAACATTTCCTTTTAGTACTTAAAAGGAATGTATGTGTTTTTGCCTAAATTTTTTTGTAAATTTTTTTACAAGTTTGAAACTTAAGCCAATAGGCTAAGAAAAACTTCATCAAAAAATTCATTTGGTACATAAAATTAAAACTTAATTAGATTACAAATTTTTAAAAGTGTTTGTTTAGTGCTAAATCTTTATATTTATGTGTTTTTTTCAAATGAAGGATTCATGTATGCTCTCCTCCCATCCCCTTTAAGGAACTTAGGTGACCAAAAGTGCTTCTTCCTTGTAATTTTTGCCTTTGTCTAGGGCATGAAAATAATGTTGTTAAGGATCTCCCCAACACCCACATGGTTTGGATGATCTAAAAGTAACCTTTAAAATATTTTTCACTTAGTTTTATTTTATGTAACTTGGCTTGTGAAGGGGAGTTCATAGCTTCTTCATGAGTTATTTAGGGAAGATTTAACCCAAAATTTCATCTCCCAACATTGTTTCAACCATACTCCATGGTGGGGTATAATTAGGGCACCTATACTAAAATATCTAGGGGGTTGAGCAGTTAACCTCTCCTTTTGTTATGAAAACTTGAGTCAATTCTAGTTAACCAGGGGATTCCACTAAGTAGCACATGAATGGAATCACTATGCAAAGGAATAAAACCTTGAATAGTAAGTAAATTGGTATGAAATCAATTTATGTGAGTCATATCTAGTGTCAATCACACTTGGGGCCATATAGATGATTAAAAATTTAATTTTTAGAATAACCCCACTTATCACAAACATATTATTGATGCAGGGTGACTAGCTCGAAGGTCCATGTCATCGTACGATCTCTTGGGAGAAGGGGGTGTAAAAAACATACTACTTCATGTGATTTTATTTTTTGATTAACACTTAAAATCCTCCTAAGAGAATGTATATAGATGAATTTAAGTAATATGAAGCAGCCTTATCAGTTTAGGCCTTAAGATGATTTACTTAGTTGTATTTGGATTTTTTCCCTTTACTTGCTTGGTATTTCAGTCTAAAATCATTTTTTTGTTTATTCCATGTCAAAATGATTTTTGTGTCCACATCACTCCATTATTTAAGGAGGTGTTATGTCATCTATTTGACACCTTATCATTTACCTTAAACTTTTTGTAAAAAAACATTGTGTGTGTCATTTAATTGAAATGGGTAATGTTATGCCACCCAAATCATTTAAATTTTGTACCTTGGAGTCTTGAAACAAAATTTTGATCATACCTTTAGAAAGTGATAACACTGTTACACTACTCAATTCATTTCATAGACTTATCTTACGACCAACTTTCTAAGTTTTGAACCAATCCACATGTGCCTTTTGGGTCTGTGTTTAGTATCATTATGTCATTCACCTTTGTCTAGCTTGTTTAATCAAAGAAACTTAGTTTTCATAAGTTGAGTTTTTAATTAACTTTAATAAGTTAAAATCCAAACATTGATTGATTTTTATTTATGCATTATGTAATTTAGGCCTAGACATAGATCTTTCTCTTTTAGGTCACATAACTTAGGTTAATTCTTTACCCAAATTTAAAAATTAGTTATTTGTGCCTTTATTTGGGAGAAAATAGTCTATCTCCAAGTGCCTTTTGTTTTATGCCTCATATCAAATTGATGAAGTTCATGTCTAAATTTATGTTCCTATTATATGCCAAAGTGTTTCAAATTTTCTAGATTAAATCATCCCTCTGTTTAAATTTTAGCTTTTGTGCTTGTTTTTCCAAAATTCCTAACACATGTCTTTATTTGATCCTAGATTTTGACATCGCATTTGGCCAAAAGACCTAGCAAAATTTATTTCCTAGATTAAACCTATTTGGAACAATTTGGACCAAGAGTTTGGTATTCTAATTTTAGTTCATCCACTTGACCTTTTTGTGTGACATTTAGCATTAGACATTTGACTTGAGATTGTTTTATACCAAGTTTTATCACAACCCATTTTGGAGATATAAATGCATTTTACTTTGACCAAGTTAGATTGAGTTTGAACCTTTTATCTTTGTAGACACTATTTTTTAGAGTTTGTATAACTATATCCTTCTTTGTCATGAAACATTCACAATTGATTTGACCATGTCTCACTATACACATAGTGGTATCATGTACAATCCAGGGTATAGTAATGTGGTCTCACAAAAGGAATTTGTTCAAGACCCCTATGGAGACGATGTCATTTATGAGATGGATATTTATCTACCTTAAAAAACTCAATCAAGGGAACAAATCCAAGATCCTTTGACTCATTATTTGGTAAACATGCCTCCATATTCAGAGTAGGATCAAGAATAAATGGTACAATACCTAGCTAGCATACCTTAAGTTGTAGAACAAGTCCAACAATAACCACACTACATTACCATGCCATCGACCTATGACCCTTATTTGTTTTAACATCACTTTCTTGTGAACAAGGATTAATTCTTAAATAGAACCATAGAGGTAGGAGATAAGTTTCCAACAAACTTCCCCCATGAAAATTTTTCAAGTTTAATAAGAGGTCCTTATAACATGCCTTATAATCAAAACATTGAACATGACTCTTTTATAAATCCACAAGCTATAGTATCGATGCCATATCAAGAACCTTATATGCTTGTCATAAGAAAAAGCCTCATGGAGGACCACTTCATACAGATGTAGACAACATACCAAATTTATTTTAACTTAGCACGTAACTTCACCAACATGATCATGTCAAATGCTCCTCTTATTGAGATATCTCCTTCAAAATGAGTGATAATTGAATTGACAGGCCAAGAAAATTAAGGTATACACCCATTTATGTAAATCAATTTAGTGGGAACCATGTTCAAAACCCTAGATATCAAATAAGTGTCTTCTAAGTCTATATAGAATAATGAGCCAAACATAGTGGACAATATACAAGTGATGTCCAAACCAGACCAAAGTGATATAAATACACAAACAACTAGTCCACAACAAAAAATGACTTTAGTTAGCACTACGAGTGGTTTTTAAATGTAGGTGGTAGGAATTTCTACCTCATAACCCCAAAAAACTACCTGTAATCCTTAATCAGGTGCTTATTTAAGTATGCAACCTCAAGGATTAAGTAGTCAAGTAACAACCAATGTTGTGCCTCAACAAAATGTGATGAATGTTACTCCACCACAATAGGTGATGACTAACATTCCATAATAACAAGCACCATCCAACATACCCACACAAAAAATTTAAAACATTTTTCCACCTTAATAGGGGGCAACCAATATTCCACCTCACCATGTAGTGATGAACATACCTCTTCAGTCACAGACCAACATACTATTATAATCATAAATGCTGTTTAATCAATAGCATATGAGTATTAATTAGTGATAAATGTCAAATCTTCAATATAAATCTATGTCCTAATAAGATTTGCATAACCAAGAAGTTATAATGTTCCATAAGTACCAATTATGAAATAATTGCCTTTTATTCTTAATGTACTAATAACTCAGTGACAGGGCCTTAGATCATAAATCCCCTTAAACAACAAGGTTTGAATAGTCAATAAAAGTCCCTAATCAATATCAATAGGCATAGTATTTCACTCCCAGTCATATCCTTCCATCTCTTAGGCCCATGTACCAAATCTGAACTAAAATATCTCACCAAAATGCATGCAATTCGAATAATCACATCTTAATCTATGCATGCATATTCTTGATCAATTCCTAAACCAAACCAACATTCCATAGAAAACTATGCCTCCACTATACCTTGGTCAAAGTAATCCACTTTTGATTTCCCAACCTCTAGTTTAGACCAATGTTCCCTCTAGTTTCCTAGCCCAAGAACTACAATAAATGAAGGATGCAATTATTGTCATCCAACCTAGGAAACAAACTAAAATTTTTAAGTTGGACGACATGAGTTCTTACCCATTCAACATGGAGTATTTAAAAATACCCTTTCCTTCAAGGTATGAACCACCAAAATTTGACAAATATAAGGGGAAAGGAGACCCCAAGGCCTACTTAACCAGATATTTTTTTACTTATCAACTAGTGGCCTACAATAATATATACCTCCTACTATTGTTCTCAAGGAGTCTAGTAAGACATGCATTAGAGTGGTTCTTAAAATTTTCAAAAAACTTTATCTCTGACTTTGATGATCTTTTAGATAAGTTTGTGCAATACTTCTCCTACAATCTTGAACATGAAATTTCATTGGTAGATTTGATGTAAGCTAAATAAAAGGTTGGTAAAGCTTTGTTAGTTATCTATAGTAATGGAAATTCCTTGCCAGTTGATTCACCCATAATATACTAGACAAGTAATTAACTACTATGTTTACCAAGAATTTACATAGCGAGATATTTTACCATCTAGAATTATAGTATGCACACACTTTCAAGGAAATAATTGACAAAGGTTTTTTATTTAAAATATCCCTTATTAACAAAAGTATCATCAAACTTACCTTATAAAATTAGAACCAAATTACAAACCAAAACAAAGGCCAAAATCAAAACCAAGTCCAAGCATAAGCATCGTAACCAACATATGCCAACAATTATGAAAATTTCAAGACATTCAATCACAACAAGAATGTTGTTAGAAATGGAGTGACTGAGTCATAACATGTACAAATGGTGTAAAAACCCATCTGCTCAGCCTATGCCACATATGCTAATTACTCTTAGCCAATAACCTCTTTAAAAAATGCATCAAGTATAGTAGCCTAGACCAATGTAATAAACATAATAACCTTTGCCTTTGTAAACCCCTCCTCCAAGGAGAACTGTGCCTACTCATCACATCTTTTGTGACCTTGGAGAACCCATTGAATCTATGTTTCACAAGCTTGCCATTGCTATTCTAATTAGATGGCCTATTTTGAAGCACTATCCTGAGGGCATTCCTTATCCTGATTGGTACCGAGAAATTAAGTCTACAAATATCATCAGGTTAATGGACATAATTTGTGTCATTGTGTGCAAATTAAACATTTGATTAAGAATATGTTGGAAAATAGAGAGATAACATTAGATAATGAAGGTTACACATCCAACATTAGATAATGAAGCTTTTACATCCAATCAAAACCTAATAATTTATCAAATCCCTTTCCATAACATAACAACTAATAAAATAAATAATGGTAGCCAATAAAACAATAAAAATAGTATCAATAATTGAGATAAAATTGACAAAACCAATATCAAAATCAACAACATCATCTAAATGGATAGAACTAAGGCCATAATGATGATAATAACCAATAGACCTACCACATAGTTACACATGATTATAAAAAGGTTGTAGGCCATATTGCATAAGGTCATGTTTCCACAAACTCTATTAATATTAAACCAATTACCAATCAAACAAGACCATTAGTAATTAATTTCAATCAACCAACCCATGTCAGTGATCCTTCCTTGAACTAGGACTATATATAGGTGTACTAGTAAGTAGGGACTCCCAATTTTAGACCCTATATCGATAAATCATCATTGGTATATGACCATGCACAAGTGCACCAACAATCAAGACTTATCCTATCTGGTTCCCCACCACCATCATTTATTAACAATAATAGTCCTATATCTAATCCTAATTATGCAATCATAACTTGATGGTTGAAGATTTCCATACCAAGATCAAAACCATCTACCACTTCACCCATCCAACCAAGTGTTCTATCTAGGAACAAGCCATTTACCATTGTACAATAAAATATGTTCGATATTATGAAATAATTTCAAAAGACACCCACACAAATATCCATTTTGGATATGTTCCATATGTCTACAATCCACAATAATATCTTAATAGAGCTCTTTGGATAATCTAAAGTTTCTAATGACACATCTCTAGACAAATTTCAAGCTTTGGTTGGACATTTAGCCCTAAGGCAATAATAACTTTTGACCAAAGTGATATGTCATCCCTTAGCCCTCTACATAATAATCCATTATACATTAAAGTTGTCATAATGTGAAAAAAATTGAAGTGTGCCCTCATAGGCAATGGATCAAGTCCAAATATTGTGTCTCCAAAGCTCATCAAGATTCTTAGGTATGCCACAATCGATCTCCAGCTAAAAACCATCACAATCAAGGCCTATGACAATAAACAGTGAGAATCACAAGGCACCATCAACTTGTCAGTTATTGTTGGGATTTTGACCCATGATACACTATTCCATGTGTTAGACCTCAATTTCTCATATAATATGCTTTTGGGTAGTCCTTGGATACATAACATTCATGCAATCCCATCAACATTACACAAGTGTATAAAATTCTCTCATTTGGGTATAGAGGTCACCATTTATAGAGATTTGTAGCCATACAAACATTACAAGAATTTAGAGGCCGAGTATCAAAGCTATAGCTAATATTTTGGCCTAAATCTAGTTCTTAAGAATGACAAGGGAAAATAAATACTTGTTGATTCATTAGAGGCCAATTACATTAACCCATATACCCTTGATTCACTTTCCCACATGCTACCTCCTGAAATGTCTAATCATTATATTATCTCAGATAATGACCCAAGAGAATATTTGACCCATGATACATTACATATTTCTAAGCTTCCATATAACCCCAAGTCCTTTGGAATACCAAAATCTAAACCACCTTGCATGGAATGGAAAAGAAAGGGCAAAGGCCACCTCCATATTCTAGCACATATAAATTTTATACCAACCATTAGCCAAGAACAAGACCCACTTGAAGGTAATGAATCTTGGTTGTATAATGACAAATTGGTCGACTATTACCTAAATGGCAAGTATCTCATTTCAAACAAAATCATGGAGAAACATGCCTATGAAGGAGGGGGCCTCAGGCTAAATCAATAAGGTTTATTTGATCTAATTTTTATCACTCAATACAAAAGAACATATGGTCTTAGATTTAAACCACATGAGGGTAACCCCATGTACATTATTTGTGTGCCAATACCAATAACTAGTGATGATGATGTTAATAGCAAAGTAGAATCTAATCATAGCCCTGTTAGTGACCTATCCAATACCAATTTGCTTAATACCAATTCCATTTGTGCCCTTTGACTAATTATTCACCATAATCCACTTCATTTATATTATTCTCAACTTATAGACTAGGACTAACAAGAATCAATAATGCCAGTTGATGAGTTTCAAAATGATGAGGCCTTTTTATAATTTTCTAGGCTCAAGGGACAATGTTCCATAAGGAGACCACAAACAAGGGTTCTCAATCAAGTTGGATCTTGAAGCCAATTTTGGAGAATGGATGAACACCCTTAGCCATAAAAATTAAATAAAACATTGAGGTCCCAAAGTGAAAACTTCTTCGAGGTGATTTTAGACCAGGGAAATAATAAAGAGAAAGGCCAGTGTAGTGGTGAAAACTTATTTCAAGCACCATTAGATGGGGGTGTTCAACCTTCCTCAAACATAACTCTATGGAACACCAATGATGAAATTGAATATGGGTTTGAGTTTAGTTTTGAAAAACAATAGGATCTTATTCAAATCATCCAAGATTTCCCAACAATGTTTGTCACATGACCGTCCTTACCATTAGGAGATTTTGATTCATCATGCCTAGGAGAACTTGAAGAGATAGTCCTAATAAAGCACTCTATCATTATCGACAAATATAAAAAATTTATAACCATTTTAGAATATGGTTAAACTCTTATTATGGAAGATACTATATAAGTTAACATTGGGACTCTAGATGACCTGAAATGGATCAAATTAAGTGTGTACCTCACTAAGGATAAATGTGAAGTCTTTACCACCCTTTTGAGGGAATTTTTTAATATATTTACATGGGCCTACTCTAACATGTAAATATTATACCCTACCTTGGTTGTACACCACTTTGTTATACATCTTGATGTCAAACCTATAAAATAAAAATTATGCAAGAAAAATTATCGCATTGTTATATTAATGAAGAAAGAGTTGGAAAATCTCTTGGAAATGAAATGTATTAGATTGATCCACTACTCAGAGTGGATCTAAAATTAATCAAACTATGTAAATATTTCCATGACATAAATAATACCTACCCTAAGGATGACTTTCCTCTACCAAACATTGACATGATTTTCAGCTCCATAGTGGGTTATGAAATGCTTTCACTAATGGATGGATTTTGAGGATACAACCAAATCTAGATTGTGACTAGAGACCAACATAAAACACTAGGGCCACCTACCAAAGAGCCATGACCATCATATTTCATGATATGATGCATGAAATTATTGAAGACTACATCAATGACATATTAGGAAAATCAAAGACTAGGGCCGATCATCTAGTAGTACCAAGGAGGATATTTGAGAAACTACATGAATACAAAATTAGGCTCAACCCTAAAAAGTGTGTTTTTGGAGTTATTTAAAAAAATTTCTTGGTTTCATTGTGTCTTGTAGGGGCATTGAATTAAATCCAACTAAAGTACAATCCATAACTTAAATGCCAATACTGACCAATTTAAAGTAACTCCATAGTTTACATGGCAAGATCCAGTATATCAGATGCTTCATATCTTAGTCAACAAATAAGTTCCATCTTTTTACACATTTTTTGAATAATGGTGTCATATTTCATTGGGATGATGAATTCTAAAAGTTTTCCAACAACTGAAGGATTACCTGGCAAATCCACTTGTTTTACTACCAACAATGTCAAGAAAGTCATTCTTATTATATCTATCAACTATAGATAGAGCCCTAAGGGCATATATCTCAACATGATGATAATGGAAAGGAGCATGTCATTCACTATTTAAGTCATACACTAGTAGCATATGAGCACAATTATACACCCATTAAAAGAGCCTATTTAGTTATGGTCTTTACAGCTCAAAAAATATGACATTACATGTTGAATAACAAGACCATGGTTATTTCAAAAGTAGATCCACTCAAGTATAAACTATCTAAAATAGATTTACAAGGCTTCATGGCCAAATGGATCATATTACTTAGTGAGTTTGAGATAGAATATGTCAACTAAAAATCCATCAAGGGACAAGTTCTTAAAGATCAGCTTGTTGAAGCACCCCTCGTAAATACCAATCCACTAACATTTTGATTACTAGATGATTCCATTATGAGCATCATTGAAATTACTCTTAAATAGAAATACTGGAAGTTATATTTTTATGGATCATTCATAGTACTTGGATCGAGGGTAGGCCTTTTATTCATTACACCATAGGGGAATCTAATCCTTAAGTCCTTTAGGATTAGCTTTCCTTATACCAATAACATGGCCAAATATGAAGCACTTGTTGTAAGGATTTGATAGGTGGTACAATGAAACATACATAATATCAAGGTTTATGGTGATTCTTAGTTAATCATAAATTAAGCTACATACCATTTTTAGACCAAAATGACAAGTTTTTATCATACAAGGCCATGGTTGACAATCTTAATTAATAGATTATTGATGTCTAGTTTGAACATATACCAAGGGCTAGTAACAGAACAATAAATTCCATGGCCACCATTGGATATTTGATTTAACATATAAACATGGAGAAAGAATACTAGTTCCTCATTAAAAATCTACTAGCACGAACTCATGAACCTTTAACACTCACATTGATTTGTGATATTATTGGTCCCAACAATATATGGTACTCAGACCTTTACACCTATCTTCATGACCAAATAATTCCACCATATCTATCCCACAAATAATCCAAGGCCTTTATCCACCATGTTGCACATTATAACTTATTCAAACTAACCCTATACTATAAAAGTTGTGATGGAACTCTACTTCATTGTTTAACTTTGGTATAATCTACATTAGTGTTACAAGAATTTTATGAAGGATTATGTAACACCCATACAAATAGGGCCATCCTATCCAAAAATGTCCTATGTACTAGGTACTATTGGCCAATAATGGATGCAAATGTAGCTATGTATGTGGAAAAGTGCAATAAACGTCAAAGGCATGCTAATCTGATTCATGCCCTAGCTGAGACTTTGAAACCAATGCTTACAACATGGCCATTTTTTATATGGGGCCTTGATCTCATTAGGAAGATAAACCCCACCTCATTCAACATCCATAAATATATTCTTACTACCACTGAATACTTCACTAAGTGGGTTGAAGTTATACCCCTCACTTACATGTCTAGAAATAAAATTTCCAAATTCATTGTAACCATCTCATTTGCTGCTATGGTATCTCATTTGATATTATATCTGATAAAGGTAGATCATTTAAAAAAAGGATGTCAAATCTCTATGTCGAGTACAAGATTACTCAACATTTTTCTACTACTTATTACCCATAAGGTAACGGCTAGGCAGAAACATATAATGAAACCATTATCAACATCCTTAAAAATATTATCAATTATGCATGTTGTACCACTCACCATACTCCAATAGGAGCCACTCCATATTCAATTATTTATGGAATTGAAGCCATTCTTCTCATTGAGGTTGAGTTACCTTCTTTATGCATCTCTTTGAAATATGTCCTAGATGATGAAGACTATCGAGTAGCTCTCCTGAAAGAGATAGAGTTACTTGATGAGAAACATATGGCCATAGTTAATAATCTTCAAACAGACCAAAATTGACTTTGTGGCCACTACAATCAACATGTTAAACACTGAGAATTTGAGCTTGGTGATATTGTTCTTAAATAAAGCCAATAGAATACCATGGCTAAGAAGAAACAAAAAGGCAAGTTTAAACCTAACTAGATAGTCCCTTTCATCATTTTACAAACTATTGTGTTGGAACATACAATCTTGTTATACTAGAAAGGGATAAACTTGTTAAGCCAATGAACATTATACACCTCAAGCATTACTTTGCTTAAGAGACCTAATATATTATATATGAGCCTTGTTTCAGTTGTACCATAATATCAACATTCATCTTTTTACCATATCATTCTACCACTATACCATTCTACCATACCTTTTCATATAGACTGAGTTATTTTATCCCTCCCAACCCCACCCTTTAACCTTGGTTCCACTCCATTGGTTCCATGACCACTTTCAACATGAAGATTATGATCAAGTTTTAGTAGTTATTCTAGTATTCTAGATAGAGGTCATATTTTGGATCAATATGACAATGGTTTGGAAATTGCATCTTTCATTTCTTGTTCTATTTTATATCATGTGGGCATGATTATAACTACCTTTGGAAAAATTAGTATCTCACCATCATGCTACTAATTATAACTACCTATGGTCAAATTAGTATCATTGACCTATACCATTGTTATATAATTATAACCTCCTATTTGAAAATAAGGGGAAATAATTATTTATCATGCCTTGAATTACCACCTTACCATTCCTATGCCATACTATGCCATTTACTAACTTTGCCTATTTTATTTGAATTGGATACTACACTAGTCAAATTCCTCCATTGTAAGGTGAAACTATAGTGACATAAGGTCCCATCTTGGGACTATGTAGGTAGTGCTCAATTTATGTTGAGGTCAATTCAATCACCCTTTCAACACTCTTGCCATTTTATGAGCATTTTAAGTTTGATCACTCTCACCATTTTGAGAGCTTGGATGACTTCATATCTGCTCATTCTTGATTGAGTTGAGATACATAGAAAATTCTAAAACATTTGTAAAATGATTTCAAAAATCCTAAAACATTGACAAATTCTTTTGATTTAAATATTTTGGGATTCCTAGTTATTTTAAAAGAAACCACTTGTCATTTAGTTTACCCATCCTTACTAACCCAATATCCCATGCACTTACCATTTTGCATGATCATCCCCATATTCTTCTATTACACTCATCATGTTTTTATTCTCATCATTTTTCTTCTATCTCATTTCCTAGGAGAACTATATTTGGCTTGAACTTTTTTTTGGATATTACATCCTTAAAACTTTATAGGCAATGTCCACTTGTCTCATGCATTTGGAGAAAACTCAGACACCACCTTTCTTTTCTTCTATTCCACCATTTTGTTTGTTTTTTATGTTGTCTCCTATCTTCTAGGGTCAATGTTAATGGTATTGTTTGTGTCATGTTGTTTGTCTTAACATTATGATTAACCATTGTTTTTATTTTATGTTTTTTGATTGTTTGTTGTTTATTTATCATTTTGCTTTTTTTCTTGTTTGTTTATTTGCCTATTTTTTTCTTTTTTATTATGCCTTGATTTAGTCTATGTGCATCCGTTGGGTGATTCCTTACACATTATTCTTAAATCCATCCATATTCATACGTCCATATTGTGATCATGGTTTTTATAATTGGTGCATTATTTTACTTTGAGTATCATATCGCATGTTAGTAATTATGCATATTTTGGCCAATTTATCATGGTGTTCTATCATGATGCCTACCATCACGTGCTATAATAAAAATTAGCTCAAAGAGTCTAAAAAGTCATGTAATAATGATATATCTCCTTGGCACCAAATAATTCTTGATCTAATCAAAATAATATCCTTTATAGAGTAAATAAATAATGAAAGAATTTACCCCTTGTTAGTTTGGATGAGCATGTCCCTACTAGCAAGTTTCCCAAATTCATCTTTATCCTCTATACTAATTTTCTATCATATTCCATATCATGTTTTCCATTATTGGGGTATAATGATTATAACCACCTATTGACAAATCAGTATATATTATCCCACTTACATTACCAATGATTATATTTGTCTTTGGGTAAATCATTGTATTTCCATCCATTTGAGGGTTGATGATTATAACCACCTTTGGGAAAATCATTCTCTTTTTACCCTAAGCTTTTTTCAATAATTCTAACCACCTTTGGGCAAATCATTACCTTTTTTATCCCACCCATATCGATGATTAGGATCACCTATGAGTAAATCATCTTATTTATCTATTTAACTGGGGAAACTCCATATGCCACTGATTTTAAACACCTATGGGTGAATCCATCTTTTCCACCCCATTTCATCTTTTGGTCCCATTGTTTCTTCCTTTCAAGGGACCAATTACCAACCCCTTTACCAATAGCTCCCTTGAGAGGGCACCTAAAGTTCATCCATTGCCATTAAATTCATAGGCATAAAATACCTTTTCATTCTTTGAGAAGACATTATTATGCCTATATCTTAAAATGGCTTCTCAAATAGGGGCAAACTATAGATGCCTAAAACTACCACAACTGGCCTTCAATCAGACTTTAGACCAATTCCTACCAACTTATTGTAAATTAATCCTAGGAATCATTAAATGTCCTAAATTTTCTTGTGCATCATTTGTCAAAGCTCAAAATCTCATTAATACATTCCTAATTGGGGTATTCTATCGTATGAAACCATAAAATCTCATAGATTCATATCTAAGCATCCTACGACATCACAATAATCAATTTGACCTATAGACCTATTAAGTGGGGCACTTTCACACAAATCAAATCTTGAAAATGCTAAATGGCTAATCAAAATTAATTAATAAGCTAAACAAAATTAAATGCCTATTTAAATTATCCATGTGTAATTAATGAATAAATAAAAAAGTAAATTCAAAAATATGAAAAATCTTATATTTTCATGATTACCCTTTGTAAGAAGTCAAGCCTTTGGAAAATATCTCAAAATATCTATTTTTAGAGACCCATGCCTATTGATTGTAAATCATGAGTATTTAACACCTTTTAAATCTATTGGGGTTATGTTTACTCACTTAGATTAGGTTTGAACCTATTTCATGCTTAAACTACACTTTAACTCACCTTGAGTTGGGGTTAGTTCCTAAGCCTATAAATACAAGCCATTACCTATTGAGAAAAGAACTTGGATATTGTAGAGTTATAATTCAAGTTTTATTCCATGAGCCTCATAGAAATAATGTTATAATGCCCAAATATTGAGCCAAGCCACATCAAGTAAGCATAAGCCATATCAAGCCATGGTTCCAAGGAGAGAAGGAGCCACACAAACTCCATTGCCAAAGACTCCTTGAGCATAAACTGATTAAGCCACATAATGAATCATTTGGCAAATTCAAAGAAGGTAAGAGATTTTTTTGTCTTTTATATTTTAGTTATGTTTTCAATTGAATTTTTTGCATTAAGATCACCTTATGATCTAGGATAGAGATGTTAACATGTTAGTGTGTTAATTTCATTATTTTATGGACTAACACAAGACTAATCGCCTCTCTATTGTCAAATTCCTATGATCACACCTATAGCTTGCAATGCCTTCCCAAATAAAGAAATACTATAGACACCTAAAATTGGCCACTACTAGCCTTCGATTAGACTTCAAATCAATTCATACCAACCATTACAAATTAATCATAGGAATCACTAAATATCCTAGATTTAATTGCACATCATTCATCAAAGCTCAAAATCATGTTGATACATCCTTAATTAGGGTATCCTATCATATGTAACAATAAAATCTCATGGATTAATATTTAATCACTTTGTGGTATCATAATAATCAGTTTGGCCTATGGACCTATTAAGTGGGGCACTTTCACACTTAAACAAATCTTGAAAGAGCTAAAAGGCTAACCAAAATCAATTAAAAAATTAAACAAGATTAAATGCCTAGTTGAATTAGCCATTTGAAATTAATAAATATCTAAAAAAGGAAATTAAAAAATCAAAATATCCTATCCTTTCATTATTTCCTTTATGATTTTTCAATCTCTTTGAAAATATCCTAAAATATCCAATTTTGAGAGCCATGCCTAGTAATTATAAATCATAATTACTTGAAAACTATTAACTCTACTAGAGTTATATTTGACTCACCTAGGTTAGGTTTGAACCCATTCCAAGCCTTAACTCAACCCTGACTCACCTTGGTGAGAGTTAAATCCTTAGGCTATAAATACAATTCCATGCCTCTTCATTTTTTAATCTCTCATAAGCTAAAGTTATAATGCAAATTTTGAGAGAGACATAATCTATTTAGTTATAAGTAGTGTTATAATACCAAAATATTAAGCCAAGAAATCACAAGACACATCAAAACCAATGGTGCTAAGGAGAGAAGGATCCAACAAGCTTTATTTTCCAAAGACTTCTTATTGCACTATCTAAGTAAGCCACTCAACAAAGCATTTGGAGCTCCCAAGGAAGGTAAAGGATTTGTTGTCTTTTATGTTTTAGTTGTGCTTTCATCTTACCTTTATTACTAAGCTCTCCCTAGTATCTAGGCTAGGAGTGTAAGTGTTAGTGTGTTTATTTGAGTCTTATTTGATTAAACTAATACTATAATAACCTCCCTTCTTTGATTCCTATTATTTACACAACATAAAAATATTATCCATTGAGCTAGTACCTTATCCATAAGTTCCAAAAAATGTGAAAAATTTCCAAGTTTTTGATTATGATTAGAATATTATCTAGTTCTTAACTAACTCAAGATAATTTGAGTCTCAATTCATTGTTGATAAAGAAATTAGTTAATTATGAAAATAAGAATTAGGGGGAGAAGAAATTATTCAACAGAAGGAAAATTACCTCTCATTAGGAATGGTTTCCTTGGAAATGATATTTGATTTGGATCCTCAACCTCAACAATAAATTTAGCCAAAAGTAAATGAATTTTAATTCAAAAGGGAAAATCTAGGAGATGAGTGTAACCCACACTATGTCAACGTTGGTCTCAACTATGCTCTAGAGCAAAGGCATAGAATGAAGAGTTTTACCCACTCAATACAAGGATGTGATTTCATGGACATGTGAAGATAGGGAGGTTTTCAATGCAAGGGTCATCACCCATAAAATTCCATTGAAGTTGGACCATAAACCATTCAGGTAGAGGTAAAGACTAGTAAATCCTATCCTATAACCCCTTATTTAGAAGGAAGTGGAGAAGTTGCTGAGTGCAAAAATAGTTTTTCCTATTAGACATTCTACTTGGGTGGCTAATTTAGTCCCAGTCAAGAATAAAAATGGAGGGATTAGTCTATGTTTAGATTTCAAAAAATTAAACAAAGCCTTTGAGAAATATAATTATCCATTACCCTCCCTAGATTAAGTCATCTAGATAGTGAGTGGTTTAGGAATGATGTCTTTTTTAGATAGATTTTCAAGCTATAACTAGGTGCTAGTAGAATTAGAAGACATAATGAAGACATAATTCACCACAAAGTGGGGTAATTATGCATATAAGAAGACACCATTTGGCATAATTAATGTAGGTTCCATGTTTCAATGAGCCATGGACCATGCCTTCTAGGGGTTGATAGGTAAATGTATAATTATTCACATGGATGACCTCACAATGTTCTCAAAAGCAAGGATTGATCACGTAGGATACCTAAAATTAATCTTTGAAAGATGAAAAAAGTTTAGCATTTCACTAAACCTTAAAAGAGTATATTTGGTGTCATAAAAGGCAAGCTCTTGGGTCATATCATCACCAAAGATGAGATTATGATTAAACCAAATAGAATTCAAGGGACATAAAAAATTGATTTCCCAAATAGCAAGAAGGAACTCAAATCTTTATTTAGGAATATGAACCTCATGAGAAAGTTTATATTAGGATTTGTAGAAATTGTTAGACCTCTAAATGCAATGCTCAAGTAGGATGCTAAAGTGGAATAGATAAGCAAGGATCATAAGTGTTTTCAAGACATTAAAGATGAAATATCCATTTCCCCTATACTAATAAATATAGATTTCACCGAAGACTTATTATTACATTCATTCACCTTAGAACATACTATTATTATGATGCTCACCTAGAAGAAAGAGGAGAGTGAGTATCTTATTGTGTTCATGAGTACAAACTTCAAAGAATCAGGTATTCCATGATAGATAAACAAATATTTGCGCGATGGGCACGCTGGGTGCGTCCCCAATGGGCACATTGGGCGCGTCCCCAGATTTTGAAATTATAGGTCTGTGAGATGCTCTGTTAGATGTGGAAATTGTTGGGTTGTGGGCACATGGGAAACTGGTGGTGGAGAATCAGGCAGGAGGGACAGATCCCAGAGGAACTAGAGGAGGGATTGAGAAGAATAATGGGTCAAAACTTGTGGTTGATGCAAATAATGGAAAATATTTGAACAGAAATGACCCTTTTTGTGGATCTCATGGTTCCCAACTGGGGCAAGTGATTGAGAAGGAGAAAAATAAAGGAAATTTTAATAAGGAAAAATCCTCAGAAGGGTTGAAGGCAGGGTATTCAGAACAAAGGACATGGTCATCTCTATTTGGAAAGAAACCCACTGGAAAATCCCTTTTCCCGCCGATGACTACAAAATCTTTTTGGGAGAAAGGTGAGTATGAAGTTTTTATTCCAGATCCTTTAATAGATTTTTCTGTGTCCTCCATGGATTTCACCGTAGTGGGTAAATTTTTAGGAGCAGGACCAAATCTAGAATCTCTTACAAAAATGGTTAAAAGGAAATGGGTCATAAAGAGGAGAGATAGTTATTGCACCAATGTTGAATGGTTTCTATTCATTTACCTTCAATTGTAAAGAAGACATGAATATGGTTTTGTGTGGAGGACCATGGACTTTTGGAAAATGTTCTCTTACTATTAAAAAATGGGAGTTGAATATGGATTTCTCAGATTATTTTTTCTTAACAACTCCCATTTGGGTTAGACTTCCTGGACTCCCTTTAGAGTTTTGGCATGAGGACATTTTTAAAGGTATTGCCAGTTCTTTTGGGGAACTTGTGGCTTTGGACAAGGCTACGACAACCCGAACCAAACTTCAAATTGCTAAGATGTATGTTAAAGTGGCAGACTTAAATCACCTTCTAGAAAAAGTGGATTTAATTTCCAAGTTTGGTAAAAAATCTCAAGGAATCTTTTTTGAAGACTTTGCCCAACTCTTGTTATGCTTGTAAGAAACAGTGGCATTGGGTAAAAAATTGTCCATCCAGAAGCAAAACTCACTCTAATAGTGTATTGGATGGGAAAAAGTCCACGGTTCAGCAAAAGAAAGTATGGAAACCCAAAGCAGGACCAGTGACAAGAACAAAAGGATAATGAAGAAACTAAAGATCTACATGTGGAGGAGGGTAAAGAGCTTTCATTTGAAGATCCTAAAGGCCCACTTCCTGAGGCAGGATACAGAGATATCTTTTGAGAAAGAAAATTCTGAGACAGAAGGAAATGGACTGCAATCAGAAACCATATTACCTACACAAAGAATAGAAGAGTTGATAGATTTATCAAAGCAAATCATTCTATACCAAAGGGTAAAGGATCGATGGAGAGAGGCAAAAGGCAAAGCAGTGTTAGAGGAAGGAGAAATCTTGGCTGAAATTGGAAATAAATTAGAGGAGAGAGATCCTCTTTTTTCACAGCCTATGGAGATTCAAGTTGATAATGACTTCCCTTTGGATGAGCTTCCTGTGAGATGATAATGGAGAAAACTTAAAACATTTTCTAAACCAAAGGAAAAGGGCTGATAAAAAGACAAATACTAAGGGAGTAGAAATTAGAAGCAGCAAAAAAGACCAGTAAATGAAGGTGAAACTTCTTGCTTCTATTCTGGATAAATCTGTAAAAAGAGATGAGCAGCTTTTAAAAGTGAAGTCGGATGTTGGTTCTTCGGACAAACCTGGAAGAAGATCCATAAGGAAAATCAAAGAGCTAGAAAGTAAGCAGAATATAGCTGATTGAAGGCAGGCAACAATTCTGGATTTCACCCCTAGAAAATAGTTATTAAATCATTATTTGGAAATTAGGGGGCTGAATTTATAATGAATATTTAGGTTGTCCCAATTTAACCTTAGGTTGTTGCTACTTTTTAGTAGGTTTCAGGAATGTTTCTCCTGGTGCTTGTTAACACTTTATCTTTCTTGATTCTGTAAAAGGGTTTCGGGGCCCCTTCAAAACTTGTTTTTACCTTAATCTAAAACAAATATTTGCCCTTGTTAAAATGTTAAATAAATTCTAACATTACATCCTAAGGAAAAAGACAATTGTCATTGTACTAGATCTTATTTTTAAGCTTTACTTTATCACAAAATGAATTGGGAGAATGCATAAGAAAATGGATAGAAAAATTGTAAAAATTTGACATGGAAATTGAGATTGATAAGATTATTAGAGGTCTAACTTAGCCTAACCCATGCATCACTATTGAGGAGGTTGGTGAAAATCAATTATCTAAATGGGACTGGTATACTAACATCATTTAGTATTTTCTCACAAAAACTTGTTCCCCAGAGCTCAAAAGAGAACAAAGGAGAGATTTGAGATTCAAAGCATCTTGTTACATAATCAAAAAAGGAACTTATATAGAAGGAATTATGAAGGCATCTACTTTAGATGTATATCAAGAGAGGAAGATCAATAAATTTTAAAATAATTACACTATAAGATAGGAAATAGTCATCCATCTAGAAACACCACTGTGCATAAAATCCTTAAAATGGGTTATTATTGGCCAACAGTATTCAAGGACACACATATTCATGTTTGAACATGCCATGAATTCTAAGTTTTGTAAAAAAATTGAAGTACATACAAGCATGCCTCTATAACTGGTGATTGAAAGAAGACCATTCACCCAATGGGGATTGGACTTAATTAGGGTCATTAATACCAATTATTTAGCTATCCAAAAGTTTTTACACACTACTATAGACTATTACACATGATGGACTGAAGCTATAGCTAAAAAGCATTCAAAAGCACAATATGTGATTGATGTTCTAGAGGAAAATATCACAACTAGATTGGGTACTCCTACCTCTCTAGTGTGTGACAATGGCCCAACATTCTAATTAACTAAATTTACTAAATGGGACCATGATAATCTAATAACCATTAGGTCATCATCCAACCATTACCCATAAAGAGATAGGCTTGTTAAATCAACACAAAAGTAGCTGATTGATGTCATTAAGAAGTCTATAGTATAAAAACCTAGAGACTGGCACAATATACTAAAGTATGCACTATGGGTTGGTTGAATAAGATATAAGCAGGAACTCAAAGCCTCATCTTACTTATTGGTCTATGGGAGATAACTTATTCTTCCAATCATGCTTAAGTTTCCAACATATCAATTTATGCAGGAATACATTGAACCAAGTGAGAAGGTGGAGTCTTGATTGCTAGACATAATATAAATGGAAGACTCAAGGACTGAGGCCTTACATAACTTCAATAAACATCAAGATATAGTGAAAATATGGTCTGATAAAAGAGAAAAATTTAAAGCATTCAAAATGTTTGACCTAGTTATTCTATGGGATAAATCCCACAAAAATAAAGGATAACATGACTTGTTTACCCTATTTTGGATTGGAGCTTATCAAATTTTAGAGATCATGGGTAATAATGATTTCTATTTGAGGGATCTCAAAGACAATGAGATGACATATCTAGTTAATGGATAATTTTTGGAGCTTTAATTCATAGTTGTACCATATAGAAATATCCCCAAAAATCAATAAAGGTGATGGTAATATTATTATTAGGATATATTTACTATTTTATTATAATAGATTTAATGGATTTCATAGAATATATTTCCTAGTTCCTATGTTAGCTTTCCCAAATTTTAGTAGTTTTTTTAAGGAGTAGTTTCTTGCTTTCTAGATTAGATGTTTCCCTTTGACTTATGGCAATGTAATTGAATTTCCATAGTATGCTCAAAATAAGTATCTAACCTATTGAGACTTCCTTTAACATGTTCAAAATATAAAGGATTATCCTATGGGACAACATGCCAAGAATAGGTATATAAATTTATTTACTTATAGGAATTTGCACCCATACATTTTAGATTTTTAGAATTCAGGTGTACAATAGGAAAATTTATGATGAAAAATTTAACACTAAATCCTTAAATTAGGCATGTGAATGCTACTGTCATTACTACATATAAATTTTAGAAAGTTTTTTCACCTTCCCTAGATCAAATGCACTTATCATATTAAAACTTATATGAGGAAATAACCACTGATATGCGTATAACTAATAAGGATAGTTTGATAAACTTATGCTTTCATAGATACCATATCATTATGGTTTATGCTCTCCCTCTCCTGTCAATGTTCTTTAAAATAAAATATATCAAACATAAGGATCAAAGTATCCTCAAAAGAGTGATCCAATAGGCCTAAAAGTAAAAATTCAAAGGTGATCAAAGATCTTAAAATGATAAAATAAGGTCAATGTACCATGCATCATGAAATAATGCAAGAGAAGGAACCCATGGTACCATTATTGGGGCTATGAACTCCTATCTAGTAGTAGAGCAATGCTAGAGCTTCCCCAAAAAATTTATAATTGTCCAACTTCTTTGCTAAATTCTTCATAATAAGGATAACATGAAATCACTTCCTCACACATAGATCTAGGGAAAATGAAAAGGAAAATATGTTTTATGTGGTTTATGAGAGTCCTTTATATATCTGATTTGATTATCCTATGTATGATGGTTCATGTTTGATTTAAGAATTGTTAACCACAAGTTTTGGATTCTCAAATACTCAAAAATATTTGTTGGAAATATTTTCATTGATGTCAAAGGTCTATAATTATTGCTGATAAACTCCCCATTTCATTTAATGATGTTTTTAATAGTAATATCTTGGATAATGTGTGTTCATATTTAATTTAAATTAACAAATATATTTTTGGTTGCATAAAGTAAAAATAAGGGCCCATAGAGAAGTCAAAGAGTCACATGGTAAAGACAAAAGAAGAATGGGACACATTTTCCCATGAAAAGTCATCTTGAGGAATTCCAAGAGTCACCAAGTGAAGACAAAAGAGGAAGGGTGCAATTTCTCATGAACGGATACTTTGAGGAATACAAAAAGTCACCAAGATAAAGACAAAAGAGGAAAGGATGCTTTTGCTTATGAAGGGTCACCATATGACTTTTCAAATGCAAGGATATGAAAGGTCATGCAAGTTTGGTTCCATTTTCCATGAGGATTGAAGGGTCACAAATGGAAAGGGCCAAAGGTCATTTGGAAATCTATAAATAAAGGCTTGAGAAGCCATTTGTAATATGGGAGATAGAGTATGATTTGTAATGATTATATCTAGCTTAAAAGAGCAGAGGAGAGAGAAGAAAGAGATATTTTAATGAGGTATCATTTGTTGAGATAGAAAAATTGAGAGATAGTTGTGTGGTATACATAAAAGTAGTTAGTGCTCATGTGGGTTGGTGCTCATGAAAGGTTATTGTGTTGGTGCTTAGTAAAGGGGTTGGTGCTCTTATGGGTTGGTGCTCATGAATAATTGCTATATTAGTGCTCAGCAAAGGGGTTGGTGCTCTTATGGGTTGGTTCTCATGAATATTTTTTATGTTGGTGCTCAACAAAGGGGTTGGTGCTCTTGTGGGTTGGTGCTCATGAATAATTGTTGTGTTGGTGCTCAGTAAAGAGGTTGGTGCTCCTGTGGGTTAGTACTCATGAATAGTTGCTATGTTGGTCCTCAACAAAAGGGTTGGTGATCTTACAAGTTGGTGCTTGTGAATATTATAGTTTGAGTTGGTTCTCATTCATATACTTGAGATTATTCTCTATGGTTTTTCCCACATTGGGTTTCCACATTAAATCTGGTGTCTCTCTCTATCTTGTGTGGTGTTTATTATTTTATTTTTATTACATATCTTGAATGCATGGTTAATTGGAATTTGATTAAGGGAAAATTTATAAGATTTATGACATAATGATTAAGCCCCCACCTCTCAGTATATCCCATGCTTAACAATTGGTATCAGATCAGGTTCCTTTTGAAAAAGTTTTACAACTTGAAGGAAGATCAGGAAAGCACGATGGCTAGATCACATGAAGGATTTTATACAAATAAGGCACCTTAGTTTGATGGGATGAATTATGTCTTTTGGATCATAATAATGAAGACTTATTTTATGGCCCTTGGATTTGACATATGGCAAGTAGTGGTGGAGGAATATGAAGAGCCACAAACACTTGTAATTACTCCAGCAGAAAAGAAGGCAAGTGAAAATAATGTTAAAGATTTAAATGTTATTTTATGTGGTTTATGTGAATCTAAATTTTTTAAAATTATGTAATGTAAATTTGCTCATGAAACTTAGGTAAAACTTGAGAATATTTACAAAGGTGATGTAAAGGTTCAGAAAGCTAAGCTTCAGACTTTTAGAAGACAGTTTGAGAGTTTGAAGATGGAAGAAGAAGATATAACAAGTTATCTTTTGTGAGTTGATCAAATATTAAATTAGATTCAAGGTCTTGGAGAAAATTTAGAAGAGTTAATGGTGGTACAAAAGGTTTTGAGATCTCTACCAATGAGATATGATTCAAAGGTTTTGGTAATCGACGAGATGAATAATTTAGCCAAGCTAAAGATGGATGAGATTCATGGTATACTCATGGAATATGAGATGCAGAATAAATAAGATAAACCCTCAAAGAGAGAAGTGGCTTTCAAGACATCAAAAAAAGAGAAAGCTAAGATTCAAGAATCAAGTGATAGTTCTAGCGATGATGAAGATGACAATGAATCTCTTTTCATTCGTAAGCCAAAAAGGGGAATAGGTAAATATCAAGGAAAATTAAATTTTAAATGTTTTAATTTTGGAAAGATTATAAATTTTCTATCTAAATTCCTAAATAAGGATAATGATAATAATGAATAAGTAAATTCTACATACAAGAAGAATTTCAAAGGTAAATTCAAGAAGAAGAGTTTGTATTCTAAATATCCTAGCTCAATCGAAGATAATGGAGTCAATGATTCAAAAGAAGAAGAGATTATATTCATGGCCATACATGAAGATGCCTCTGAAAGCAAAAGTATAGATGATAAAAAAGAAGAACATGATGAAGCTAAAGTGAATCTGGAAGGAGAACTCATTTGTGCCTTAAAAGAGTTAGAAGTTGTTGAGAAGAAGAATCAAAGATTGAAGTGCTAGATCAAGAAAAATGAAAAGGAGTCAAAGGAAATAATTGATGATCTAAAAACACACCTTGAAGAAGCTAAAAGAAATGAAAAATATCTAACATCATAGTTGTAAAAAGTATGAAAATAATGTGAAAGGTATGGTATTGAAATTGCCTCTTTAAAAGAAGATATTGAGAAAGCAGTCAATGATAAAGTAGTTAGTGATTCAAAATTTGAGGATAGCACTAACATGTTGAATAAGCTATTATAAAGCCAAAAAGAAATATTAGATAAGATAGGTATCAGATTTGAAAAGAAAATGAGCTATATTGAAGCTCTTATAAAAGAGGAAACAAAAAGGGAAGAAGTGAAGAATACAGAAGACGTCTCAAACAAAGGAGGCTAGAGGGAACAAAGCTACAAAAGGAAATTAGGTCAGAGATACACATATAGGTCTTATTTTGATGTTTAATATTTTTATTGTAATGGATATGATTACAAGAAATTAGAATGTCAAAAAAGAGCTAACAGTTTCAAAAATAAGGAGAAGGAAAGTCATGTAGAGTCTAGCAAAAGCTACAACTCTTTTGCTCCTCTATCAAGATTTGATGAAGAGGCCATAATATGTTACAAGTGTAAAAACTTCAAACACATAGCTTGGTACTATATAATCATGTTTAAGTTAGTCAAGAAGGACCAGAGTTTCAAGGCTCCATTCATCAAGAAGAAGGTTCAAACATGTTCATGATAGAAGAAATAACCTGAAGATTCTATGATGGTTCAGATAGCTTTGCATACAAGAAATGAAGATCAGCCATGGTTTGTTGATAGTGGATGTTTAAGGTACATGATAGGAGACAAAAGTAAGTTCATAACTCTAAATAAGATCAATGGCATCATAGTGAAATTTGGAGATAAAACCACTACCAGGATAGCTGGAAAAGATATCTTCTCAAAGGCACGATCAAAGGAAACATTCAAGGATCTACAAGAGAAGTTGGGAGTAACTACTTTTAATTCTTACCATTGAGGTTCAACATCAGTTGAGAGGGACCTAAGTGTTAGCTCTAGGTCATCCCTTTTCCATTGATGTCAAAGGGGGAGAATAACAGGTATAGGTATAGGTGCAAAAATAGGTACAGGATGCTATAGTAAGGGGGAGTTATTGTATGTTTTTTAGATGACAGTATGTGTAGGTTTTAGGTTGTGGAAATTTCAGGTTGAGGATGCCATCAATGACAAAATGGGAGATTGTTGGAAATATTTTCATTGATGTCAAAGGTCTAGAATTATTGGTGAAAAAGGCCCCATTGCATTTAATGATGTTTTTAATAATAATATCTTAGCTAATGTGTGTTGATATTTATTTAATATTAACAATTATATTTTTGGTTGCATAAAGTCAAAATAAGGGCCCATGGAGAAGTCAAAGAGTCATGGGGTAAAGACAAAAGAAGAATGGGATGTATTTTCCCATGAAGAGTTATCTTAAGGAATTCCAAGAGTCACCAAGTGAAGACAAAAGAGTAAGGGTGCAATTTCTCATGAAGGGACACTTTAAGGAATACAAAAAGTCACCAAGATAAAGACAAAAGAGGAAAGGATGATTTTGCTTATGAAGGGTCACCATATGACTTTTCAAATGGAAGGATATGAAGGGTCATGCAAGTTTGGCACCATTTTCCATGAGGATTGAAGGGTCACAAAGGGGGAAGGCCAAATGTCATTTGGAAAGCTATAAATAAAGGCTTGAGAAGCCATTTGTAATATGGGAGATAGAGTATGATTTGTAATTATTATATCTAGCTTAGAAAAGTAAAGGAGAGAGAGAAAAGAGATATTGTAATGAGCTATCATTTGTTGAGATATAAAAATTGAGAGGTAGTTATGTGGTATAGACAAAAGGGGTTGGTGCTCTTATGGGTTGGTGCTCACAAATAGTTGTTGTGTTGGTGCTTAACAAAGGGGTTGGTGCTCTTGTGGGTTGGTGCTCATGAATAGTTGCTATGTTGGTGTTCAACAAAGGGGTTGGTGCTCTTGTGGGTTAGTGCTCATGAATAGTTGTTGTGTTGGTACTCAACAAAGGGGTTGGTGCTCATGAATAGTTGTTATGTTGGTGCTCAGCAAAGGGGTTGGTGTTCCAATCGGTTGGTGCTCACGAATAGTTTATATGTTGATGCTCAGCAAAGGGGTTGGTGCTCCAACAAGTTGGTGCTTGTGAATATAATGCTCATTCATATACTTGAGATTGTTCTCTATGGTTTTTCCCACATTGAGTTTCCAGGTTAAATCTGGTGTCTCTCTCTATCGTGTGTGGTGTTTATTATTTAATTTTTATTACATATATTGATTGTATGGTTAAGTGGAATTTGATTAAGGGAAATAATATAAGATTTATGATATACTAATTCACCCCCCCTCTCAGTATATCCCATGCTTAACAGTATTTCCCTTGTGAGTCACCACCTATTTTACACAACATACCCCCATTAATTTTTCTTAGAATAGGGACCCCCTATTATTTTGAAAGTATCCTATAGCCTTATCTTGAAGTCTTGTAAAAGTAAAGGCCTCGTGTATTGTGTTAATTCTATTATTCAGAAGACATATGAACATACCTTTTTTAACTTTTTTGGACTAGCCTACTAATGATTTTCAGAAGTTGTGTATGTGTAGGCTTCAACTCATTTTGTTTGGTGAAATGCCTCAATAGAACAAATTATCAATAAAGTCTCTTTGATGATTTTTTACAAATTTTTTTTTATCAAACTCTTCTAACATACTTTGGGTCTTCAATGATTTTATTCGATGATTTTGCTCGTATAAAGCCTCCAACACATCAAGGTATTTGACACTTTGCATTTTTATGTACCTCCACAAGAATTTACTCTTTGGTAATTTTATTCAACAAAAGGGTTTGATGGTTTAATTTAGGGCATTATTTTGACATATTTTTCTCTTTGGTGATTTTGTTTATAAAAAAATCTCAACACATCAAGGTCTTCAATAAAAGTATTCAAAACTTTTGCTCAAGATACTCATTTCATGAACATTTTTATATCTCAACTCCTGACTTTTGACTATCAAAAACCTCATTACTCGATAAACTAAAGTTAAAGAAGTGAAAAAATAACATTTATAAAAGGGAAATCATGTGGCACTCCTACTAAACATCAATGGTGTCTACATGGCATACCCACAAAATGAAGTAGCAAAGTTTGAATTGAATAAAGAAATTAAAGTTATAAACATTTGACATTAATAGCACACAAACTAAAAATCAATGCCAAAGCTATATAAAATAGATTTTAATGATGATGTGCTCATTTTATCTCAAGATAAATTATGAACTTAATTACTCTCCTATGATAGATTCCTAGCCACCAATGTTCCTTGACTTCACAACATACTCAGAAGAGTTGAGTGATTGAATTACAAACCAGACTAGTATTAGCTCTAAATAGGATTGAAATCCTCATCTAGATAATTTTTGGTAAATCTCCCTCATTTAATGTTTTCCATCAAATATTCCAATAATTACATGGATACGCTCTTTAAACCCATGATATTCAACAATGACTATACCAACTACTCAACACTATGGTATGCCATATACTAGGTTAATGCACATATGTATTAGGAGAATTCAAATCTAGCTCAACACCAATTGGTGATAGACCTCATCCTACTCAAGCATCAAGGGTTACACTTAAACACAATGAATCTAGAAGTCATGTCTTGTATCGACCTCCTATAAAATTTATTCTTTACTAGGAAGGTATCTACAAAAGTGTTCTTACATCATGTCAAACACAAAATGGTCATAGTATACATCTCTAGTGATGCATTTAAAAGTACCTATCCCATCCTATTTCAAACACCACTTATGATTTACATAGAGTAGTGGCATGGAAGAAAAAAATCTATTGAGAATACACTCAGTAGTTGGATGTTCCCTAGAAAAATAATAAATTTGAAGGATAAGCAACCCATACCTGTATTAAAATTTAGAATGAGAATCCAAATTGAGATGGCCCTATTAAACCAGTTATTTAGATACCCAAGCATCAAATTACTCCACCTAGAATGGGTTCCATTATTTTATTTTCTAAGGACTTTGGAGTTGACCTTTAATCTAGGTGAAGTGATTGGAGAAATAATACAAGAGAAGATATTGAATAAGGAAAAGAGGCCTCCAAAAAGTTATTTCTATACAATGTCTTACTAACTTGACATAATCTTTGAGATTATTTACATTCATAATGGATCACTCTAGATCCCCCTCTAGACTGCATAAAGAATCAGTTATGTGATTCTTACTCCTTCATGAACATATATTCATACACTAAAAACATTATACACATCTCTAAGGATGTCTACACCTAGGTATGGATGGCCTTCCATGAGTCCCCCTACCTTGGATATCAAAGAACATCATAGATACATTATTTATTAGGGAAGACTACTAGTTATACCCTAATTATATGGTCATCATGGTTATATGCCATAAGGTTACACCTATGTTCCTCCCCAAGTATGTCCCAAAGAAGTTGGCTAAGTAGGAAACAACCTACCAATTATGGTGGGGTATAAGTGAGGATATGCACAAGAAAAATAAAGTTTACCTTCACAAATCTCACATCATTATTAGAAGGATGTGCTACACAAATCAGAAGCACTTATATGAGGTAGGGAATTATAGATAATACTATTCCTTAGCTTCATTTCTGTATAGGGACTAGGATCCACATGAATAGGTAAAAAACCATATCAAGGGACTTGGCATATAATATCAATATTAGCCCTATGATCATGATTTTTTATTCCTCAACACTCAAAATTATGAATAAGTTAGGGTAAGGGCACAATAAATTTAGTTGAAAGAAGACCTAAAAATTATTCAAGGAGAACCTTCCCTTTCTATAAATGAGGAATAACCTAGACTCCCATCGATTGAAAGATGGGATACATGAGAATTTTAGACTAATAAACCTACTCAACCAATAGAGGAATAATGGAAACCCTCCTAGACACCCACTATGGCACTTAATGTAGTGAAAAAGGAATTGGGGGTGCTAGATACCTCGCTTGGGGTAAAATAATATGAGCCCAGTTGTATTGATTCTTTAGATTCTAAGGGCCCTACCCAAGGTGATGTTCCATTAGTTCCATAGGTTTCTATTATGGTTACTTCAACCATAAAATTGGATCCTTACAAAATTTCTAAGATAACTACTTGTTATACAAGGAAGCCAAGGGCTTGGCCCCTTCCATAGAGCCCATCCAAGGAAGCACCATCAGTGGATCCATTCACACAAGAGGTAGTTAGAGGGGAGATCTCTAATGATGAGGAAAAATTATAAAGAGTGAAAATATTGAGCCTCTAAGACTCAAAAGGCAAAGCACCATTGCATTAAAAAACATCAAGTTAGCTAATACTCCCTCCAATTTCCATTATCACTACTATTTATTATGTTTCTCTTTCTACTGTTAGTTTAATTGATCCTATTTCATTTACCCTTCCTAGCCCCCCTCTTATCTTGTTCATTAAGGTGGAGGTTGATCTTATTCAACCCCTTGTTCAACCAAATCTTCTAGTTTAAAAGGTAGAGGATCCCTCCACTACCCTTATAGTTCCTACTTCCTTAGTTATTATTCCTTCAATTACTCCTTTTACATCTATTACTACTATTCATATTTCTATTACTTACACTACTATTACATCCTCCATAAATACCAAGAAAAAGACCACAAATAAAATAAGGGGAGTAGTATAAAATCCTTAGTTACATGTTTCATTTGCACAATTAAGTCTACCATTTCCCCTCCAAGTCCCTCTCAATATACAACTATGATAACTGTATGCAACTAGAAATGCATCATGCTTATAAATCAATCCTAACTCAAATAAGATAGATCATACCATACACTTCTAATTAGGAATACATTTTTTAAATTAAAATATGACAAATATGGGGATTTATTAGACCCGATTAGGGGATATCTTACCATAATACACCATGATAAGGAAGGTTCCAAAGCCTCAAGTCTAACATAATCATGCATAACCCTAAGGGGGTCCTAAGTTCTGATATTTCACCTAAACTAATAACAAGTAAATTAAATCTAATCTAGTTCTCACCAGAGCTTGTGGTACAAAGTGGGGGTTAGAAACAATAAAAATAAACATGCATAGAAGACATATACTTACATCAATGTATATAGAATCCTTATGCATGGAAGAAAAGTACAAATGCATATCTATTTACTCTTATAAAGGAGAAATAAAGTTAGGAATACTTACCATTGAAGATGAACTTGCAGAGCCTCAATCTCTCCCTTGGCCAAGGTGATTTGTAAGAATTTATTATGGTATGTAAGGATGACAATGATAAATCAGATCTAGGATACATAAACTATCAATTCATCCAAAATACTTCTCCATAAGACAAGATTCATATCTCCAAAGAAAGTATGAAACCCTAAGCTTTGCTTCTCAAGTATAATGATTAATAAGTAAATGTTTGTTCACTCCTACTTATTATTATCATAATAAATGATGGAAATGAACTTATATATATATATATATGTAGATTTGATCCTAAACCCTTCTAAAAATTCTAGCTGATAGGGTCGACCTAGTTAACCTAGCACAATTTTTAACAATAATTCAGTAGGTCATGATTAAGGTCGACCAAAGGTCAAACTAATTCCTAAGTGAAAATAACTCAAAATTGTATAGGGTCAACCCAGTCAACCTAGTACAACCATATAAAAAAGGGGAATTAAAGTGAGGAAAAAGAGGATAAAATATAGCAAATGACTAGAAAGGGTATAATAGAGAAGAACAATCTTAGGGATAATGGTTTTAGGAGACAAGTGTGTAGATAACAAGTAGCAAAAGGGACAATAATCTTGTGAAGCACCAATGGTCTGCCCAACCTTTTCCTCGTACACCCCTTAAGGCATGCACTCAGATAGATTTAGACTCAATGGGTTACTAAAAGATATAAATTATCATTAATTGATAAAATTTTGAAAATATTATGTGTATACATATGCCCCACTCAAAGCTCATCATGTGTCATGTGAGTATAACATAGGATGGTGCTTCAAGAATAAAACATGGTAAAACATAATGCTGATGCTAAGTAAAATGAAGTAAGGAGTAAAAAAGATAAACAAAAGGATAGAATTGAAAAACACATACCTTTACTTACCTTAATGCTATAGATAAAGAAGTATATTGCAAGAGAAGTGAAGGTGTCCAATGTAAAATACATTAGGTGAACTTGTAGAAGTTAGTGTAAAAAAGGGCCAAAAAAAAAATTAGGAGATAAGCATATAATAGTGGAAAATATTCTCTACATCATCATGACTCCATAACATTTTATGGTTCAAAAAATGGATGAGTAAAAACAAAGATATAAGCAAAACAAAGAATCTGATGGAAAAGATTTGAAAGATTTAGACTTTTGAAAAGTGAGTTTAAATAAGTTGAAATGAAAGTCATTTGTTATTTTTTAACTTGTGAAGGAGAGAAAAAGAGCTTTGACAGAGATAACAAGTTAGGATGGTGAGGATATGATAGGCTATATGAGAGGGACCCCCAATGGCAGCATCAAGTGCACTACAGATAGGTAACTAAGAATCTCAAGATAGTTTTTGAATATTTTAATGATTTTAAGTATTTTTTATAAATTTGTAAGTTAAAGCATTTATAGACATTGTAATGAACCCAAATCATATGCCAAGGGTAGGAAAAAGCATTTAGGGAAATGGGTTTGAAGGGTTTGAGGAAATAACTACCAAAAGGCATTTATTTTGTAAAATGTAAGGGGTCAATAGGGAAAAACAACTAGGTCAAATGGGTTGACTTATTTGGTTGAAAAGTATCCAAATACATATTGTCGACCTAGTAGGTATGTGTCGATGTAGTATGGTTTGCAGACTACCAACTTAGTGCATTGCTACCTAGTATAAAAAGTCATTATGATAAATCAACACTAAGAGGGGAAAAATAGATGGGTTGACTTACATTTTTAAGACAATGAGTTCAAAATAAGGAATTTTTGGTCAAACTAGTGTTTGACCAAGGAACCAGAATAGTATAAAAATGTATGTAAAATTCAAAAAAGTGTTAGAATGGCCCAAAATGACTAACTAAGGGCTAAAAGGGCTGAGTAGGCTAAAAATAGGTTGAATTGATGAAAAATGACTAAATCAAATTAATTTAGGCTTGTTTTTGTTTAAAAATAATGTATTTTGATTATAAATGACATGGAGGATCTAATACATCTTTGTTATTTCCTGGTTATAGAGGCATCTAGGATTCTAGCACTTAGTAGATGTATCATAGCTTCTAGAATTATTAGAGCCAATATCTATAGAGGATAGAGCTAGATTGATTGTTATAGGTTTAAGAGGCATCATAGAGATGTGTAGATACCACTTAGTTTTGATTTTTTAGTAATGTTATTGAGATGTTGGGAATGATTGACTAACACCTTCTAGTGGGAGGTATAAAGGGATACCATAGAGGTGGGCATAACCTTAGAAGATGTGCATGCAATCTTAGAAATACCCATAATAGGGACACCTATAGACATAGGAGTACCTGATAGTGAGGAGGAGATGAGAGCCTTAACCATATGGGTGACAGGCTCAAAGATGATACACCTTGGATTGAGGGTGAATATGTTTGATGTATATACATCACATATTTTATATATTCAAAAGGTTATGATAGGAATTGTGATAACACAAGTGCTATGTCACAAGTTATATGGAAAGGTACCATTATTTATGATAACCTTGATCTAGATGATATTGGAGTAGAGGGTGTTATATGACTTAGGATCTATCATCTAGGTACAACTCATGCATGACATGTATGAAGTGTTGTCAAGAGGGTAGAAGTTAGTGGGACCAATTATATTATTGATGGCATGGATATATGAGAGGTTCTTCATGTATCTATTGGTTAGGTTATGCCATGTGGTCAATGATAGGTTACCTCAGGTTTAGAGATGGAGATAAGATCAAATAGCACAAGCCATGCCCCACATGCCAAATATTATATGGAAGTTATATGGGCACATCATTATGATATGGCCTAAATGGGAGATAGTTACACTAGCTTTGACATGGATATAGGTAACAAGGCACTATACCTCATGGATAGAGCCGCATTTGATGGCATGTTTATCAAGATAAATGGGATTGCCTCACCTAGTGACACCTATAGTGATGCCCACATTTTGGGCTTGATATTTGAAATATCTATGGGGGAGGGGAGGACTAGGGCCACTAATTGCTAGGCCAATACTCAGGCCACATCATGCGATACCATAGAATGGTTGAGCATGATAAGAAGTAGAGTGGTGGAAAATGGATGAAGAAGTAGGGGTACCAAAGGTACCACTGCCAACTCCAGAGTAGGAGGATAAGTGACCACCATGGACACGACATCCATAAAGTCAATAGGAGTAGGAGAGAGTAGAGATTATCACAATCTCAGATAACCCAATGGTAGGCTAGAATAGAGTTGGATAATAGAGAGACCATCCAGACATAGGTTGAGATGGGCATGATTGGCAACTCTAAGATTTGTTTTTAGGTGGTGACATAAAGAGGAGGTTCTTGGAGGATAAATGGATGGGGAGATGATGCTTGGTGGTCATGCAGATGGAGAGACCATGGTAGTTAACACATAGACATGTAATAAGATATGGTTAAATTTTGATTTAAGTTATTTGATATAGAGTAGAGATAGATAGATTTTGAGATATATCAATGATATAATATCTATATGGTGTGATTTTTGTAGGTGTGTCAAAGGATGAGGATACCAACTGGGGGTCCCTAGTGAGGGGAACACTCCATGATATCATAAATGAGGCACTAACACCATCTGACCTTACTATACTAGAAGATATCAGGGTATTATCTACCCTAGCTCAAGTGGGCTAGTTTAGACTAGACAGAGATTCCATGAGGTAGTTATGAGTATATAGAGAGGGGATGCATCCACTAATAGAGGTGAGTGTAGGAGAGGCAAGGGCATGACTAGTCCTGGCTTAGGAGAGAGCATGCATCTAGTGACTATGACATAGATGGGATAGGCACAAGTCCATGAGAGAGTGACACATGTATTAACCTTATCCCATATGACACAAGTATAGGGGTAGGAGAGGGAAACACATCTAGAGACCCTCGCCAAATTAGTACAGATGTAAGCTTAGGTGTCTCATTTATAGGGGTAGGTATTAGGAATAAGATCTTAAAC
This sequence comes from Torreya grandis, assembly GCA_037957365.1. Taxonomy (NCBI): domain Eukaryota; kingdom Viridiplantae; phylum Streptophyta; class Pinopsida; order Cupressales; family Taxaceae; genus Torreya; species Torreya grandis. Next base: position 1,158,328 of record JARHVA010001851.1, on the reverse strand, counting down.
AACCTCTTTATAGCATTCTATTTAAAGGATTCAGACGGAGGCATCTACAGGCAATGTGGCTAGGCCACAAGATAGATAGGATAGGGCCTAGCCATAGAATTGGAGATTTGTATATGGTTGTATTATTGTATTTAAAAATCATGATACACATAGAGATGTCTCATTTTGGTATTTGAATGGCTAATTATATATGTTGTCATTATGGTTGTGATTGTTGATTCTTGGATATATTTCTTTTTATCACATGTATTTATCTTTCTATTGTTTATTCTATGGGAAATATATGAGTTATGGTTTCTTTTCTAGTATTATGTAGAACACATGCATGGTTAAAAAGAAATAGGAAAAAAGGACTTGGTAAAATATAACCAATCAAATATTTAATACATATTATTTCACATTGGGAAATGTGTAATAACAAGAAAAATGACTAAGTATAAATAACCAAAGAGTGATAAACAATATGGTAAATTTTTTGTTTTTAAACCAAAATATTGGCACCAAATTAAAACAAGTAAAAATCACACTAAATCACATAGGGAAGTTTGAAAATAATGTAATAAAGTGGAAATCACGTAAAATAACAAAATGGTAAAAAAAAATTAAGTCATTTAATAATACTAAATCATATGGGGAAGTATAAAATAAAAACAAAATTTGGCAAAATTTGGTCTTAAATTTATCACACTAATTCATCTTGGGAAGTATGACAAATTAAAGAAATGGTTGGAGTATTACATGCAATTAGAAAATAAGAAGATAAAATCAAAAGAGAAATGAAGTATAAAACATACTACAACAATCTGGGAAGCATGCCAATAATGTGTAACTTCATAATCAATCAGATCTTATCTCATATTTGACACATATAATTTTGATTATGACTTGGATTATTGGAAAATTTTGTGAGGAAGGCAATGTCATATCCATGGTCTTACACTGTAACTCATAAAAGGAACACCAATGAGGTGGAATAAATGTGAAAATTTGGTAACAAAGGATGTTGGTAATAGGAATGTGAAATTATGGTAATTTATGAGGAAGGCCACACCCTATCCATGGTCTTACAATGTAACTGACAAATGGAATCCTAAGGGGATTGATCAGTGAAAAAAATATTTCTCAAGAGGAAATATGATTAATGTAGGGAATGAAAAAGGGAATTTAAAAAGCATAACTAAGGCATCTTATGAGAAGACCTTAGAAGATAAGACGCATACTAAGGACATGAGAAGACACTAAGTGACTAGTGACCTTCAATGTATAAAGGAAACCTGTTCACTATAGACATAAATATGTGTAGGAAAATAATCATGCTACTAAGATCAACTCATGAAGGTATACTAGTACAAGAAAATTAAAATGGACCTACCTTCCCATGATGTGTTCCCTATTCCTTAGGACCCCTTAAAGAGTCATTAGTCTATTATAAAGATTGGGTACTTGCATGAGAAAGTAAGTAGCACTAAAAGATTTTTTAATTCTCCTTTTCTAATCTACTATCCTACCACACCCCAATGGACCTCAACTCTATCGTGAGGCCAACTATGGATTTTGAAATTTGACTAGAAGAAGGAGATGCACTTTGAATAATGTCTTTTATTGTGATTTGGATTTTAAGAAATTTTAAATATGTTTGCCTGTTATATCATTTACTTTTGTTAAATGATTTGGTTTTTTAATGTTTTTAAGGATTTTTAAGATTCCTCCTCCATATAGACTTAGAATGACCAAACATGAGAGATAGAGTGATACTCATGAATGAGTTATAGGCTTAGGTTATAAGAAGATAATTAACCAAAGACAAGATTGATTATGACACTTAGGCTTGATAATGAACCAACATGTTATCTCAAATATAAACCATGTATATGCTTAGTTTGAGAAAAGGAAAGAAAGGGAATAAAGGAGATCTAAAGTGGACTAGTGAAAGCAAAATATAATGAGATTAATTGTTTTCTAATTGATCACATGGTAATATGAGAATGGCTAAAGGGAACCAGGTTTGTATAACTAAGTCACAATGATAATTATCCATGAAAAATAGAGATAAGAAAGCAAACAAATCTTTAAGATAAAACAAGGGAGTTTTTAATAAAGAAATTCAAGAAGATAAATAAAAATCAATGATAAATAAGACATCCATAAGTGATCACAAATGATAGTATAAATAATATAGAGTGTAAAAGTAAAGTCACTGTGTAAGATAAATAATAATTTGACACAATGTCAAATGATATAAAAAATAGATAAAGATAATATTGGATCATACTTCCAATTGAAATGAAAATGTGAGAACACCATGCATGTGTTCATAAATGGTGATAAATTTTCCCACACACATTATCCAAAACATCTAATAAGTCTCTATGAATCTAGATGTGAACTACTTCTAATGTCTCATCTATCTTCAGTGAAAATTAGGAAAATACTTCACATCTAATCTCCTCAATAGAAAAGGTAGGAATTCTTGATGGATCATGCTAAAGAGGGATATCAGGTAAGGGATGCTTATAAGAATACATGTGAGTGGATTTTATGGGAGATGCAAGAATCACTAGTGGGGAAGGATCCAGAAGTGAGGGACTCATAGGTGGAGAAGGATCCATAGGTGAGGTAAGATCCATGGGTGAAAGATTAATGGGTGGAGAAATAGAAGGTGATGAAGGGACCATAGAAGGGGATGGAACCATAGGAGTGGAACCATGGGAGAAGAAGTGGGAGAATTATTACAAGAATGACCTATGGGAGGAATGGAAGAAGGTCCAAAAATAACTATAAGGTGATCTTTAAGGTGTTTTTAAAGGATGTGGTAATGATCAATGTGATGGGTGCCACATTGGTGCCAAAGATAATACACCTCTCCATATGTAGGAATATATTCAAGTAGTACCTTCAGTGGAGGTATGGCCTTGTCTAAGGACTGAGGGGTAGAAGGATGAAAAGTATAAATATATTATCATAACTTATGATAATGTGTGGATGAATGATTATTTGTGTTGTGGAAGTAATAGATATACTTATGAGTAGGCTTAATAGAAGTACTCATAGGAAGAGGTGTAAAAAGAACAAAAGGATCTTGGGAAGGATCATCAACCCATTTAGTGGGAAATAGATCCATCTAAATTAAAGGAGGAAAACCATCTTTAAGGGAAGGTGGTGGTGGGGAAGGGATAGGACTGGGCTCAATGAGATGAGTAATGGGATTAGAATCAGGGCTAGACTCAGTAATAGTTGGAGCATAAATGGGCTCAACTATAGTGGGAAAAATAATGGGAGCTAATGAAGGCTCTAATAAGGGATGGTTGGGTATATAAAAGGTTGAACAAGGGCTACATGCATCTCAAGGATAATAAAGCTATATGGGTCAAGGTACCTAATAAAGTGGTAAGGCCCAGTTATGGCATGATCTATGAGAATACTCCTATGAGGTTCCTAAAAAATTGGAGGTGTTAGAACCATCTCTATCTTATGATAAAGAGTAAAAACACTAAAATTAGGAACATGGGAAGAATCACTAAAATATTAAAGAAAATAAGAATGATAATGAATAATCTCAACATCATAGGCCTGAACAAGATTACCTAATTATGGATCATCTAAGGAATAACCATCATCATAGTCAGGTGTGTGAAGATCAATGACATAGGTAGGGATGACCTTGTTATCCGATGAAGTGTGATGAATAAAATGTTGAGTCTTAGTCAAGACAATGGGAATATCATCACAAGGAGGTTTGTGAGAATGAGGCTACAATAAAGTAGAAAGTTGAGAGATGAGATGAGGTGAGAGAATAAAAGTTTTAATATTTAATTTAGTCTCACTAGGCTCATTGTCATCATAATCTAAGAGGTTAGGATGAATATTCCTAATGAGCTTAGGATGCCTGTTGTAAACTCATGTGGAATTGATGGGAAATTTGAATCATTGAAACTCACAGAATGGAACACTAATCAAAGGTTCAAGAGTAGGAATCTTGAAGACACCTCGATCTTGAAATTATTAAAAATTCCAAGGGTTAGTGTCACCCTAAATTTGATAGATGACTCCATTGTGATGGAATTTAATGTATTAATAGGAAGAAAAAGTAACTTCTCTCATACAATGAGTCCATGACTTACCATGAAATATGTTGTAAGAGAGAGAAAAGTTAAATATCATCACCTTCACATGAATGCTGATAGGTGGGATGATAATGGGAAGCCACACACAGCCTAAAGGAGGAATTTTCCTTTGATCATATCCTTGGCATGTGATGTGTGTGGATTTTAGATTTCATTCAAAATATCTAAGGGTTTTGATAAAATTGAGAGAGGCAACACAGGTGCTAGAACCCTCATCAATCAAGGCATGCTTGAGTTGGATATCACTAATTTAGACACTAATGAATAGAGGAGGATCATCCACATGAATAAAAATATCATTAGGGATCATGTAATTGATAATAAATTTTAAGGAAAGAAAAATGCCCATTATTTCATCAACATAGATGGACATCTCTTCACATTATTGTAATATGCTATCTTCAGATCTAGATAAGATTATTTCACATCCTACCAAGGGAGGATGAGGGATGTTCATTTAAAATAAGAGTTGCATAAGATGATTTTGATGATGCAAAGAGGTCCTCATAATCTCAAGGAATAGAATTTGGGATGGGTCATTAATGAGTTCCATGATGGGATCCCACTCATCATAACCCATGAGAAGATTGTTATAAATAGATGCAAAGCGAGTAATAAGGTCCTTAGAAGGAGGAGCTGAAGTGCATTCAAATTTATGTTGATAAGAGGGAGAAGGTTTGGAATAAAGTTGTAAATTGTGTTGAGAAGCTAAAGCAGTTGGTTCAGGTGTAGGTTGAGAGTCATTAGAAAAAGTGTTGATAGAAGCTTGATTATCATTAGTGTAGGGTAAATAAGATGGAGGGATGGTAGAAATATAATGAGAAGTGCTATCCAAGGGAGGAGTTGGACTTTGATCATCTAAAGTTATAAGGTCATCTTTCCCTAACTATTTAAGTGAGTTGGGTAAGAATCTTGGATAATATGAAAAGTGTGATATTGAGGGGTGTAGATAGGTTGAGGGTCAATGAAAGTAACCACCCTTCACATATTAGTTATATTAACCACATTCTCTTTAGAAGTGGGGTCAACAAGACTTTATATATTTTTGGTGGAATGGGCATGCTTGTCTTGGGTATCTTGATTAGGTTAATGATTAGGAAGAGGATTATTTAAAGATAGACAAATGAGCATTAGCTTGATTCAAGGCTTGAGATTTAGTATGAGTTTCATGAGCCTTAAAATCAATATCATAGGCTTGTTTACATTTCTGAATGATAGAGTCATGATAAAAATTAGGACCAAGAATAAAATACATAGCTAAATCATGAATTTGCCTACATGTCTCATGAGAATGACCCAAACTAGCATGAAACCAACAAAACTTGTTGGGAACATACCAAGATTTCATAGGATGAGTGAAATCAAGTTCTCGTGGAAGAGGCTTAGGTAGATGCTTAAGTATTTTAATTGAGGATAAAGGTTTTTAAACATTAATGTTATTATGTGAATATAAATGAGGATTGGTATATTATTGAGAAGGGGGAGCTGGTTCTGAAGATTGGTTCAGAACAACAACTTGAATAGTGTGAATTATTTCATAAGAGTCTAGAACACCATCATTGGTAGCATTACATTTTTTTTTCTTAAGTAATATGTGAGGACACACAAAAGGTTGGGGTGGCTTGAATTAATTCATAAGGAAATATTAAAGTTTATCTTGGTCAATAGCCTCCTCCAAAATATCAAGAGAGAGAGAGTGTGGACCTGATATTGAAACTTGGGAAAAAGAGCATTGGTAAAGAGATGGAAAAGGTTATCGTCATCCATGTTATGTTCACATTTATTGGACAATGTTTTATACATTTTAATAAAAGCTTAGGTAGTTTAATTTTTAAGTTATTTATAATTTATAAAATAGGCTAAAGTACTTTTAGGAAGATCACTAGTTTGGAACTCTTGGACTAGAGCATTTACTAAATCTTCCAAACTAGTAATAGAATGAGCTTTAAGTTGGTTATACCAATCTAAATTATCACCAATGAGGGTTTTGGATAATATCTTGGTATAAGTAAAGGTGTTCAATTTGACCCAATCCTTATAGATTTTTCTAAATGTTTTGAGATGAAGAGTATGATCAGATGATCCATTGTAAGAAATGGTAGGGGTGATACCTTCTATATCAATATTAGAAATTTGAGTAGTAGGAGGCTAATTTTAAATATGATTAATGGTTTTGTTGACAAAAGGAGGTTGAGGGATTAGATTACCTTATGAATATTGAAGAGGAGATGGGTGAAAATTTTGATTATACGTGCCCCAAGACATTGGTTGATGATGAGTTTGAAGATGGAGAAGGTGATTTTGCATTCATATCATTTGATTTGTATTATGAGCTTGAAAAGTATTCATTTAATTAAGTGTTTGTAATAAGAGTTGGTGGGTTTGATTGGCATTGTTAACATGCATTGAAGCATTATCATTGGAAGGAGTGGCTTGGGTACCATTATTAGTGTTGGTAGGAAATTGGGAAGAACTATTAGAATGTAAGTCACTAGTGACAAAATTTTCTTGTGTGGAAATAAATGGAATAGTGAAGGGATTATAAGAATAAACACTAGAAGCATGATTACCTTGGGTAGTAAATGATACACTAGTGGAAGAATTAAGGAGAGTGGGTCTTGGGAGAGGCCCACTAGATGTATAACCTATTATGTTAGTGGATATATTAGGCATGGATGTGGAAGAAGTCAAAGAAGAAGAGGTCATGGTATGAGAAGGGGTCATAATTGAGGGAAGAGGTTGAGAATCAAAGAAATTATGACCCCTAAATCCATGTAAGAATATGAGAGAAGGTAAATGGGGCTCTTCAACTTGACCACTAATCATGAGATGGTAAATGGTAGAAGGATCCTTTCCTTGATGTTGAGGATATTCATAGATAAATAAGAGAATTTTAGAGGTATACTCTAATTCAAGTTGATCTTCAAGGGAGAAAAGAAGATTATGCTATGAAGAGGAATGAGGAGGGGTCCCATAGTTCATTACATGAGTGGTTATATGAACATTACTCTCATCTAGGAGAGGATCCATACTCTATTTATGGGAGACCCTATGAGGGTTGGTAAAACTCATCATGTTTATTGAATTCAACTTATTATTGTCATCAAATAGAAATTTCATGATGAAGGAAAAGGACTAAACAACGTAAGAGAGATGTAAAAATAAGGAAATAAGAAGTGAAATATATATATATATATATAGAGTCAACTGGGTTAACCTAACACAAAAAACAAGGCTTAAAAACTATATAAATTCAATTGGGTTAACCTATCATAATAGAAAGAGGTTGAAAAAGTGTACAGGGTCGACTAGGTCGACCTAGCATAGGAAATTGGAAAAAACAAACAATCTATAAGAGACTATGTCAAAAAAAATGACTTTGTAATGAGATAATATTTTTTTAAAGTACTTAGAAAAGAAAGAAATGAAAGGAAACACACAATCAATTAGATCATTGAGGTTTATCAAATTGAGTCACACAACACAAAACCTTGCACCAACACTGGCTAATGCAAGTTTTGCAATACAACATATAATTGAGAAAATATCAAGTAATCAACAAGGAAAGTAAAAACTAACTAAGTGGTCAACATGAATGTTAGATTATTAAAATATATTTTTAAATGTGATAGGAAGTTGGTTGTAAGCAAGGAACTAGGAAGTAATCTTAGTTTTAGGATGTTTGGGCTGAAAGGGGTCTATATTAGCAATGGTATAGGATTGGTATTGGGGCCTACCCCCTCACTTCACACACCATAGTGATAAGAGTGTTAGGTGGTTAGATAAAATATATCATTAACTTAATGTTTATACTTGCTCAAAAAACCAATTTGACTTCCCCCTTGTTGATGAAATCCAAGTAGGTTGGCCTTGGGTAGATAATTATTAAAATGCATTTTAAGATTTTTTGATTTGGTATTATGTGCATAAAAGAGAAAATAGTGAAACTAAATAGTATATTGAAAACACCTAATTAGATTATGTGATCTATTCTAAGCATGTAAGCAACAATAAATGAAAGTGTGAGCCAGTTACTAACATATAAGTGTTAATTCTAACTTTGAAACATAGTACAATGTTGACTCCATAGATAGTGTAAGCAGAGAATACATAATAGGGTTATTAGGGTCACCTATGTACTATAAAAGCAAAAAATTTGTAAGTGAACTATGTCAACAGAGTCAACCTAGCTTTTTAGATTGCACACAAAATACATAATTATATCAACATGGTCGACCTAGTTGACTATGTAAGGGTAGTTTTATAAACTATAAACTATGAAAAATAAAACTATAATAAATGCTAGAAATGATAAAGAAGGATAGAAAGGAACCTTGGTGGGTTGGAGGAGGTAAAAAAAAAAGATTTTTGTTGAAGAACCTTGATTTTTACTTGCAAATTTTGCTAACTATGTTGACTGGGTCAACCCAGCTATGCAGAGACCTATTACTGATAACTTGAAAATGTACAATGTTAACTAGGTTGAACTAGTATGTTAAACATGATGCCTGAAAGTGTACAGGGTTGATTGGGTCAACTTAGTAGTTTGAACTATAAGTCTAGAAAACTTGTACAAACAAAACATAGTCATTTTGATGAGACTGTGTGTTTCTTTATACAAAAGTTAGTACTATATCGACATAATCAACCTAACATCATAAATATATGAAAAATAAAATGATGAAATAAGTGGTGAAAAACTTGTAAGGGTTATATTCATGTTAGGCTCACTAGAATGTATGCAATAATAAATGCATCATGTCTATAAATCAATTCTAACTCAGAGAAGATAGACCATACCATACACTTTCAATTGGGGACACATTTGTTAAGCGGGAACATGACCAATATGGGGATCTGTTAGACCCAATTAGGGGATCTCTTACCATAATACACCATGCTAAAGAGGGTTCCAAATCCTCCCATTTATTATAATAATGCAATAACCCTAAGGAGGTCTTGAGTTTTGATATTTCACCTAAATTAATAACAATTAAATTAAATCTAATCTAGTGCTTGCCAAATCTTGTGGCATAAAGTGTGGGTTATAAATAATAAAACTAAACATGCATAGAAGATATATACTCACATCAATGTATATATAATCCTAATGCATGGAAGATAATTAAAAATGCATATCTATCTACTCTTACAAAGGAGAAACAAAGTTAAGAATACTTACCTTTGAAGATGAACCCATCGAGCTTTAATCTCTCGCTTGATGAAGGTGCTTCACAAGAGTTTGTTGTGGTATGTAACTATGACAAGGATAAATTATATCTAGGATACATAACATATCAATACATCTAAAATACTTCTCCATAAGACAAGATCCATATCTCCAAAAAAAGTATGAAACCCCAAGCTTTGCTTCTCAAGTAGAATGGTCAATAAGTAGATGTTCATTTGCTCTTACTTTTTATTCTTCTGATAATAAATGATGGAAATGAACTTGTATATACAGGTGGATTTGAAGCTAAACCCTCCCAAAAATCCTATTTGATAAGGTCGACCTAGTCAACCTAGCACAATTTTGGATAATAATTCACTAAGTTATGAGCTAGGTCAACCAAAGGCCAAACTAATTCCTAAGTGAAAATAACCTAAAATTGTACAGGGTCGACCCAGTTGACCTAGTACATCTTACTAACAAAAGGGGATTAAGGTGAGGAAAAGGAGGATAAAATGTAGTAAATTACTGGAAAGGGTAAAATAGAGAATAATAAGCTTAGCGATAATGGCTTCAAGAGATAAGTGTGTAGATAACAAGTGGATAAAAAAATAATAATCTTGTGAAACACCAATGGTTTTCCCACCCCTTTCCTAGTACACCCCATAAGGCAAGCACTTAGAAATATTGAGATTGATGGGTTCCTCCAAGATACAAAGTGTCAATAATTGATAAAAGTTTGAAAATATTATGTGCATACAATAACCACTAGGAAGGTTGAGAAGAAGAAAAATCTTGTTTACACAATCCATCCACTACCATAATATGGTGGAGTGGACTAGTCCAAAACCATTTGGACTTCACTCCCTAATCCCCTCCTAAAGGAAACTCTGAGTTATACATTAGGAGAGATATTGGATGAGACTACAAATTTAAACACTCAACCCATGGACCCAACCCAACTAGTCTTCCCATAGTGGGAAATAGACATGCAGTCAAAGTACTTATTGAATTAACCATTATAAATATAGTATTTGAAAAATATATAGGGAGTGTAAATAGGGTTAGAAAGAGGAAGCTAGAAGATGAGATTGGAAGAATAATCATAGTAGAGAAAAGGCAATAAAAGTTTACCTTGCCCAAAAAGGACATAAAATTGGGGTAATCCCCATATATAGAAGATTTTAAATCCTATTTTGAAACACACAAGGATGCTCTAATAGAGATACATGAAGGAATTGAAATGACAAAGAGAGAACTAGAGTAATAACTAGAAAAACTAAGAGAATAACAACAAACTATCAATGTTACAACCCAAATAGAGATGGATGTCCAAAGTGTTACATCCATATTATATAATACTATTAAGGCTATTAGTGAAATGAGGGTATAATTGATTCTTGATATTGTAGAGACTACCAAATTATCTAATTATTTAAAAAAAAGATGAGAATAAACTAAAATTACTTATTATTTTTACAATTGGCAAGGCATATGTAAAATTAAACCTGATCTCACCATTAGAGGCTACCAATGCCCTCAATTTCATGGTCATCAGAACATAAGAGGCTAAAGAGTGGATTGATGCAACTAAGGTAGTGATGCCTAAATAATCAAAACATGAAACTCTCACCTAGAAGATTTTGGGTGAATCAAAGATTTCATAGGCTAAGAGTTTCATAAGGAGACTTATTAGAAGGGCTAATTTTGACTTTATCCTAGAAAAAACTTTAGAAAATTTAAAATAATATGTATAAGGGAAGACTCTAGAGGAAATATAGGTACAACTCAATTTTTATAGGAAGAAGGTCACTGAAGTTGAGATTTTTAGATCTAACTTCAAGACTATAATGGTTGAACATGCAAGGATCTTAGAGTAGATAAATAGGGTGAAAAGGCCTCCAATCCTTAACATGGACATAATCAGATACCAATATGACATCAGGCATAAGAACTATCAATATTTATAAGTAAATAATAATTTTGGCACTTCAACTCCTAGTTCAACATAAGCATCCTCTTCAACACCTCCAATAACCTCACCCACCATGCAAGCACCTAGTTAATCTTAAGTTGAAGGCCAATTTTATATGTATACATGTAAATAATACTTAATTTTTCACTCGTAATTTACTTACACTTAGAGCATACATGTAAATTTTATTGAACTATTTGTAAGCATGCACACATTGCATTACTTTGCACAGGAAAACTAATTTTATCATAAATGTAATTATCTATAAGCATGCAAAACATGCAATTTTAAGGTAAAAATTAGAACTAAGGTTCTAATTGTGTCATGTAACCATGATTTCATATACATTTTGAGGAGGAGGCATCCCTTTCCCAAGTCTATATATTTATGTAATTTCACATTCCAAAGGGTTGGAAGTTTTTATCAAAATAAAAAGAAGTCAATTTTGATTGTCATGCAATTGAGTTGGTGTTATCTCCTTCCATTCATGTGATATTAAGATTTTTATTTTTTGGTTGTAATAATATATTAATTTTAAGTATGCAAAATCTATAGATAAATTTTTATTGTTTTATCAATATATGTTAACTATAAATTTCCAAACACTATTGAAAGTTAGTATATCTTATTAAGCAATTAGTTTAAACCGTGTTAATATTCTTAGTGTATAGAAGTGATTTATCTTAGTATATTTTTATAATTGTGTGAAAAAACTACCTTAAATTCCCTCTTGGTCTAAGCTATAACCTTCTAATTAAAGGTGTGAAAGAGTAACTCAAAATGAAGCAACCTTTAGTTGAGATCATCAAGTTTCCTTTATCTTTCCTCCAAAAACTTCATAACTATGTTTACCTATGAGTGTGCAATAATTGAAATTAGTAATAACTAGTTTTGAAAGCACTTGTCCACTAAAAAACCAACCTAAGAAGTGACCCTTTGAGATCACAAAATGTTGTTTTCTACTCTACCTTTCCCTCCTTTTGAAGTTTATTTTATTGAGATCTACCCACTCTAAATTAGGTATCACCCATCCATCCCACTCACTTGGGTTTTATTTCTCTACTAAGATTCATTTCATTACAAGTAAACCCAGTTAAAAAATTGCATGATATGCTTTCTATTCCACCACAAAGTTATTTAACCCATACCTAAATATTATGCCTTATAGTGGAATTTATTTCCATTGATATCTTACAAAGTTCGAGGCTACCTCATTTAAACCTTGGTTGGTGCACAAGACCCACATCAACAATACTAATAACATAGAAGATTTTATGATCCTTATGATACTAATTACGTAGCATATGAATATGATACACTTTATACTCCCATATATACATCAATTATAAAGTTAGAACTGAAAGCAAAATCCTAGTTACCATATGATCTTTATAGTCAAGCATTTTTACTCCCAATTAGATTCCATTGTGTATGGTGATTAACTCATTTATCACTACATTATTGTAATTGATCCAACCTAAGGTTCAACATGTCGAATATTCTAAAAATACGAAAAAAATAAAAATAAATCCAAAGATCCAAAACATATTTTCACCTTTTACACATCTTATTAGCTCTTTGGCATATATGTTGTTAGTTCCATGTTGTTGGATAGCATATCATCTAATTTTATATACCCATGTGTCTCACGCACCTTTTGAGTGTGATATAGACTTACCCATGCACATGATCTATGTATTTTCATATGTTGGGTCTTCCTTCTACTCATGTCATTTGGACATTAGGGTAGTCCACTTATTTGATCAAGATAGATCTAAGTTATATCATTTTATCATCATTTTCCATTATCATGTTTGAGTGTATATACTTACACATGCCTTTATTTATGTTTATATTTTTTACAATGTACTTGATATTATATGCACTTAACACTTTTTAATAACACATATATCTATGTACTAGTAGGATATGTTGATGTTAGTTTCTTATGTTTCATGTTTTCCATTTATGAACTTCCTTGAGTCTCTTGTCTAGCATTGTATTGCTTGTATGGGCAGTTGAATATTCTCTATTGATTGTGGACCCTATGCATATGTTTGATTATTATGACATTTACATATGTCATAGTTTTTTGTATGTTGACATTTAAATATGCCATTTTCTTACTTTATGGACATTTGAATAAGTCACAACCCTTCGATTGTGTTTAATTTTAATATGCCCTTATTTGAGGTCTCATTGGACCATTGTATTTTGATTTGCTTTTGGGTGCTCTTGTGTGTGTGCTTGATTGCTTGTTGAGTTTGTACTATTACTATCTATACATTTCCATGATTCACATCATACATATTAAGACTTGATGTGATCAATACTATGTACCTCATACTACATCTACTTAAACATGCTACTCATAGGTTACGTGATACATTCACATATTATACAATTATTTTATTCTTTTGATGTAATATGAATACTAGTTTTTACTTTCCCTTACTTCAAAAGGTAGGCATATCAGTGGGGGTTTGTCATAGAGGCATGTCTTTCACACATTCACAATTATAGATTTCAATGGGGGCATGCCAAAAAGGCATGGCTTACACACTTTTTTAGTACATAATTTTTTTAGATTATAGTGGGGGTATGATATGGAAACATTTTCTCCACACCTATACCAAATTTTAGTTTTATATTTTAGTGGGGGCATGTCTTTCACACTTTCAAAATTTTAAAATTGGTCAAAATTACATAGTTATATGATTTAGATACACACTTGTGGTAACATTATATACATTGGTACCATTTTATATCCATGTTTCATCTTGAGACATATATGAGGTGAATATTCCATGAAAAAGAGCAACTCAAATTAGAAAATCAAATGAAATTTTAGATTTCAAATACTTCTAAGGAATTCAGCCTATACTATGATGGACTTTTATGGACTATTATTGAGCCAATCTACTACAATAGTTGGTTTACTTTTGTTATAGTTGAGGTGAATACATCACTCAATATTACCAAGTTTATAGGTTGAAGTGATTAGATCATCCACCCACAACAAATTTATAATGAGTTGACTTGGATCACTCATGCTCACTAGGTTATAAGTATGATTGGGTTACATGATTGAGCTAATCTCAACTATCAGGTGGAAACTCACCTCTTCTCCAAGGTTGGGTGAAATATTTAATTCCAATATATATATATATATATATATATATATATATATATATATTCACTTGAAAGTTTTACTATTGTCCTAATCTCACTTCCAAAGCTTCACAATAAAGCATATCTTCAAATCAAATTGCTGAAAGACAAGATGGTTGCACCGATACACAAGTCTAACCTTACCTTCTTTACTTTTAGGCATTTAAAATTATTTAAATTTTATATTATATGCACTACTTAAATACTATAACATACTCTTGGTTTTAGGTTAGCCACCAGGAAAACACTCAAGTGGGACTCATACAAAGACAAGGTGTGTTATATACACCTATGTACACATTCATTTTACTTTAAAATAACAATTTCATTACTAGATTAAAGGGGGGTAGAGTTTAGAAACTAAATATGAATTATATAGCACATCAATATTTTATACTTGAAAAATACTTCTCATGGCTATACCCTTCAATTTTTAAGACCTTCCTGCCATCAAAAGTCTTGCATCTACTATCTCTTTTGACTATTTATTATCTCTTAGTTTGACCATATATTTTTTGATGAACTATTATTATATAATAATAAAAATTATATAAACTTACTTATTATCATCCTATTCAGTTTTTGAACCTATACTTATTTTCTAGCATCTTGGACACTTATGTCCTAGTCGGCTACCTACGTCGATGCTAGTGTCTTTTGCCAAACTAAGTGTCTAGTGCCATAAAGTCATCAAAATTGAAAATGAAATGTATAACTATGATTATAGTAAAGAATTTATGTGATATATTTACAAATGGAATCAACATATATATATAAGATCAACCCTCATTCATTCCTCACCTAGCACAAACCCAACAACTCATAAGGTAACTTACTAAAGGCACCCAATCAAGCATTCAAGTGAGAAAAGCTTCCCTATTCTCTCATATTTCAATATCAATCATATGGAAAACTCATCTACAGGTTTGAATCACTAAATGAGCACTCCATGAGCCATACTTACCAAGTTACAAGCTAGGTCACTCTATGTACTTAGTTATCACATGTTGCATCTTGATACACACAAGCCAACATGTAGGGGAGAGCTACATAAGTTTGAGGCCCTCTTTAAAGTTTTAGATATGTAGGTAGTACCCATTAATATAGATATGTCTCGGGAATCTCAAAACCATGTACACACTAACCCATTTTTCTCATAATCACTCCAAGGGTGAAAAACTAGTGTTTGATATTTTGACAAAGAATGATACCCTGTGTGTGAGATATGAACACATCAGAGTAAAGGTGACAAAAAACCCAATAGTTTTCAGGTGGTCATATCTAAATATAATTGATATTCCATACTATACACTTGTTTCCAAATACAATAGTAACATCGATGCAACCATCTAAATTAGATGCAAGAATCCAAGGCTCCAAAATGTTCATTTCTAGAATTTGATGACTATTCCAAGATCATGATTGAACCAATTCTAATATATTTTAGCCTAGATATGTATAAACATATTAAACCATCTAAGTAATCTTGTTTCTACTTTATTTCAATATCAATCAATAATTTTACTTTTCATTTTTAACATATCTTAGTATTATAAATTTAAAAAAAATTTATCTAAGTTTAAAAATTAATTGGCTTGCTATAAATATATTTATCACCCTTATGATTATTCATTTATATATTATGAACCCTATACTTTATTTACCTAAAGTAATTAGGTTCATAACCTGGTGATCACTAGAATAGGAATCTATTTAAAAACCCTTTGCAAGACCATTCTAAGAAGGAACTAGAAGTGCAAGTGGAATATAATTCACATCCTCCTCCATCACATTATGAGCACCCATTAGATGGGATTATTGGTACTTATATACAACATGAACCTCCTAGGGTTCAAATACCTTTCATTATTTTTGATGATATTGAGATTATATATGATGATCATATCTTCATTCATTATTAATTTGAGCATAGCTTGATCATAAATGTGCACACAAGGTCATGATTGATATGGTAAAAGCTATAATGTTTGTTCCATGACATTAATTATGAATTTAGGTTATATACATGATGATTTAAATCCTTCAACTAAATAGTTAGATTATTTAATGGGATTTCATAATAGGTTCTTGGTAAGATTGACATACATTTATAGATGGGCCTAACATATGTGGCTACTACCTTTTTCATTATCCCCTACATAGGTGTAGTCATATAAAATGAAAAAATTGGTAACTTGAGCATGGATTGTGACACCTAACCCATAGGTCCCTCTTGCTTACTCTTCTAACCCTCTTATGCTTCTTTTCACTAATTCCTAGTCATCCATAGGATTTTAAGACCTCATTCCAACTCAGCTAGGACCCATTTTCTATGCTCTTTCCATCCCCCTAGGTCCTAAACCCATAGGAAAATAGTTCCTAGGTTGGAATATAGTGTTGAAACCTAGGGTGTCCCCTTTTCAATGCTCTTGTGTAATCACCTTTCAAGAAAAATTGACCATTTTTCCTTGAATCCTCTTTGTCATTATGTTAGCCTAGCACAATTGTTTTTAACCCATGACCAATATATCCCTATATAATCCCATTCAAATATCATTTAGAAAGGGTTGGAAAATATCACAAAGCAATCAAGAATACTCAAACACATTTCCATATTCTTTATATATAGCCATCCAATACTATTTCCATCTTTTTTGAATCTTTACACCAGTCCTTAGTCATCTCCAGCACACCCAATTTAGTATTTCCTTACATTCTCATGTCACAATTTCACTAAACACTTTCAAAGGGAGAACTACTTATGGCTTGATCCATCTTCAGAGTATTGGTATGTAGGTAATGTGCCCACACACAGGGTGTGAAGCACGCCCAATGCATCTTACACACACTAACCACCCTCCTACTAAAAATTGGTAAAATAAAAATGGAAGATAGGGTTTTTATAAATAATTTTATCTAAAAGGAGATCTATAGACTTTAAAATACCAAAAATTTAGAGACAGGGTCACACAAACTTGTCAAACAAAACACAAAAAGCTTAGATCCTCAACATAACAACACTAAACAAGGACTAAAGTGATAATACCACTCCTATCCACTTTTTGTGATCCTATCCAATCAAAAAATGAAAGTTATAATCCTTTTTTTAATAGTGTCCCAAGCCTAATAGTGAATATCAGATCTTGTCTCAGTCAGATCAGCACAATTTAAGCTAAGTTATATTTCTCTCTATTTTTCTAGTTTTAAAAAGACTAAATAACAATCAAAATTAACAAATCATTAAGTTAATAATGGAATAATTATTGAATAATTTTACTACTTAGACCCTTAACTAAAATAGGAATAAAAACCCCAATTATTCCCAAAATTAAATCATTTGGTGAACTCGACTTACTTCGTTTACACATAAAAACCCTATAAACCCTAGGGTAAAATTCCTACTAATTTTTCTTATAAATTTTTGAATTTTTAATTGAATACTTAAATCTAAATTTCATTTCAATTTTCAAATTTTAGTAATAAATTTTAAAATAATTTTATTTTAAACCCTAGTTTCCCATACTAGGTCCCAATATTTTTCTAGTAATTTTCCAACAATTTCTTGAATTTTTTCTAGTATATTAAAATAAGAAAATCCCTTAAAAATTCAAAATTAAATAGTAATTTCAAAAGAAAATCTCAAAACCCTAGTTACACATACTAGGTCCTATTTAATCAAGCATTTTCCAATAATTTTCTAAAATTTTAATTGCATATTTAAACTCAAAAATTCACTTTCATTTTCAAAATTAAATAGTATTTTGTAAAAATATCATTATACAAACCCTAGTTACATGTACTAGCTCCTATTCACTTCTTGAGGTATCACCTTACATGCTTGTGATCTTTGTATCCTTTTTGCATAATTTTCTATTCACTATTTTTAGAAATCTACATTCTCTATATTCAGCACTTGATTTTTATAGCACTTTGACCATTACAAATTTTTTAAAACACTTTAAACATATTTCAAATTATTTTCTTACCTTAACAATGGCCCAATACATCAGTTTTGATGAAACTGATAAAAGGGAACTTCAAGAACTCCTAACCAAACACCCTAACATGCAAGATAACATGCTCAAAATACTCCAAGAAGAATAACAATGAGTAAACAATAGTCAATCTTCTCAAATCACAGAGTAGCCAATTACAAATGACACTACAGGGGCAACTATGTCTCAACAACCCCTTATTGCAACCCAACTTGCCTCTATACCACTAGCTACAACTATTACATCTTTGTCTCATAATGTGTTAGCCCTTGTGTAAGAGATAAAATCTCTTCAATCTAAGGTGCTACATCTTAAGCAAGGTACCTCTAGACCTTCATAGGATTTGGACTCTTTTTCTCTACTACATACACCATTGGCATGCCACATTGCTTCCACACCCTTGCCATAAGGTTTTCTTCAACCCAAGCTTACTCTTTATGATGACAAGGGTGATTCAGAGACACATTTGAGAGTTTTTCATGCATCATTCTTGGACTATGTACCAAATGACTAGCTAATTACCAAACTCTTTCTATGGATCCTAAAGGATTATGCTTTAAAATGGTTCTATAGTTTACCAAATCAGTCAGTTAGTGTGTTCAATCCTTTAACCAACATGTTCCTAGCTCATTTTGGCATTAACATTGGTGACAAAGTTTCATACACCCAAGTTACACAATAGAAACAAAGGTCAAATAAACATCTCATAGATTATGTTCTTTTATATAAGACTATCTTGGCTAAGATGACTAACCCTATGGTTGATCAAGAGTTACAAGATATATTCAAATAGAGTCTCTTACTAGCTTTACATGAATCAATTATGTTCAAAAGATTATCTTCCTTCACTGAATTGTGTCACACACTATAGGAAAGAGAAATCAAGTTAATTTTAATGGGAAAACTCAAGTACACAAGTATCTCAAAAACAACCAGCAAGAGTAACAACCAAGTCTCATACAAGGTCAAGGTCAATTATAATAAAACTCATAATTAACCTATAGTTAATGCAGCTTCATAGCCCCCTCAATGTGTGGTTTTATCATCACCTCCTCAGTGTATATTTACTAATCTACCAGTTTCTCTAGCCAAAGTTTTACAATAGTTATTAGAATGTAACATCATATCTCTCCCTCTTATTTAGGAACTTGACCCAACAAAGCCTCTTCCACAAAGATATGATCAGCATGCATAGGGCACTAGGCCATACAATAAACAAATGCATTAGTTTAAGACACAAGATACAATATTTAATAGATGGCAATCATATTGATCTTAGTGTTTCAATTAAGCCTCCTCAAGCAAAGAAAACATAAGATAAAGCTTTGAAAATATTCCCAAATCCTTTTCTATAGAATTCAAAATAGGAGATAGGGGACATATCAAGGGTCCACCATGCATATCATGCGCATCCATCACCAGATACATATAGGGAACCTTTAGTTAAATCACATATTTTGAGTAACATGATTTGTGTATACAATTATAGAGTTCTAACTAGACCTTCCATCTCCTTCTCAAAGCAGGAGATCATCGATGATGATTTAGATTATCATGCACTCTTTATCAAAGCTTACATTCATAATCATCCTATTCATAGTGTTCTTATTGATAATGGATCTAGTGTAAACATGTGTACTATGAAAATACTGTAACATTTGGGATATTTGGAGAAGGATATTACCCTAATGGACATAGTTATCAATGGATTTAGTGGAAACATATAGAGTTCATTGGGTGAAATTATACTTCCTTTACAAGTTGGTCTAACACGCATGGGCACACCATTCACTATTATTCCAAGTATAGAAGTTTTTGATATGTTACTTGGTCGACTATGGATCTAAAAACTTCAATAAGTACCTTCTATAGTTCATAGATGCATGAAATTCATCCATACTAATCAAGTTATTACATTTTGTGGAGTTCCATATGAGTTACCACTCCCCACTTTAGAGCCATCTTCTACTTTGCAGTCACCATTTTTAGTTTTGCCACTAGTTTTAGTTTTACCACTAATTATAGTTCCTCTTCTAGTTATGATTTAGACATATTTGAGGCATCCATCACTAGCACAAAGGGTTCATACATCTCCATAGCTTCAATATTCTAGACAATTTCTAGCTATAGTTTTCACACCTAGGGCAGTCTCATTGAGATCTCATGCATCTACACATAGAGCACATGTTCAGAGATCTTCTCCTACTACCAAATGTGTCCCTAAGATTCCTATAGTTGCATCCACTTCTTAGAGTTATAGGTGGACCCCATAATTATTTCCCACTTCAAATACTTCAAAGCATTTACAACTTTTAGAGCCACCATCTCAGCATCTCTATCGTGCTTCCTGATCATGCATGATTTCTCTTCTTGATATAGGACACCATGATTGGGAGTCTCCTATGAGACTCATCGGTTAGTATCGCCTTTTCTTAGCCTACTTGTACATAGTCTCGTATGATTGATTGTACATAATTTTCCTATGATTGATTGTACATAGTTCAAATATTCTCAAAATACAAAAACAATATAACATTTCAAAAATATTAAAAAAATAAAAAATTTAAAACTCCAAAAACATCCAAATATGTCACAAACACAAAAATATATTGATTATATGCATCCTCCATGATTTACATTTCTACTCCTATGCTAGACTTACATTTATTGTTATATGCTTATTGTTTATCAATTTATCTACATTACCATGCTTCACTTGATCTTCTTTTAGTGTGTGTAGTGACTTTCAAACCCTTACTTGATTCACTCTACCCATTGAGGGGGAATCCTAATCTTGCATGAAAGACACACATTGATATATATTCCCCCTTGGGGCATCTTCTACATGACTACACCATCCAGGTTATGCCATTTCTACACCACACACTCTAGTTATCATGTTGATGTACATTATTTACTAGCTTACACATATTACTCTATCAACACTCACTAGTATTTAACACTTGTGTATTTATTTTCATATACCTAATCGTGTATTAACATGTCTTGCATACTTTCAATCTTTCTTTGATTAGTTAGATGTGCTTGTATTTTTTAGTCTTTATATGCTTTATCTTCTTGCTTAGCGTAGCTAGATATGATTGAATTTCTTAGTTCCTATTCATCTCCTATATATGCCTTAGGACATTTTCCAATGTCCTTTACTTCTATGTCTTGTGTGTGCCTTGGGACATTTGCCAATGTCCTTTGTTTCTATTCATATGTGTGCCTTATGTGATTATGGCTTTCATGCCAACTTGCTTGTTTCAACTATATGTGTATGTGGCATTTGAACATTCCTTGTATGCCTATTTTTTTAGTTTGAATGACATGTGCCCATGTCTTTTATTTTCTTGGCCCCTTGGCTACTCTTGTATGCTTCTTGATTCTTGCCTTGTGTCCTTGTTTCTTTATTTTTTATTGTTCGCAATGTCATGATTCAAATCATACATTATCTTGCTTCTTAAATGTCATGATGGACATCATACTCCATCCCTCCATGACAACTAACAACTAACACTTCCAATTCCAATTCAGTATATTGCACATGATTTTACATTTTTATATCTATTTAGGCATACCCCTATTGATCTTATAATCTCTTAATACAAACCATGTTATATATTGAGATATCTTGTCAATTATCATTACTATATCATATATATTTTGCAACATAACACACTTTTAGGGATCTTTATTTTGAGGGCAATCATTATAGGTCTATCTTTTTTGAGGGAAATCATTGTAGGGTCTCCTTTCCTACCCTCAAAAGAGGGAACAATAAATAGGGGTTCTGTCATAGATATCAGATCTCTTATCAATCAAAAAATCTAGTTTTAGAACACTCATAATAGTAACTAGACATCAAACCAATCAAAATAGACTAGGAAAATAGTCAAGAATTATAACAATCATCAAATTTGACCTAGGACAATAGTGTTGAGACTATACTAAAATGTTGGTGGCACTACTTTCTATTTTTAGTGATCCTATCTAAATAGCAGAAAAACTAAAATTTCTATAAGTAGGTAGAAAATTAGGTTTATCTACATATTTGTACAACCAAACTAGTTTAGAATTAGTAGTTTTAGTATACATTTTTCTTAGAGAATCCATATATAGGGGCATCATGCATGGCATGATGGCTCTCACTTCTAGTTTCAGATGAGTGGCCAAGAGTGGGCTAGTTTCCAATACACATTTAGCTATCCATGCTAATATTATTAGATCATAGTACATTCATGGTCTTCAAGAGCCATCTCATATGACATACATGAAATATTGATATCAGTTCATAGTTCCACTTCATGGGGAAATGATGGGGCCAAAGGACTAGCTAGCCTTTATATTCTTAAGCCACCTATTCAGAAGGATTGGAAATGTAGTCTAAATATTGATCAACACATGCATGACCACCTAACTTCACTTAGTGGGTGATGATGGAGCTAAAGGGCTAGCCTTTGCATTCCTCAGCGACTTCCAGGGAATTGAGCACTTAGCTCCATTCACAATATTACTCTTGGTATAACATCATCCAACATTACTCAACATCATAATAGGTTTTGTATTGGTCTGCATACTCGATGAGGTGTATTCATTCCTTTCTCTTCCTCTCTCTTATCTAGCCTTGTACATTCTTATTTTAGATATTACGTATCTAGTAAAAATTGATTTAATCTTTTTTTATTACAAACTTACACTTCATGATGTACTCTCTCTATGCACAACCCAACATCACAACAACATCATGATCTTCACCCTTACAAATAAGTTTAGGTACGCTTTCTCTTTTTCTTTTATCTTAATATTTTGCTTTGATAAATCACTAGAATAAAGGGGTGGGGGGGAATGTAGTGATATAAAATGCAAAAAATGGTAACTTGAGCATGGCTTATGACACCTAACCCATAGGTCCCTCTTTCTTGCTCTACTAACCCTCTTAGGCTTCTTTTCACTGATTCCTAGTCACCTATAGGCTTTTAAGACCTCATTCCTACTCAGTTGGGACCCATTTTCCATGCTCTTTCCATCCCCCTAAGTCTCAAACCTCTAGGACAATAACACCTAAGTTGGAATACAACATTAGAACCTAGGGTGCCCCCTTTTTATCACTCTTATCTAATCATCTTTCAATCCAAAATGACCATTTTTTCTTGAATCCTCTTTGTCATTATGTCAGCCTAGCATGATTTTATTTAACCCATTACCAATATATCCCTATATAATCCCATTTAAAGATCACTTGGAAAGGGTTAGAAAATATCATAAAGCAAACAAGAATACAAGTAAGACTACTCAAGAACATTTCTATATTCTTTGCATATAACTATCTAATACTATTTATAGCTTATTCAAATACTTACGCTAGTTCCTAGTCATCTCAAGCATACCCAGTTTAGCATTTCTTTCCATTCTCATACCATAATTACACCAAGCACTGTCAAAGGGAGAAATACATATGGCTTGATCCCTCTTTGAAGTATTGGTATGTGTAGAGAGGATTAAAAATCAGGTTATTAAAGTATTAGTCCATAAACCATGAAACATGCATAAAGAACTAACTAACCAAGCCTATCTATTCCTATAGGAATTATAAAGGATAACAAGAAACAAATGAAAGAAAGCAATCCATATTACCTTCCCAAATGGATTCACCATGCTCATGTGGCTAAAAAACATGTTCTCCCTTGATCAAGAATCCTTGTCTTTGTCATCAATAGTGGTGAACTCCTCTAATGCCTCAAGAACACTCCACAAAACCTAGGATCTTGATGTGGAATCACTAAACTAGCTTATCAATGAAGCTTTGTAGAAACAATTTAGCATTATAACTTTGAAATGTTCAAGCTTTGAAGATATTTGAGCATAATAACCTTGCACCAAAATAACTTATAAATGATGTCCATGGCCTCTCTATTTATAGATTTTTGAGATTGATCAAGATCAACCTCAACCATCCATCTCAAGATTGAGATGTGTGGTTGAGGATAATCCTACTATTTGGAATTAAATCCATAATTATCTTCAAGATGACCTTGGAATAAGGGGCATTGAAGAGGCACAAGAGGCATTAACTAGGCATGGGTGACACATAATCCTAATATTTTATGCACTTATGGCTTG
Organism: Torreya grandis; assembly: GCA_037957365.1. Lineage (NCBI taxonomy): Eukaryota > Viridiplantae > Streptophyta > Pinopsida > Cupressales > Taxaceae > Torreya > Torreya grandis. The sequence continues at coordinate 1,133,770 of JARHVA010001851.1, read as the reverse complement.
ATGGATGCCACCATGTCACTAGGTGATGTAGATAATAAGAATCAATTTTCAAAAATAAATATTCAACAAATCTCATGGAAAATCCACTTAAGCCCTTGATTTAGATTAATTAGCCTTAAGCAAGGTTAATCAATATTTGTGTAATTATTTGAAAATTGACCCTCAATTAATCAAAATGGTCAAAAATTCATATTACTAGGTCATAATTTGAATTAAGAAGAATTATAAGGTGACACTAGATGCATTGGAACCATATTCCATTTAGGATGTTTCCAACAACAAATAACAAAGGTACATGATGTGTACCAATGAATTAGAATAAAAGAGTGATCCAAAGCACTAAATGTCAAAATGGTCATTTTGACTCAAAATGATCTGATCAAAGTTATCTAGCCCATAAAATATATTGCCCTACTTAGGGATACTTTGACCTAAAATAGCACTTGTAAATGACAAGTTCAAACCATTTAGGACATTTTATGGATTTTGACCTAAAATGTGCATTTGAGTGCAATCTGAGTAAGATTGATAATTTCAACATAAATGGTGTTAGGAATTGGATGTCTACATTTTCCCCTATTTGAGAAGGCATAGCGAGACATTCAGACAAAGCAACATCTTTTCAAAGAAAAGAGTTGTCAAGAAGAAATTAGAATAGACCCATGATGCCCCCTCAAGAAGACATACTAGGATGAAAGAGCATGATGAACTCTCAAAAGAGAGAGAAAGTGAGAGATTAACCCATGGAATAGATCACATCTAGATGAGCTAATGCTTGCACACATGATTACCATCAATGATCGAAATATAATTAGAGGTATAACAGGCCCTAGAGATGGGAGGAATGGGAAAGATACAATCCATAAATATAAGGGACACACTTTAAACATACCTAATTTGAGAGTACAAGCTACACACTTCTGACATTGATCAATCCCAAGATAAGTTACACACTAAAAAATTTGCCATCATGGGCTTTAATGTGGAGAGCTTGGAATTAGAGTAAAAGGGAGAACATTCTACTTTAGAAAGGGAAGCACCACTAAAATGGGGTCTCCAAAGAGAAGATAATAAGAAGTGTGTCAGTAGAGAAAATGTGATTATGATAAAATAGGCATGCCCCAGTAGGGAAAATCTTGATCAGTGATAAAGAATAAAGAATGATTTTCCCCTGTAGAGCTGATTTGATCAGACATGGTTCAGATGTTATGCCCCAACATGGGCAATTGGCAAGCAAGAATATCTCAAAGATATAAACCAAAAGATAGGTTAAAGTAAATGGGCACAAATGGACATTCAAATGGATTAGAAATCCATATAAAACCAAGCATATGAGAATGCACAAAGTGATGAGAGAGATGAAAACAAGAATGGAGATAGCTGAGCTAACCTCAATGAAAATTGAGCACTTCCTACATAGTTCCATGGAATCATATTCCATCATGAAATTTAGACCAATGTAGTTCACTCAAGTTTGGGAGATAATGGAATGAGGAATGATGAAAAATGACCAAGAATTGATTATACTCACAATGTATGTAAAGAGATGCACGTCTAAGCATAAACTTGACTACTACATTGCATGTTACCTAGAAGCCTAATTCCACATCATGATCCTAGGTTTTGTAAAGTGTTCTTGAGAATCATTCATTGAAGCTGATGTTGACGTTAAAACCTTGAGACCTAAACACAAAGTGATTGATATAGAAAAATAAATTAGGCATCATAAGTATGGATAAATTAGAATGACATAAGATTCCAATTACGATGAGATAGTTCAAATTTGAATACATATAACTAAGGATAATGGTAAAAAAAAGACCAAAACCAAAGTTAAAATGATTTACATTTAAACAAAAAAGCAATAGACAAAGAAAAAGATAAACATAAATGAACCTAACTTGAAATCAAGATATGATCTATCAAGACTTAAGAAGGAACAAAAAATGTTTAAAAACAAAAGGCAAGAACATCTTAATGACATGAGACCAAAATGTGAATAATCAAGATCCATGTGGACCATTAAGGTATTCTTGAACACAAAAGAAAACAACAAAATCAAATAGTAAAACAAGACAAAGAAACACAATCCCAAGAATGGAGTGAGAAATAATAAAAAGATAAAAGGAGAGGTGCAAAGCACAACAAAACACCAAGAAAACTCAAGTAAACACACACAAACAAAAAACCAAGTTAGTGTAGTTTAAAGACAAATGTTCATGCATGTGCGATAGAGGCATTACTTTCCACCACATCATAACAAAGAACAATGGCATGGAAATTTTTCCCTAATTAAAGAGGAACAATGATAAAATAAATGGGAGAAGAGAAGAAAAGGAAGGGATTGGCCAAGTTAACTCTAGATGTATAAGACAGGTGGATGTTGCCTACATAGTTCCATGGATGCATGTTCCAACATGAACTTTAGGCCAAATGTAGTTCTCCCAGGAAATGGGATAGAAGAAAAATGATGATTAGACTTGCATGATTAATGTTATAGAATATATGGAAGAGATGAAAAATAAATGAGAATGGTCTGGCAAACAAGAAGCTGATGAGATGAGAATGAATGATCTTGCAAAATAAAATTACATGGGATAAGATGAAATGAACTAGTGTTTTTATGCTTACAAAATGGCAAGAGAATTCACACTTAATAGTTGCTAATAAAATGATTAGAGTGTTCAAACTTAACAATTAATCATAAAATGGTGAGAGAGTGCAAACTTAATGGTTGCTCACAAAATAATGAGAGCGTGGGATGGTGAAATGGGAATGTATAAATGTACAGAAGTGTGAGACAATGTTTTTGTTATTTTGTAAATCATGTTCTAATGTTTTTGGTGTTTTCAAAGTATTTCTAATGTTTTTGGTGTTTTTGCGATAAAATATGCACAAGGTGGGACCATCTAGTCAAGGAGATGCATGTCCTGAGAGTAGAGGTTCCAATAAGATTAGCTATGCTGACTATAATGGCCCATGCTCACAAATTAGCAAGAGCAAGAATCTTGATAAAAATAAGAAAGCAGCAAAATACTTGTACTTAAAAGATGTAGCTATTCACCTATCAAAAGCTACACAAGATTGTCCTGGTTGAACTGCTTTGTATAACTACTACTGAAGATGTTCATAATGCTCATGAGACATAATCAAGATCATAATTGGTCAAGGGATAAAAAGTGTTGAAGATTATAACATGTCCTAGATAAAATAAAGAATATGCCTCTCAAAGAGAGCAAATCCATAATGGGATGAAGAATGTGTTCAGAGTGCCAAGAGTTCAAAAGCCTTTACCATCAAGATTCTTGAAAATTGGACCAAGGTAGTATAAAATGTACTCAAGGCAAGATAAAAGGGTGGGATGAATTTATGACAACAAAAGTTGCCCCCAAGTTAGGGGTCTTATAGATAATAGTTCAAAGTTGTTCATGCATAGAATCTCTTAAGGTGTATGATGTTCATGGGATCTAAAAGTTCTTCACCATTAAGTTTAGCCAATTGATATGCTCCTAATCCATAATTTGTAATGAAAATGTATGGTCCTAACTAATTAGGCTAAAACATACCTTTATTTTTGGGTTTAGAATTCTTGTTCTTCTAGTTCTCTTTCTAAACTAATTCACCAATCTCAAACTCTTGAGGGAGAATATGTTTGTTATAGCTTCTCCAAAATCTATTCTGATAGGCCTGCAAGTTTTCTAGGGTAGCCAAATGCTTATCATCAAGAAGTTCTAGTTCTTATAACCATGAGGCTCTATATTCATCATCTTCAATGTGATCCAATGATATTCTTAATGATGGAATCTTAATCTTAACCAGGATGATAGTTTCAGTGCCAAAAATAAGTGAGTATGGAGTAGCTCCATTTGGGGTGCAAAGATTGGTTTTATAAGCCTAGAGGGAAAGAAAGGGCTGCAAGTGCCAATTATGGCCAACATTATTAACAATATTTTTTAAGGTGGCTAGAATTATTTGATGCCTTAGCTTATCCATTACTTTAAGGGTTATATGGAGTGGATTTTTTGTTCTTGATCTTAAATTTTTCATAAAGTGCTTTCACATTTTAGTTTATAAAGGATCTACCATTATCAAATATAATACATGCTGGGATGTCATATCGATAGATGATATGGTAATGAATGAATTTGGCTATTTATTTCTTGGTAACATAAGTGAAAGGAATGGCCTCAATCTATTGGGTAAAGTACTTAGTTGTAGTAAAAATGTGCTTATGACCATCTTAAGATGTTGGGTTAATTTTCTCAATGAGATCAAGACCCCATGTTGAGAATGGGCATGGTGTTGTAATTAGCTATAATGGTAAGGAAGGTGCATGTATTAAGTTTCCATGTTGCTAACAATGAACAAACATATTTACATCATTATAAGCATCTATCTCTATTTTAGGGAAATAATAGCCTATTCTGAGAAGTTTCTTTGCTAGGACTACACCATTAGTATGGGCCCCACACATTCCTTCATGAACCCCCTTAAGTTTTAGCTTAGAGTCTCCTAAAGATAAATAACTAAGAAGCATTCCATCATAGCCTTTTTGATAAAGCATGTTTCTAAGGAGGATGTAACATGTTAGGAGATGAAGGAAAAGTTTTTGTAAGTTATTGGAAAGGTTAGTAGGAAAGACATGGCTATGAAAATAGTTATAAAAATCTTGGTACCATGGTAGCTCAGGTGAGAGATTAGGATCAGGAATGGTGCATATCCTCTCTGAATCTAATAAAATGTGTGCTAGCTAAAAAAGATTTTTAATCAAGAACTGATACTCTTTAGCACTACCATTCATTTGAATCATGGAACCAATTGTTGCCATGGCATCAGTAGACCTATTGTTGACTCATGGAACTTGCTCAAACTATAGATATTTAGAATATATTTTAAGGTTATCAACAATTTTTTTGTAAAGGACAATCTTATCATCTCTTGTTTGATATTGATCAATTGTCTGATTTATGATTAGCTATGAATCTCCATAGACCTTTAAGCTTTGAATATCCCACTATATGGCAAGACAGAGCCCTACAACAAATGCTTCATATTTAGCCATATTTTTTGTATACTAAAATTGTATATGGTTATGGAATTTTCAATAATATGATAGCTCTAGATGCTCGAGATGTGAAGGATCCATAAAAATAGTGTCTACTACCTAGGATCTTGTGATGTTTATTCTATCTTAATGATAGAATCATCTAAAAGGTCAAAGTTGAGAGGTTGAGTGGCTATGATAGGAGTTTTTTCAAGTTGGTCCACAAGAATCTACCCATTTATTACCTTCTAATTCTGGTATTCAATATCAAATTCACTGAAGACCATAATCTATTTAACCATGCATCCTTGGATATTTACTTTAGATAAGAGGAACTTGAGAGGATATACCTTGGTGATAATAAAAGTGTTGTTATTTAGCATATAATGTCATAATTTTTGAGTGGTGAATACCATAGCTAAACATGCCTTCTTAATAGGCACATAATTATGTTCATAGGCTACCAATGTGTTCCTTACCATGATCATCATGCTGAGTCAAAAGTGTCCCCAGTGCATATTCTGTGGCTGATATGTAAAGAAGTAATGGCTTTACTTATGTTGGAGGTCATAAAATTGGTGGATTGTCTAATTATGTTTTAAGATTTACAAATGCTATCTAACAATCTTCATCCTAATGAAATGTCACCCCTTTCTTTAAGAGATGGATAAATGGGTGGCACTTATCTATCAATTAAGAAATGAACCTACGTATAGACTAGATCTTACCTTGTAGACCTCACAACTATTTAAGATTATTGGGTGGAGGCATTTCCATAATAGTGGTGACTTTCATAGGGTCAACTTCAATCCCTCATTGTGATACAATGAACCCTAGAAATTTTCTTGATGTGACTCTAAAGACACATTTCTTAGGATTCAAGTGGACTTTATACACATAAATCCTCTCAAATATTCTTCATAGAATGTTAGGGTGTCTAGCTCTTGTTCTTGATTTTTCTAGTATATCATCAAGATAGTCCTCAATAATGTCATGCATCATGTCATGAAAGATGATAGTCATTACACATTGATATGTGGCTCTAGCATTCTTCAAACCAAATGGCATTACTTGGTAACAGAATGTTCCCCATGAAGCGGTGAATGTGTTCTTATGTTGATATTTAGGGGTTATCTTGATCTGATTATAACCAAAAAATCCATCCATTAAGGATAGCATCTCATACCTAGAAATTGAGTTGACAATCATGTCGATGTTGGGTAGAGGAAAATCATCTTTGGGAGATGCCTTATTGATATCATAAAAATCAGTACAAACACATATGTTTGGGGTCTTTTTACTTACTTGCACTATGTTAGAAATCCATTCAGAGTAGTCTAGTGGTCTGATAAAATTGGATCCTAACAACTTCTCCAACTCAACCTTTACCAAAAAGGTGATAAATGGATGCATCTTTATTAACTTTTGCTTGATTGGTTTAGCATCAGGGTGAATAACTAGACGATGCACAACTAAATTTGGATCTAGGCCTAGTATGTCAAAATATGCCCATGCAAAGATGTCTATATAATCCTTAAGAATGGATATAATATGTTCACATTTTGCTTTAGTAAGGGAAGCTCCAAGATAAACATTTTTGGGATCCTCATGGGTTTCCAAATTCACTTTTTGTTATGCTCTCCATATGGAGTGTGTATCCAAATTGTAGAATTATATGCAATGTATGGTCATGCTCATCTTCTTATGCTATATCTTATTTTTGTTCCTCCCAAATATCTAGATAATATGAAGAATTAGAGTCTACCTTCTCAAGTAAAGGCTAATTGGTAAAGACCTCTATAAAATCAAGAGTAAGATGCTCAAATATTGGATGTTGTTTTGAAGAGATGCTTGTACTATCTATGGAACTCGGACTAGATGGACTTTCTACATCCTGAGGGCATGAGCAAACTTTCCCACCTAGGAACACTTGAAATAGGTTTTCACTCAAAGGCTTATCTTTTTCTTTACTTTTTCCCTGATCAACAAGTGCCTCAAAGAGGTTTTCACTTTAAGATCATGATGTTTGTTCATTATTATGACCAAAAAAGTTTGCCTGCTCTATAAAGTACGTAGAAGGATTCAATGAAAAATCAAAACCCTATTTATGATCACCAATTGGGAATGCATCTCATAGGCCCATGTATGATATAATTTATTCTTCATTTTGAAAATCATTGAGGCATATGACTAAATTTTGTTTATCCCAATCTATGATTTTAGGATGGCACAGGCATTGGTTACAATGAGGGTTTGCTTTAAGATGGGAAACACTAATGGTAAAGATATAATGTCTTGATTCAAGAAGGGAAGCACCACTAGGATGGGTTTTTTCTTTAGGATGGGAGGCTCCAATAGGTATTATGGTTAATATGACATTTGAATCAAACAAATCTAAATCAGCAAGCTCATCAAAAAGGCTATAATGGGACATTGCATCGCTACTAGGAGTCTCATTATCAGTCACTTCAAAGAATCAATACCAAATGTTATGAAGTCATCCTCTGGTGGTTTAAATCCAAGACCATGATTGCCATTGATAACTCCAGCTAATAAGGGCTCTAAAATTCTTTGCTCCTAGGGGCCAAGGCCTTTCTCTTTATAGTCAAGATGATCCATTATCTTGTTAGGGATAGGATACTTTGGATTCTAAGAAAAATCCACAAGGCCCTTAGAATATAATCAATCTCCCTTGGTAAAAGCCTCTTGATCCCTCTTTGGTGCAATTACAGGTAAAAAAACCATAGGAGGTTTTAGTTACTTCTTTTTTGGTTTCCAAATCTGATCAGGTCTATTAGGAATCTAGGAAGTTTTAGGCTTACCAAATGTTTTAGGGGATTTTGGTAATTTTTTAATATAGAGGACATCCTTCAGATGATACGTGGAAATGCCTATGTCTTTAATAATCACCTTCTTGGCTAAAGCTATAGGAAATGGATCAGTTGAGGTGGATGCTAGATCACCAGGGTCTATATAATTAGATGGAGATGAATGAGAAATTTTGGCTTTGTTATTCATTGTAATGAATTCAGAACCTAGGAAATAGTTATAATTTCAAGACTCTACTTTAAGATGTTTGTAATACTGGTATGGCTTCTTATCAATGGGAATAGTAACCTCAATGCCATCATGGGGAAACTTAAGGCATTGTTTAAGAATAGATGGAACCACCTATACTTTATGAATCCATAGATGATTAAGAAGTATGTTATAAGGAAGCTCAATATCCATAATATGGAATAACATGTGATGAGAAGTATCCCCAACCATGATTGGCAACCAAATTATACTAGATGACTCCCTCTCAACATTATTGTAAGCCTTGATTGTAATAGTCTCTAGCTGAATGTCTTTGTCCATGTAACCTAATTGTCACACCAATTTAAGAGATATGATGTTCATCCCTAAACCATTATCTATAAGAACCCACTTGATCTTGTGATCTAAAATGATTATCTCAATGTATAGTAGGTTATTATGGTTTGGGCCAAGGGTGGACATGTCCTTTTGATCAAACATGATTTGTTGAAATGAAGAAAAATGTCCAATTAGGTTATAGAACTAATTAAGGTTTATATCATTAGGCACAATAGACTCTTGTAAAATTTTGTTGAGGATGGTTCTATGTACATCAAATGTTTTAATATGGAAATTTGTGTAGGGGTTTTGTCTAATTGGTCCATTAGACTATAAGGCCTTTGAATTGTGGATTGAACTATTTTAGTCTTTATTGGAATAGTATTCAGCTTTGGAACCATTATCACAATGTTCTCATTGGGTTTATGGAAAGAAGTGGGTGAAAGGCCCTAGATGGTAACTCACAGGTGCCTAGTTGCGACTACACAACCTAGAGATGGCAAGGAGTCATTATAATTAAAAGGATGAGGCAAAGGGCCTTGGATGGTGATTCATGGGTGATTAATGATATTACTATAATTTTGGGTCAATGAGGAGCCTCTAGAAGAATGGTACTATTGTTCAAGATTAGTAACCCATGCAAATGGACTAACAACATGATGATGCAAACTCAACATGGTATTACTAGGGGGAGAGGGTATTGAACCTAAATGATGGGTCTCATGTTGTGAATAACACAAGATCAGCCATGCAGAATCATAGTAATAGTGGTAATGTGGGTTACAGAAACGTATCCCATAGTATGTAGGTAGTGTACTCACACACAAGGTGTGAAGCACGTCTAGTGTATCTTACACACTAACCCCCCCTCTTGCTCAAAATTAGTTAAATAATAACGGAAGATAGGGTTTGAATAAATAATCTACTCTATATGGAGCTATACATAATTCAAGATGCTAAAACTTTAGAGATAGGATCACATAGACCTACCAAACAAAACCCAAAAATCTTGGATCCTTAGGATCACAACACTGAATAAGGACTACAATGCTAGTGCCATTCTTATCCACTTTTGGTGCTCCTGTCCAATCAAAAAATGAAATTCAAAATCCTATTTTTGACAGTGTCCTAGGCTTGCATAGTGAATATCAAATCTTGTCTCAGTTGAATCAACATAGTTGAAACTAAATTATATTTCTCTCTATTCATTTTTTATTTTTAGAATGTCTAAACAACAATCATAATTAACAAATTTGTAAGTTAATTATGGCATAATTATTGACTGATTATACTACTCAAACCTTTAACTAAAATAAGAATAAAGACCCCAATTATTCTCAAAATTATTAAATCAATAGGTATTTTTAATATTTTATTGGGATGACCTTGGATATATATATTATGTGCAATGCCTTCTATAGTCCATGTGTGTGTTAAATACATTCATACCAATAGGGTAATTATTGTTTCTAGAATTCCATATGAACATCCACTTGAATAAAAGAAGTTTACACTAAGATAATTAATTATCAAACCTACTAATGTTAATCCTCCATAAAAAGGTAAATAAAAAGCAATCCCATTTCTTAGGTGTTTACCCTTAAAAATTCTAGATTGGGTTTATTTAGGGTTAAATGGGATATAGATAGTGTAAAGTATAAGGGTGATAAACTATCTCTATAATAATCCAATTAGATGCTAAACTTAGATATAATATAAGAGCATTTTATTAAATTGAGATAACCTAAAAGTGGAAAGTACATTTATGCTAGATATGGAAATGACAAAGAAATAATGTACTTATCTAGTTCTAATTTTAACATAGTTCTAGATCAAGAATAGGTAGGAAGTAGAGTGGAAGATGATTTTAGAAGAGTTACTAAATTCTAGATTGAGTGCCTCTAGAGTCTAAACACTAGCATCAACTTGGAATAGTTACATCGATATTACTATCTAAACCTAATGCAAGTGTTGTGTATGGAATACTTGTTAAAAAGGATGAAACCACCTATATGCTTTTGGGTTTGTCTTTACATTTATTCTAGTGTATTTATATATGGGTCATGGACTATCACTCCTCATGTAATTTTAAAACCCTAGTTCTTCATCTTTATATTAACTTTAGGAAAAAATGGGTTAGTGGGCACATGGTGTCAATTTGACCCAAAAGCCCCTCTATCAGTGAGCATTATATACATAACCAATACTTGTAATAGGGCCTTAGACTAATGTATTTATCCCTTATGTGTTAGCTTGTGTTTGAATCATTCAATATGGGAAACACAAGTGCAATAATGACCTAGCTTGTAACTTGGAAAATATAGCTCTTGGGCTGATCTTTTAGTACTTTGGACATGTCTATGTGTTATCCCTATGACTGATATGGAAATAAGAGAAAATAGGGAATTTTTTCTTTATCGAGTACTTGATTGAATACTTTAATGAGTTGCCTTAGGTATTTTCAAGGTATTCTCTAGGTGAGGAATGAATGAGGATTGATCTTGTATGTATATGAATCCCTTTAGAGAATTGAATCACATTAACACACTTATGTTGACCTTTGGGATACATTTCATTTGCAAATTATATGATTTTAGGGCATTGGACACTTGTGTAAGTGAATGGCACCTACATCAATGTAGACTTTTGTCTCAGATGTTCATGTCTAGTGAACAAGAAAGTAGGTACAATATTAGAATTTATAGAGGTGGAAGAAAAGTAAGTTTTAAGTATTTTAGGAAATATATAACATCTAGGTCATCAAAATAAGATTGGTCAGACCAAGAGATAGGCCAAGGGGCACAAGATAAAGTAGATGCGAGACTTATAAAACTAGGAAAGGTCTAGAACTGAGAGGAACAATAAAGGTTTGTGTTTTTAAAGTGTACAAGATTGAGGTGTTATATAATTCATAATATCATCTACATTTCCCCATTTAATTTAGTAAATAAATTACTAGTTTAAAGTAGAATACATGCATACTTGGGTGTCTATAACACACATTATCTTTACATGAGTTCATATTTAATGCTTTGTTGGTGACTGACCTACAACCAAGATCATGTTATAGTACCTAATCATTGCATCTAATCTGAAATTGAAAGCATTTGAAATGATTGAAATTTTAAGATCAAGGTTTAAGAGTACACCTATGTATCAATGTAACTTCCTTGCCTATTGGAAAGTTGATTTGAAAAGATATATCATTATAAGGTTCTAAAATTGAGATTAGGAAAAATGTATATAAATATATAAATTACATATATCTAATGAGATAGAGAGAAAGAAAAATTAGAAGGCATATACTCCCAACCTTGGATAAAAGGTGATTTTCCACCTGAAAATTGAAATTATCTGAACTATACAACCTAATCAAATAACCTAGTGAGCATGAGTGAAAAAATTCAACTAAAACTATCAAACTAGTGAGGATGGATGATATAATCAAGTCCAACTTAAAAACTTGGCAAGATTGAGTGATTTAATCATAAAAACCATACCAAAAGTGAACCATCTAATGTAGTAGATTGGCTCAATAAAGTGTGTAAAAGTCTATTATGGTGTGTGATGATAGTCCCTGAGAGTGTTTGAAATCTAAAACTGATTTGGATTTTATAATATTAGGCACATATTGCATAAAATATACACTTTAGGTATGTCTCATGATGAAACTATGTCTAACAATGGTACCAATGTATAAAATTTTGTCACAATTATGAATTTGAATTATATAACTATGTGCTTGGGCCAATTTGAAAACTATTTAAGTGTGGAGAACATGATTCTAAATCATGTCCCCACTTATATGTATAAATATAAAAATTTAAATAAGTACCAATTTGGAGTATGTGTGCCAAATACTAAATAAGTGTGTAGAACATGCTTCCAAAACATGCCCCCACTAAATTTGAAATCATGAATGTACTGAATAAGTGTGGAGAACATGTTTCCAAAGTAGGACCCTATGATATGATCCCCCCATTTAATGTGAGGGAATAATATAAACTAGTAGTTACCTCACCTTAAAAGGACAAGACAACTATATAATATGTGAATGTAACCATGTAGCATATAAAAGGAAATGTAACCATGTAGCATATAAAAGGAAATGTCTAAGTAAATGTAGCATTGAAGCACATAGAATAATGTTATAAAATGAAGGCTTAAGATGCATGATAAAATATAATGTAAATGTTTAGATTTTAATAATAAAATATCAAAAAGAAAATAGGCATACACACAAGAGTACTCAAAATCAAGTCAAAAGGCAATGGTCCAAGGAGACTGCAAACAAGGGGTATGTTCAAGTGCCTCACAATCAAATGGACATGACTTTATAAAATGTCCAAAAATCAAGAATGACATATTTAAATGTCTATACAATAATAAATGATATATTTAAATGTTAAATAAATCACACATATGCATGAGGGATACAAATAAAGAAACATATTTAAATGCTTGAATAAGCAAGACAATAACAAGGAAAGAAACTCAAATAAGTACATAAAAGAAAGCATAATCAACCAACATAAACATATCATAGTATCCCATGGATCAAATGTGTTATAATAAAATTCAAGCACATAGCACATAAAGTACCCTATGAAATATATAATCATGGATAAATACATGTGTAAGTACACATAAGCTCAAACATGATAATAAAAAGTGACTATAGAATGATATAACCTAAAAGTATCATGATCATAGAGGTGGATTATACCAATGTCTATATGACATGAGTAGATGGAAATCCCAACATATGAAATAAGAAAATATCATCTATCTATTTATACCTATATCACACTCAATTAGAAGCATGATACACATGTTTATTTAGAAGTAACTGATATGCCATCCATCAACATAAAACTAACACATTGATGCTAAGGATCCAATATAGTACATAGGTGATGAAAATGTTTTTAGATTTTTGAATGTTTTTTTTTTTTTTTTTTTGGTATTTTTTGGAAAAATTTAAACTTTTATGTTCCTAAGTGAGATATCTCAAGTGTAGGATCACCACTATCAACTATGTGGTGTATCCTTTTCTTTAGGGCCAAACAATGTTTTTGTGATGCCCTTGAGTTATGTGCACAATATCAATTAGATCTGTGTATAGGATGTATAAGAGGTAATTTGATCACTATTTTATGAAGAATCTTTCTTGGTCTCTTAGTATCCTTTTGGTCACTTTTGGAACCACTCATTTTGGATGTATTTTATTTTATCTTTTTAGTTGGATGTAAAACCTTGTTTGGCACAACATTGGTATATGAGGGTGTAACCACATAATGAACACTACCATGAGTTGGATTTTATAAGAGTGTAATCTGATTTTTTAACTCTTTTATTAATTTGCTCATACTGGTGATGTGATATTTTAGGGATTTACAGGCACAAACATTATGTACCTCAAATTGAACATGCATACATACACCATCTACCTTAACCTTGAAGGACTGGTAATATGGACCTAGTTAGAGGGATGATAGCTATCACCCTCCTTAGGGTTAGGAGGAGGAAAAGGCTATTCTTTGTTCATTTTAAATGTTCTAAATACCAAAATGAGATCATAATATGAGAGATATAGAAAATTTAGGGATCAATCCATTTTTTTGATGTATTCTTTATATTTTGAAAATAAACTAATTTTTGAAACAAATTTTAGCAAATTATTAATTAGAAATAACAAGTTTCTAGAACACTTTAACAGTTTCATGAAAATACATATATATTGGGTTCACCAAATTTTTAAACTTAAAAAGTATTGATCGGGGTTATATAGGGTTAAAAGGGATAGAGATAGTCTAAATTACAAGGTTGATAAACTATTTCTATAGCAATGCAATTAGATGCTAAACTCAGATATACCATATGCCAAATTTATTAAACTAAGATAGGCTAAAAGTGGAAAGTACATATATGATAGATATATAAATGAAAAATAAATAATTTACTTAGTTTTGATGCTAACATAGTTTTGGATCTAGAACATGCATGAATTAGACTAGAAGATTATTTTAGAACAATCACCAAATTTTGGATTGAGTTCATTTAGAGCTAAAGACACTAGCACTGGCCTAGGATTGTTAGATCGATGTGAATGTTTGAACCCAACATAAGTGTCTTGTATGTAATACCTACTATAAAAGGATGTGACCACATAGATGTTTCTAGGTTTGTCTTTTCCTTTGATCTAGTGCATTTAAATTTGGTCATGGATACCACTTATGAAATTTCAAAACCCTAGTTCTTCATATTTATAATAACTTTGGGAAAAAATAGGTTGGTAGGAACATAATATTGAGATGATCCCAAATACCCCTCTATCAATGAGTGATGCCTACATAGATAATACTTTGAAGGGCTCAAACTGATGTAGTTATCCCTTATGTATTGGCTTGTGTGTGAATCTTACAATATGTGGAAAGCAAGTATAATAGTGACTTATCTTGTAACTTAGAAAATATAGTTCTTACGTTGCTCCTTAAATAATTTAGACTTATGTATGTTCTATCCCTATGACTAATATAGAAATATGATAAAATAGGGTATCTTTTCTTTATCAAGTACTTGATTGAATGCTTCAATGAGTTGCTTTAGGTATTTTATAGGTCTTCCCTAGGTGAGGAATGAATGAGGATTGATATTGTATTTATATTAATAATTTTGGAGAAGTAACTTGCATTAAAGTACTTAGGTTGACCATTAAGATATGATTCATTTGTAAATAATATGACTTTAGGGCACTAGACACTTGCATCAAATCAAAACACTTGCATTGATGCAGGTACTATTTATGATGTTAGTGTCTAGGGAACAAGAAAGTAGTTATAGACTTATAACTTATAGAGGTGGAATATAAGTAGGGTTTAAGCATTCTAGGCAAGATATAAGGTCTAATTCATCAACATAAGACTAGTTATACCAAGAGATAGGCTAAGTGTCACAAGATAGAGTAGATGTTAGACTTCTGAAAGGAGGAAAAGTCTATAACTAAGAGGAACAACCAAGGTTTTAGTTTTCCAAGTACACTAGACTAAGGTGTTATATAATCCATAAATTTCATCTACACTAGATGTCTAGTAATTTAGAGACTCTTACATCTAAGACACAGTGGATTCTATAGAATCCTTATATACTATGTACCATATTTAGATTTATAGAACACCTAAATATGTTCCCATTATTTATACTTCAAATAAACTACAAAGCACTCAAAAATGGGTTTCATTAACTCTTACTCCTATTATCTCTTCATGACCACAAATTCCTATTATACATACGCAAAGAAGTATAGATCCTACCATGCCAAATATTACATATGAATATGATCCTTGGTAGTATCACTAGTTTATTACATTAGGTTCACAATGGGGAGTTACCTATGACCATTCTCTCTATGAGATCATAAGATAGTTTTTTATTTTCCAATATTCCAAAAATACAAAAAAAATTACAAAATTCAAAAATATTTTCAACATTTACATATCCTATTATCTCCTTGGCATCTATTTTGTTAATTCCATGTTGGTAGATAACATATCATCTATTTATATATACACATATGTTTCATGCATCTTTTGATTGTGATACATGCATACTCAGGCACATGATATATGCATTTTTGGATGTTGTGTCTTCCCTCCACTCATGTCATTAAGGGCATCCACTTCTTTGATCATGATACATCTATGTTATATCCTTCTATAATAATTTTCCATTGTCATGTTTGAGCTTATAAACTTACACATTCCTCTATCCATGCTTATATCTTTCATAGTGTACTTGATATGTTATGTATTTAATGTTTTTTAGCTAACACATATATTCAAGATATAATATGAAATGTTTATGTCAGTTGGTTATTTTCCATGATTTCCATTTATGCACTTCCTTGAGTGTCTTGTCTTGCATTGTATTTCTTATTTAATAATTTGAACACGCTATATTTATTGTGGCCCTCATTCCTATGTTTACCTATTGAGACATTTACATACGTTATAATTTGTTGTATGTGGACATTTAAATATGTCATTTCTTGCTTTATGAACATTTGACTAAGTCACATCACTTTGATTTTGGGACATTTGAATATTCCCCTTGTTTGAGGTCTCCTTGTACCATTATCTTTTGAATTAATTTTGATGCTCTTGTGTGTGTTTTTGATTGCTTATTGATATTATAATGTTATTATATAGATGTTTTCATGATACACATCATGAATTTTAGTACTTGATGTGATTGCATACTATGTATTTCATTGATGATGTGATCACATATTATGTACCTCATTGTTATATCTACCTATACATGTAATTTTTATATGTTATATAATACATTCACAAACAATACAATTATCTTATCATTTTGAGGTGAGGTGACTACCAATTTATACTTCCCGTCACTTCAAAATGGGGGAATATAAGTGGGATCATGTCATAGAGGCATGGATTTCACACTTTCATATCTTTTATATTTTAGTGAGGGCATTCCAAAAAATATGGCTTCCAAAATTATTTAGTACTCAATATTTTTAGATTATAATGGGGGCTTGTCATGGAAACATGTTTTCCACACTTTCAAAGTTTCAAATTTGGTTAAATTTCATAGTTATATGATGTAGATACACACTTGTTGAAATATTATATACATTGGTACCAATTTCATACCTAGGTTTCATCTTGAGACATATATGAGGTGCATATGTCATGCAAAAGAGCACCTTAAATTATTAAATCAAATCATCTTTCAGATTTAAAATACTTATACAAACTTTAGTCTATACCAGGATGGACTTTATAAACTATTATTGAGACAATATATTACAGTAGTTGCTTCACTTTTTTCAAGGTTAAGGTGATTACAACACTCAATCTTACCAAGTTTATAGGATGGAGTGATCAAATCATCCACCTACACTAGATTTATAGTCTGAGTTTACTTAGATCACTCACACTCACTGCGTTATAATAATGATTGGGTTGTATGGTTAAGCTTAACTCAATTTCCAAGTGGAAGCTAACTATTTCTAAGGTTGGGTACAAGTTTTCCTCCAATATTTATATATATTTACACTTGAAAATTTTACTATTATCATAATCCTAGCTCCAAAGCTTCACAATAAAGCACATATTTAAATAAAATTTCCAAAATTCAAGATGGTTGCATCGATACACAAATTGTACTCCTAACCTTTCTCTCTTTAATTTTAAGCATTTTAAATTATTTTAATTTCATATTATAATAACATGATCTTGTTTGTAAGTCAGTCACAAACAAAGCACTTAAGTGGGACTCATGTAAAGACAAGGTATGTTATACACACCCATGTACACATTAAATTTCCTTTAAACTATAACTTTCATTACTAGATAAAGGGGGGAAATGTAGACACTAAATATAAGTTATATAACACCCTAGTCTTGTATACTTGGAAAATACTTGTCATGGCTATACCCTTCACCTCTAAGACCTTCCTACTACCAAAAAACTCGTATCCATGATCTCTTGTTCCTATTGGTTATATATTAGTTTGACATGTGTTATTTTAATGACTAATCCTTTTGTACTACTCAAAAATATATAAACCTACTTATTATCAACCTATGCAATATTTGGACCTGAACCAATTTTCTAACGTTCTAGACACTTATGTCCCATTCAGACACCTATGTTGATGCTAGTGTCATGTGCCAAACTTAGTGTCCAATGACCTAAATTCATAAAATTTACAAATGAAACATATACTTATGGCTTTCCTAAGTGATTTAATATGAGATATTTATAAAATGGATTAGTATATATACAAGATCAACCCTCCTTCATTCCTCACTTATCATAAACACAACTCAAAAGGTAACTTACTAAAGGTAACCAATCAAGCATTCAAGTGAGAAAATATTTCAAATTCTCTCCTTTTCAATATTAGTCATAGGTACAACCCATATATAGGTCTAGAGTACTGAAGGAACACTTCATGAGACATACTTTCTAAGTTATAAGCTAGGTCACTCTATGTAATTGTTTATCACGTGTTATATCTTGATACACATGCAAGACAACATGTATGAGATAATTACATAATTTTTAAGCCCTATTAAAATTATTGGTTATGTAGGTAACACCAATTAATAGAGGGGGTTTTTGGGTAGCTTTACATCATGTACCCACTAATCCATTTTTTCTATAGTCACTCTAAAGGTGAAAAATCTAGTGTTTAATCATTAGACAAAGTGAGACAATCTATGCACAAGATATGAACACAAAAAAATAAAAGAAATATAAAACCATAAATTTATAGATGGTCTCACTTAGATATAATCGATATTCCATATTAGATACTTGCATCCAAATCAAATAGTAACATCGATGTAACTATCCAAATTCAACACAAGTGTCCAAGGCCTAAGAATGCAAATTTACATAAATTGATGACTATTCTAGGATCATGATCTAATCCACTTCTATCCTATTTTATCCCATATTTACATGTGCATAGTAAATCAACTAAGTACTCTTATTTCTAATTTATTATAATATCAATCAATAACTATACGTTCCATTTTTAGTATATCTCAGTATTTTAAATTTAGAATATTATTTATCTAAGTTTTGAAAATTAATTGGATTGATATAGATATGTTTATCACCCTTGTGATTATTTATTTCTATATTCTTAACCCTATACTATATTGACCCATCTTAATTTAGGAATAAATTTGAGAACCTATATCTCAAATGTATGCATATGTGAAAACCTAAAATTTATGTTCCTATAAACCATGTGTATTTGCATGAAATATGTACTCAATTTTATCTTAATATGTACCATATAACTCATGTATCTATAAATTAAGTGCATATGCATGGTACGTACCCATATAATTTATACAATGTGTGAATATTTGTCTCATATATGAACCCATCTGATATTTAAACCACTCTAAAATATTTGAATCTTGTATTATGTCCCAAAATATAATTTTTATACTAATTTACGCTTATTTATCTTTTAATAACACACTAATATGCTCCATTTTAAGGTGAGTGATGCATTCTATAATGCACTCATCTCAAAATAAAGAGTTAATTATATCATGTCGTGTAGAAATATATCCTCATGTAGAATCACATCAACATATGGAGAATATTTCATCAAAGTAATGTACATGTTATCAAGGCATATATGTATCATATGTAATTTAGGGCATATAAGTGTCATGTCAAGATATATATATTGATAGGCACATCGTAGTAACAATCATTGATAAATGTAATGAATAAGACTACACAGTAAGGAGGTGCATGATGTGAATCATGGCACCACATTAAAAAGGTAAATGTGTGGTAAGGATCAAAACACCCAAAACCATAAAAATCACACAAAATCAACAAGATCAACAAGAAATTTCATGAAGCAACACTCAATGTCATATGTAAGACCAAGGTCTACATACATGGGACATAAAGATATCATAAAAATAGTCCAAGGGAAAAAATAAGGGAGATAAAGATGTCACAAATAAGCAAGGCCAAGGGCCAAAATCAAGGGACAAATTAATGTAACAGACTCAAGGCCAAGAGATGCACACAATAGATAATTAATGACTTGCATATCATGAAAGAGAGTAACAACATCAATGAAGCATAGATCAAGTGAAAATTAATCTATGTTATCCATGTTGTCAATGTCACATCATATTCAAGTAACATATCCATGTAGTTCTAGACACTTAAATTTAGTCATTAAGTGCTTGGTAATGTTTAATCTTGTCATCCATACCCTAATTGGTATATTCACCATTCTATTAACTTTCAATCTATATAGAAGCCCTCATTATTCTACTTACTACTTAGAAATATAAAAAACACCATTCAAGCATACATATTATACTTATAAACTCCTATTAGATGGATTCCAATAGTATTTATCCTTATGGGACAAGATTGCACTCGATATATAGGGCCACATTGCATCCTCATCCACTAGTGCATCCTTGTCCCCCACACTCCAACAATAACTTTTTAAATTGGAGATGTTTTATTTTATCCCTCCCTTACTTTTAGTAAGGTCAGTTAACATAAATATTTAATTTTTTTCTCTATATAATCACATCAAGGCATCTCCAAACACATCTAACAATCACTTGGTAATTTTACTACACATTAAGAAAAAGATCACTATTCATTCCAATTCCAATTTTGCTTTATTCTAACAGTCATAGACCAAGTCTAAATTCATTTTATTACAGGTCAAATGAGGTCATTCTTAAGCATTCAAACCAATCTATCTAGTTGCATTCATATAGTAAAGTCAATAATCACACACTCACTCTAGAAGAGAGAACTAAATCAGCATGAGGCCCTTTTGGGATAAGTAGGAACCACTTAGATTATGTAGGATTTTTTAAGGATAACTCAGTTATTCACTTAATCTTATTTTCCCCTTTGGCATTTAATATCTATTGTGTTTAATTTGTAGGAGATAGGGTTTTTGATCTTGTATGTCTTCTACACATCAAATCAGCACACAATCAAAAAATAAACCCTCATAAATAGATGCATACACCTAAATTAGAAAAATAGTCAGACATTCAACCAAGATACAATAATAATCACTAGATAAGGTTGTAGTGTAAGCTTGTCCTCCTAGCATGGCCTTGTCCCACCACATTTTGAATTTCTATTTTCAGATGTGACATAGTTCATGGGTATTTTTAGCTAATTTGCATCCACAATCAACAATAAATTAGATCCAAGCTAGGTTTACATATCTTTTGTCAATTTACCATTTATCCCTGATTTATAATTTTGTGAATTACTATATTTCATATTCATATTTTTATATTCTATAGATATAACTCAATTTTATATAGTTTATTTATTCTTAGTATTTTATTATTAAATAAAAAAGAACATTAAACATTATGGTAAACCTATATTTTATATAGAACATTGCTTGCTATTTGTTTGATTTTTGTTTGAGGGTTTCATACAAATTTATATTTATTCCTGACACTAAAAGAAATAAACATTGACTTTGGATATAAATTTGACACTTAAATAACTTAATTTTGATCTCGAACATAATTATAGACACTGAAAGCATTGTATTTTAACCTTGGATACATATGACACTAAAGCATTTATTTTGATCTAGGGTTAAAATTTGTTGATATATATACACAAAAATAATCTACTTTAATTTCTCTTTGATTTTTTTGTGTTTTTAAAAACTATGTTCTGACAGTTTTAAAACTACTTCGTGACTATTATTAAGGGCTAAGCGATGATTTATTTTACATACACCATGGTGTGAGGGGTGTTGGACCAATACTCAAGCCATTTACAACACTAAACATAGATTTTATTTTCCATGAACCTTAAGATATATAAAAAATACATATGGTCCATTGTTTATACCATAAGAAGCCTCTTTTAGCCATTTTATTTGTGGTGCACCTGAGAGGAGTGTATCACCTAGGGAAATTACTCTTACTATACCCTCAAAGATGTGATAGTGGGTTATAGGAATGACTTTTAATTTGCATTTAGTGCTTTTAAACATTTTTCTGACACTAATTTATGAATAATAAAGTATATTTGAGATCCCACACAATCATTCAAACCATTGCCTATATCACCCTTCATACCTTGTTTTTTACTTGTATTGTATTCATAGTCATTATATCTATTGATTCATAAGGGGTTCAATGAATTAATTTTTATTTAATATGTTACATAGGATTATTAATTTATTGTTACATATAATTTTAATTTTCAATATGCTATTAACTATACTAAAAATACTAAAATTTTCATGTTGTTGTTCATGTTGTTAATACTCGATATAATTTTAATTTTCAATATGCTATTAACTATACTAAAAATACTAAAACCCTAAAATTTTCATGTTGTTAATACTCGATGAGGTAAAATTCCTCATGTTTCTTCTCCCTCCATTGGGGAAAATTCCTCAATCTAAAGGATTTGACATCCTAAATCAATTTAAGAATATTAATGTGGAATTTTCATTACTATATCTCTTTCAAAAAATGCCAAAATATAAAAATATTTTATATGAGGCATTATGTGATACACTTTTACCTAAAAATGTTGAATCTACTTATATAGCTTCTATTATTTATACTATCCAATAGAAATAAGAAAGTATTTCCTTTTAAAAGGAACCTCTTCCCCCAAAGCATATTATAGATATATATTTGCCTTTATATATAATATTTTTATAAAATAAAGTGTTAAAAATAGTACTTGTTGATAATGGATAATGATTAAAATTTATAACATCTCTTTCCTAAACTTACTTTGCATAATGACTAAGGGTCTAAATAATTCAAATATGAACATTCATGGATTTGAAAACATTCCATGATAATTACTTGGGAAAATTACATTGAATATAACTTTGGGCCCATGTAATCTTTACACTATTTTATATATTATGTCTAATGATCTTAATTACAATAGTTTATTAGGCTGACCTTGGATTTATGACATGAATGCCATCCCTTATACAATGCATGAATGCTTAAGTTTAGCTATCAAGGTTATATATATACATTTCCTTTAGACCAAGATTCTTTAAAATATTATGCAATGGAATATCCTATAAATATTTATGCTCTATATATGTATCCTTCTTCCATTGGGGTACTAACTTCTAATTCACCCATTGAGTTACCCCAATTCATACCAAATTAAATTAACCCTTCAATAAATTTCAAATAATATGGTTTTATAATTAAATAATTTCAAAAGTATTATTACACTATTAGAGAAGGGTTGGGAAAACATGCTCAAGGCATTTTCCATCCTATTACAACTTCTACCAATGAATGGCAAGCTAGGGTTGTGTATATTGATAATTCCACTTCTCATGGACTGAATCAAGTCAATCAACCTCCCAAGTGCATACTTTATGCACACATGCATTTCAAACATAATTATCAAGTAAATCATGTTTATAAATTATCATTAGTGTACCCTGATCTCATTGATAACACAATATCATGTAAAACTTTAACATTGAATGAATTTTCAAATGACAAGACTCTTTTGGAATATTTAGGTGCCAATGAGGATCTTCCTTCCTTTCACCATAAGAAATAATTTCTTCATGAAAAAAATTCACATACATATTTTGGCAAAGGTGATGATACTATTGATAAAATGAAATTACATTTAGATTCCCCCAACACTATTCCCACATCATTTTTTAAAGATTGATCAACATTATTTAGTGAAGAAACATTTGAATTTTTATTTTCCTTCCTTTCACCACAAGAAATGATTTTCTCATGAAAAAATTTCACATGTATATTTTAGTGAAAGTGATGATACTATTAATTAAATTAAATATACATTTAGATACCCCCAATACTATTCACACATCACCATTTGTCAAATATCAATTGATATTGATTAATTTTTTATTAAATGGGGCAAATAAATGGGTTAAGGGACCCATGTCTGATACAAATATAAATCTAGAAGATATAAAATTAGAACAAGTAGGATACAAAATTGAATAGAGTTCTTAGACTAAACAAACTAGAAACAAATTATAACCGTGACCAAGTCAACATCAAGAACCTACAAAAAGGACAATAAAAAACCAAAAATAAATAATTTATGGGTTTGAGTCCTCTTATTATGAGTCAAGCACTAAATTACTTGTTCTAATAATTTCATTGTGCTTCTTCTTTCCTCTAGTTTGATTACTGATGCCCTATAGAGAGTCTATGATTTCTTTCTTCCTCTTGATCGCCACAGTTCTAACTTCCACATTTTCTTAACCTTTATTCCTCATTTTTGCTTCACCTCCTTCATTCTAGTTATAACTATTATTTTTAATATGTGGGGATAGTCCCACATTCTCTTATCCCTCTTTATAAATATCTTCCCTATGAGTAAATCCTTTTGGGATAGCAATGCCTTCAACTTATCAACTTCATCTAAGATTTTAAAGCTCAACAACCTCTGAACAACAACCTTAGTTTGTATCTTTTCTAGGTATTTTTCAATTTCATATGACAGATTATACTTAAAATAAAAATGACCCAAGATAAAAATAGGATTGATATACATAAGAATACTCTTCTAGCTATCCCCAAGATGAAAATCCCTTGAGGCATTTTCATCACCTAATCCCTCTAACTTCCCCTATTTTGATCCTGAATAATCCTTACTGACCCTAGCAGAATCATCCTAGTTACTTTGGATATGGATAGCCTTTGAGATAGATTTAATCCAAAGTAGTTCCCCCCTTTTAAAAATTAATAGAATAAGTTCTTGATGGATAATGTCAACTGATGGGTTAATCTTGAAATTGTTAACATAAACCTCAAGAGACTTCAATAAGAATAAATAGATGTTAATGGGATGACCTCTAAAGTGGTTAAGCAAGAGAAAGTGGTGGGAGAAGATGACAGTATGCTTTCCCTTGAGGTTTATGTATCTCATAACTTATAAATAGACATCAGACCATTTTCTTGGTAAGTTAACCTAAAGCAACCCTTTTTGGTTAGATGACTTAGGTTTTTTCTTTTTATAAGTATAAAAAATATTAAACAAATCCTCTTTCCTTTTTTATCTTTAAAATATTTAACCCCATTACAAACCATACCTGTGACTTCTCCAATTACTTCTTTAGAAATGATGATTTTTAAGTCACACATCCTACCTTCTCTCTCTACCAATCCTCTAGTGAAATCACAAGAAATCACCACATCATGACCTACTATCCTTTTCATGAAATTTGATAGACCTCCCTTTACCTTTTTTTACAAACATAGGGGTCCTCCTTGACTTTTGCATAAGAAATTGGTTCTACCCTATCATGGTCACCAACCCTGTTAAGCTTATTGTCTTCACTGTGATTTATGTAAAACTAAAAAGTTTCTATTGAGTCTAAAAATATCTTATTTGGATTTTTACTCATAATAATAACTATTAAAAACAATCCTTTTCGCTTATGTATAGCCTTAAGATGTGAAAGGATCATGATTTCAAAACATGTGACTTTGAAACTATTCCCATGTAAATTATAATTATTAATAATGATAATTATTAATTCACACATTACATTTGGCTTTATCATATTGAATGATAGGTGTGACATCATTAGGGATCCCCACATCACCTTGACAATGCTTGAGGGAGCTGCATGTAACCCATATATTAGCCATCTTATCATCACTTTTGTTGCCTTCCCTATAGACATGATCAATAGACAAACCTTTGAATGATGTTAGAAGGGATTTAGTATCCTTCATTATGTTGGAAATTGACCAAGAAGGTTGGAAGGTTCCCTTTAGGCACTTAATAATATTTAATGAATCCCCTTCCACCTAAAGGTTATCCACTCATATCTTAGCAACCAACTCAATCCCCCACCAAGCTACTGAGGCTTATACCATGTGGATAATTTGAATTCTAATAAGACTCACATATGCTACTAGAATATTACCATTTTAATCTTGAAATAACCCACTACCTCTTGCTAGATCGAGATTCCCTTTTGTCACTCCATCAAAATTTAGCTTGTACCATAAATTTAGAGGGTGAATCCACTTTATCAACGATCTATTGATAGTCTATTATTGAGCTTGAACATGGATCACTAGTTTTAAAGATTAAATAACCTAAGAAAGGTGAAGGGTAGGGGGTCACATAAAAAAGAAGAAAATTCTAACCATTTAGCCTTGATAGATGTCATTATCCTCTTAAAATTGAAATTGGGATAGGGATTCAAGTTGTCAAAGATAGCTAAATTTATGGACTTCTAGATTTCCCAAAAAATATGGGGGAGAGATAAATCCCACCAAAAACTCAAGTTGGGGTAATCCTAAGGGACCTTCCATTGATATATCAAGTCCCTATAGAATTTGGGAAGACCCCAGAGGAATTAAAGAAAATAAAAAAGTTTGAAGAATGGAAGAGGTGAAAGAGCAGAAAAGGAAGAGATGATCAAAAGATTCAACCTCTTTTTTACAAAGAACACACCTGTTAAGAATTGAGAAACCCCTTTTAATTAAGTTATCTATTATAAATATTTTATTTTAGGAGACCAACCAATAGAAAACATAATTCTGGGAGTCAGATTTTTTATCCACAGGACACTCTAATTTTACTCTAATCCTTCTTGGTCCTATAATAATTGGTAACTAGATTTAACTAAGAATAGACCACTGGGATTTTCCTTCAAAATAAGTTATCATCTTTGGGGAATTTTATGATATGATTAATCTAAATTTGGTTATTTATCTCTTGGAAAAAAAGAATTTCTTCTCGATTCATTCCTTCTTTATACAGTATCTTCCACTTTTTTCTTCCATCAACTTCCTTCTAGTATTCATACACTTTTTGGCCCATAACCTCCTTGAAATGAGCTCTTAGTCCTATTAAAATTTGAGAGGATCATAACAAAAGGTGATTAATCCAAAGGTCATCCAAAATATCCACTGTATTACCTCTTCCTATTTTCCATTTTAGTCCTCTTTTAAGAAGATCCTTTCCTTTACAAATGCCTTTCTAGAAAGCTAACCCATTTTTAGGTCTTTCTTCATAAAAAAGATAATAACCCTCCCTAGAATTTAGATACTTAGCTTTAATAAGTGAATAAATATTTGTATTTCATTTTGGCATTGATAAAGTTCCGCAGCCTATCCTATTAGCAACCATGTTATAAAATGACGAAGGAAAATATCTTCGGCAAGATTTACATGAATATATATAATTATTTTCATGGGAATATAAATATATGCCTATAATTGACCCAATAATGTAATTTCATAATATTTTATTACACTCAAATGCCAAACTAGTCAAGTAAAAAATAAAGAAAATATACCCAAAAGTAGCCTTGTTAGTCAAATATGAAAGCCAAAGAATTTTGGATGTTGGATTTATTTGAGCTATTGATTATTTTGACTAGGTCTCTAATATTATATTAGTGACAAATCCTAATGGAGATATTCAAAATTGCACAAATTATCATAATCTAAACAAGGCTTGTCTCAAAGATGATTTTACATTAATCAACATAGATATGATTGCAGATTCTACTACAAGATATGAAATTTTAACATTCATGGATGGATTTTTTTGGATAAAAACCAAATAATATTAATCCAAAGGATGAATAAAATACATCATTAGTTACACCATGGTGGACATTTTGTTATACAAACATGCCTTTTAGATTTAAAAATGTAGGAATGACTTATAAATGAGCTATGACACATATTTTTCATGATCACATACATTTAAAAGTTTAATAGTGCATTGATTATTTTTTAGCCAAATCAAAACATTGACAAAAACATGCTCTTTATTTATGAAAAATATTTGAAAAAATGAGGCAATATAATGTATGTTTAAATCCAAAAAAAAAAAATTTTGGAGTATCCTTAGGAAAATTGTTGGGTTTTTTTTATTTTTCAAAGATGCATTGAATTTGATCCCAAGAAATTCATATCTATACTTTATATGCCACCACCATCTAATGTAAATAAAATTTAATGTTTACAAGGTCGTATTCAAGCTATTAGATTTTTTATGGCCCAATCAATAGATAAACCACAATATTTTATAAGGTTACTAAAGAAAGACACTAAATTTGAATGGAATGAATCTTGTAAATAAATTTTTGACACATTTCAATAATACATTCTAAACCCACCTATTCTTATGCCCCCATTCTAAATCAACCCTTCTTATTATACATTTCAACCATTGATCATGTTTTAGGATCTTTGATTGCATAATATGATGAAAATCATTGTGAACATGATATTTATTACATTAGTCACACACTTATTGATTATGAGAAAAATTATACTATTAACAAAAATCTATGCTTAGATCTTGTTTTTGCATGCAAAAACTGCAACATTATTTTCTTCATAATAAAACTCATGTCATCACTAAAGGTGATCCACTCAAATATATTATGTCAAAGCTCATATATCAAGGTATATAATAAAGTAGTTAATGCTTCTTACTGAGTTTGATTTACATTTTATCTCACATAAGTATATTAAAGGGAAAGTTATCACAAATCAATTAGTTGATGCCATATTACATGATTTATTACCCATCACTACCAAATTTTGAGATGAATTTACTTCTTATAAAATTAACCATGACATGTAGACCATGTATATTGATGGATCTAAATCTTATGGGGATCATATTTTATTTGTTATTCCATAAGATGAACACATTAATTTCACTTTTCATTTGGGATTTTCATGCACAAATAACATATCAGAATATGAAGCTCTACTACTCAGTTTGTTAAAAATGAAAAAGTTTTATATCAAATATTTACATGCATGATGATTAAAAAAAATTCATTAATCAAGTCTTAGATATTTATCAAACTAAATAATACAATCTCATGCCCTATTAATACATGGTTTGACATTTCATAATATAATCTACCTCTTTCTCCATTGAGAACATTCCTTGTAAAGATAATTGACAAAGTGATGTTGTGGCTAGTGCTACATCTTTAATCTCAATTTATATTAATGATGATCATGTAATATTTACTATCCAAAAATTACATAATCCTTTATTTAATAATCCTAAATGGTATTTTGACATATATAATTATCTCTATAAATCTACTTTCCCAAGAATGCTACATGAGAGGATAAAAAGTGATTACAACACCTAGCCATACATTATATACTCATTGACAAACCTCTATTCAAGCACTCTTTTTATGGAAAATTCATTTGATGTCTAAATCATATTGGAGCTCAAGACACTATACTTGAAGTTCATGATAGTGATTGTGGAGGCCATTTTAGTGGTAAGACCCTATCTTACAAACTTGTATGTCAAGGATATAATTGGACAATAATGGAACAATAATGTCACAAATATGGTCAATTATGTTCCCAATGTCAAAAACATAGCAATATAAATCATGCCCATCATATGCACTACAACCTATTATCTCTCTACAGCCTTTCTCTTTTTGGGGCTTTGACTTAATTGGCAAAATAAATATGGAGTCATCACAAGGACATAAATTTATCATTACAACTACCAAATATTTTTAAAAATGTGTATATTATATACCTCAACAATCCAAAATAAGGGAGGATATTTTTAATTTTATAATAATTCATACTATTGTGTCATTTTGAATACCTTATATAATTGTAACAAATAATGGATCATCGTTTAAAAATAAAATTCTCAAAATATTTTTTGCTAAATTCAAAATCATGTAGACTTTCTCTACTCCTTAATGCCCACAAGGAATGGTAAAGCTAAAGCAACTAATAAAATAATCAATAAAATCTTAAGTAAAACCATTGAAAAACATGGAATAAACTATTATAATCAAATCATCTATGCTCTTTAGGCATATCACACAAGTTTACACACACCAAGAAAATCTACACCTTACTCTCTTGTTTATGAATTTGAAGCAATACTCCCTCTTGAGATAGAAATACCATCTTTATGAGTATCATTAAAGGACATTATAAAAGATAATTAATATTATGATAAATGCCTATACGAATTGGAAATGATTGATAAAAAACACACACATGCTCTTGAAAATGTATAGGTTTGTCAAACACGTATCAAAAAAGCATTTGGAAATAAAATTCATGATTATGAATTCCAATTTGGTGATATTGTACCTAAATAAAATCAAAAGAATAAAAATTCTAAAAACTAAAAAAATTAAATTTCAAACCCAACTGGGTGGGTCCATTCATAATCATTAAAAATGATGGTACATGAGCTTACTAATTAGCCATATTTGAAGGTAAAATTGTTAAAACTTCAATGAACATCATGAAATTATGCCATTATTACACCTAGATAGAGATTTCTTGATTTCAAATATTTCAAAATCAAAAATCATATATATCAAAATAATAATCAAAATATTTTCAAAAAACGAGGAGGTACATGTATTTTCAAATATATCTATCTTACCTCTTTACACATGTTATCTATTTCATGTTAAGTAGACAACATATTTAAGTTTTCAATAAACAAATATTTTTCACAAGGTATGTGAGTCTGATATAGGACATACTATTACATGGTTATTTGATGTTGAGCTTTCCTTATTACCCAATGACCTTGCTAAGTTAGGGGCATCATTTTGTTCTCACTAAACACTTTAACAGATTGTATCTATCCACAACCTCTCTACCAAGTTGAATTATATATCATTCAATTATTTTTCTATTTTGTCATTATTTAAATTGTGTTACATGGATATGCTACTTGCTAATAATGACATTCATACATGTAATTGATGTAAATTAGTCTCATTTTATCTATGCTTATTTTCAAAATTATTACTTTACTACATTATAAGTTTGGACTTGATTGCTTATTATGTATGGTCCTTGGCATTATGCGTGCACAATATACATGTTCATACTTGTATGGCATGATCATGTCATTTGTGTTTGGCCTTTCACATTGTGTGTTTATGTGACATTCACATATCCCTTGTATGTGGCCTTTGGACCTTATATTTTAAATTCTATCAAAATCGTGTGACATTGATTATATATTAATTAATTTTTACTATGGTGCCATGATTCATATCATGTGTTGTTTCTATTTTTACTCTAGTGCCATGATATATATCATGCACATGTTACTTATGTGCTTCAATGCTATATCTATTTAACATATCTTTCATATACATATTAAATGCTACATTAAATACTATGATATAATAAAATTCAAATGATGAAAGTGATACTATATGATTATATATTTCACATATGATTTATTTTGAGATAAGTTACTTTCAAGCCACACCTATCATCTAAAAGGGGGCATCATAATGGTCTTGCCTTGATGATTTAAGCCTTATAAGCAACAAATTTGAGATTTATGATAGAATATAGTTTTAATATTTGAATATGAATCAAAAAATTTAGATTATGGGGGCAAATTCCAATAATTTACACTCATTTCGACAATTATAAATTATAGGTTTCAAATACTTACAAGTTATAGGTTTCAAACAGTTACAAATTTCAAGTTTCAAAAGTTACAAATTTAGTTGGAATTCAATATCAATTAAATATATATATAAGGGGAATAAAATTCATTAATGTTCATATTTATACATGGTAATTTGAAATTTTGAAATTTAAAAATTTAAAAACTTTCAAAGTGCAAAGTTTCAAATACAATTTAAATTTGTTTGTAGTAGTGTTATTCATTTTTTGTTTTGCAACTAGACCATGTTATATTATAGTGACACTCAACATATATGGTTGAAAATTTTCTATTATAGTGAGCCAAATTTGGTTTTTCCACCCCTTAAATTATTTTACAAAGTAATCTACATATTCAAATGAGACTTGGAGCATACAATCTTTCTAACTCAAGGCCTTTCACTAGTTTTCAAATTGAGACTTGATCACTCTCAATTTTACATAGGTTTAACATTTACCCAAATGCCTCAATAAGGGTGAATGCATGTATTTATTCATTTCTAAGTTATAGATAAATTATATTTCATACTCTTTCAGGTGTATACTTTCCTTACTTTTTTTTTTCAAATTATAAATTTCAAATTCTAATATTTTCAAATATGGGCAGTAACTAGTTTTAGTGGCATTGTTTTAGGTTTTGCATTGAATCATATTTCACAATAAATATTTACATAAAAATAAAAAGTTTGTATACAAAATTAGGTTTTTATCTAGTTTACTCTAGTAATTCTACTTCATTACATCACTAGAATAAAGCGGGAAAAAGTGTAAACACTCAAATTTAATGATTAAGTACTTGACAATATTTAATATTGACATCCTTACCCTAATTATTCTATTCACCATTACTTTAACTTTAAATATATAAAAGATCCCTCAACATTATAATTATTGCCTAAAAATCCTAGACACAACATTTACCTACAAACTTTTGTCAACTAGATTCTAAGAGTCTATGTCCTTCTGATATAAGACCACACTAGGCAAACAAGGCCATAATACATCCCCATCCACTCCAATGGAAACTTTTTAAATTTGAGATGTTTTATGTTACCCCTCCTACACTTTAATAAAGGTTGGTTAATGGAAATATTTCAAAGTTTTCTCTATATAAACACATCAAAGCCTCTCCAAATACATCTAACAATCACTTATAAATTCTCCTACACATTGATAAAAAGAGTAATATTCATTCCAATTCCATTTATAATTTATTCTATTAGTCATAAGATAGGTTTAAATTTAGTTTATTATAGGTCAAGAGAACTCATTGTCAAGCATTCAAAACAATCTATCTAGTTGCATTTATATAACAAAGTTAAGATTCACACACTCACTATAGGAGGGATAAATACATCAGTATGAGGCCCATTTGAGATATGTAGGTAGCACTCATATTATGCTAGGTTTTATAATTATAACTTAGTTATTACCCTGACACTATTCCCCCATTTTTAATTTTATCTCTATTGTGTTTATTATATATAAGTGAGGGTTTTAATTTTTTATGTCTTCTGCACATCAAATTGGTACACATAATCAAAAAATAAAACCTCATAATTAGCTATAGATACCTAGATCAGAAAAATAGTTTTATTGTCAACCAAGATGTGATCGTAGTCAATAGATAATGCCAAGCATTTCCCTGTCATCTTAGCACATCCTTGTCCCAAGATAATTGGAATTTATATTTTTTATATACAACACAATTCACAGGTCTTTTCAACCAATTTCTATCCACAATCAACCTACATAGTTAGAAATATAAATTATATCCAAGCTAGGTTTTCATATATTTTATCAATTTACTATTTATATCTCATTTATAGTTTTGTAAATTACTGTATTTCATATTCAGATCTATATATTTTTTAAATATAATTCAATTTTCAATAATTTATTTATTTTTGAGTTTTTTTGTTAAATAAAAATAAACATTGAATAATATCATTATTTAAGATATGAACAACTAACAAGGCATGTGTAATCAATCTATGTAGCTCAACACGCTAAAGGTCTAAAAATATATAACATGTGAGTGTGATTTGAAAAGGAAGATACCCCTAGCATTGATATGGCCCTTGGGTATAAAAAAGTCCAACATATGTGTGTCTATGTATAATCTATATGTAATCCATAGTCATACTCATATACCATGAAATGCATGTGGGTATAAAAATAATATGACATTTACCAAACATATGATAAATAATACATGTAAATATTGTAATTAGCCATCATGTCATGCTTAGGTCATGAGTTTGATTTTTTGATTTTTTTTTTATTTATTTCTATTTTTGAACTATATTAACAAATGCAAAGGGTCTTAACAAATTATCCCATTGATGGGATAGTCATGGAGAGTGCATGTATCATATTGTGCAATGGTAACCTTTCATGATAAAAAAAAATTATATGTAGGTGTATCAAGATTTAAGAAGGAATTAGGTGCTATAATATAACTATTGTCATAATCACTAATAAGAAAGATCACATGTATGATGAATAAATATAGAAAGCTTATGACTCTATGGGGTCCATTGTATAGGAAGAGAATGTATTGATGCTTATGTTTATTGTGGAACAATTTTAACTATCTATGATATTGTCTTGGTGCATGCTATAGTAGATGGTGGCCTATTCAGGTCTTAAATAACCCTCTGATGTGAGGACTAATTTAAAATTGGTTACATAGGAGATTCAAATACACCTCTAAACTAAGTGGATAGATATATCCTTAATGGTGCAAAAAATACCTCTATATAATTATCTTGAATAGGAGTACAAACAATTGTGGTAGTCATGGGGGTAGAGGAGAAGATACCACTGGCTAAAGATAGTAATCAATAAATGCCTAAAAATGTGGCTACCTTGTTGTAGTGTATATAATTGATACATTAATGCACTATAAATGGTACTAAATGGATATTTTATTTCCAATAGAATCCTAACAACATATCAAAGACCCTATTACTCAATTCAACTAGTTATGGGGTAGACATTATGATAGGGCCTACTTGAAGAGGTAACATAATTTACCCAAGAGTATTCTATGTCTATCCATTGAATCATAAAAATAAATTTGTAGTATATTTTATGTGTATCCAAGATAATTTAGAAGTGTCATTATATAAACATTTTCACTTGAACAATTAAAAATCATGACATTACATATAGATTGATTATTAATGTAAGCTAGTATGAATAGTGTATGGAGATTTGAATAATCATTGAAATTATCACTATCATCAAAGGTAATCATTGGTAATTGTAGTGATTATATACACTAAATATAAATTATATATCACCTTAGTCTTGTATACTTGATAATTACTTCTTATGGCTACACCTTTTAGTTCCTAGATCTTTCTACTACTAAAAGGTTAATATCCACTATCTCTTGTGCCTATTGGTTATCTCTTATTCTAACCATATGTTAATCTAATGACTAGTCCTTCTATAATATTAAAGATGCTATAAACATACTTTATCATCCTCTACAAGTTTTATAACTATACCTATTTTCAATATTCTTAGACACTTGTATCTTAGCTAGACACCTACGTTGGTGAAAGTGTCATGTGCCCAACATAGTGTCTAGTTCTCTAAATTCATCAAATTTGTAAATGTAATGTGTCCTTATAGTTAGACTAAGTGATTTTATGTGATATATTTCTAAAAATGATTGGTATATATGCATGATTAATCCTTATTCATCTCACCTAGAAACTTACAAGGTAACTTATCAAAAACACTCAGTCAAGCATGCAAGTGAGAAAATCTACCCTATTTATCCCTATTTCCGTATTAGGAATATGATCAATATCATTATAGGTCTAAATTACTGAAGGAACATCCCACGAGTCATATTTTTCAATTACAAGCTAGCTCACTCTATGTACTTATTTATCACACATTGCATCCTTATGAATATAAAAGATAACATGAAGGGCATAACAACATAAGTCTAAGTCCCTCTTTAGAGTATTATCTATGTAGGTAGTGCCCATTGAAATATGATTCCTTGAGGTAGCTCAACACTATGTTCCCATTAACTCATGTTTACCATAGTCATTATGAAGATGAAGAACTAGGGTTTGATCATTTGATAAATAGCAATGACTTATGCACATGATTTGAACATATAAGAAGAAATGTGATAGAAAAACCAAAAGTTTCTAGGTGGTCACATCTAGATGTATTCACTATTTTTTATTGGACACATGTGTCCAAATTGGAAACCATGATTGACATAACTATTGGGATCTGACATAAGCATCTAAAGCCACATAATACAAAATTGTAGAATCTAATGATTATTTTAGAATCTTGATCCAGTCCAATTTCAACTTGTTTAAGCCTAGATTTACATGTGAATAATAAAATATCTAATTACTCTTGTTTTTAATTTATTACAATATCAATCAAGAGTTGTACTTTTTATTTTAAGCATATCTCATCATTTAAATTTAGAATATTATTTATTTGAGTTCACAATTAATTAGCCTACTTTAGATCTATTTATTACCCTTGTGATTATTCATCTATATATTATTAACCCTATATTATATTGAACCAACTCAATTAATGGTTAAACATTTAGTGAACTCGACATATGTGATTTAAAAAAATTATGTTTCCTAGGGTTTCAATTTGTTTTACTTTATTTCAAATTCTATTTTTTTCATTTGTAAGCAATGGAAAATGTTAATCAAAGACTCATTTTCAAATTAAAGATAAAGAAGCATTAGTCACTCTTATTAATAACAACAATAACTTAATGGATGTATTTGTGTATGTTACAAGAGATGAAATCAACAAACATGCTAAGGCTAAGGCATCCTCACCTAGTGATGGTGAATCCTTAAGTGTTCTACAACTGATTCCATACTAATCAACCTCTCAAAATCTAGTGGGGGCATGGATTATGTCTTCCAACCATTGTTCCCCAAAATAAATCCTACTATAACTACATCTTACACGTGAAACATTAATAATTCAACTTAATTACCAGTTTTAATGCCTATATCCACTCAAACTATGGGTACACCTCCTTTTGTGACTTCTCAAACTTCAAACATTAATTACCAAGATGTGTGAGATCTTTACCAAACTATAAAACGTTTTCAAGCCAAGGTTACAAATATTGAACATAATTCTATGAAATGACCTTATGTTATTGATTCACAAGAGGTGTTGCATAACCCTACCTCACTTGAAATATATTTTCACCCCTTACGAATTAGATTTGTAACACCTAAGTTCACATTTTATGATGAAAGGGTGATCATGAATAATATCTTTGATATTTCTATGCAGCTTGTCTTGATTATGCCTCTAATGATAAACTTTTTACTAAACTATTTCCAAGGAGCCTCGAGGACCATGCTCTAAGGTGGCCATATGAATTACCAATCCAATCAGTAAAAGCATTCATACCCCTTGAAATTCAATTTTTGGCACACTTCTCTATCAATATTATTGAAAATATTTCCTATACCCAAATTGTAAAGATCAAACAAGGAACCAATGAACCTATCAATGATATGTCTAAAGATAAAAGACAATGTTGGCTAAAATGACTAATCCAATAGTAGATAAATAAATTCAAGACATCTACAAGCAAAATTTTCTTTCCCCATTACACGAGTCAATCTTTTTTTTTAAATATCAAATATTCTGATTACTTATGCCATATTGTTCACAATTGTGAAATGAAACTTATCTCATTGAAAAAACTTAAGTATGTAGAAAACACACTGACTACATCAAATACCAAGTTTACTGTCAAACCAAGTTATAAGGTAAAACCCATAGAACCTCAAAGGAAATAAATAATTAATTTTTTCCCCCAACCTAATACATACATATATATATATATATATATATATATATATATATGTATTAGGTTGGGGGAAAAAATTAATTATTTATTTCCTTTGAGGTTCTATGGGTTTTACCTTATATATATATATATATATATATATATATATATATATATATATATATATATATATTTTGTGATGAGTTAAATTACAAGGAACTTTAGATAATTTAAGTTTTCCCACAACTTAATCATACGGTACATTGTGTGTGTGTGTGTGTGTGTGTGTGTGTGTGTGTGTGTGTGTGTGTGTGTGTGTGTTTGTGTCTATTCACATATATATTACTCTTTTGGTATCATTCATAACACTCATGGTGGTTTATCACTACCTATTCATTATGAACTCTTTCAACACTCACATAGGTGAATTAGTCACTTGGATAATGGGGATTCCTATTGATGATCATGCATATGCCTCCTTGATTTTTAGATGGATAGCTATACTCTTGGTTTTTTAGGGCACCAATAATTTTACCTTCTTGGTATTCTAGTAGCATACATCATTTTGTTGGCATTGATGTGTATAGTCATAACCTTATAAATATGGATGACACCTTCATTACATAACTTTAATAATTTCATCATTACTTCATCCATATATTTGAAGATAAGAAACCTTACCATTTTTTTCATCTAAACCTTGCAACCTATCTGGGAGTGCAAGGGCTCCTAGCTTTGAACTAGCACTTGTGGTGGAGAGAACCACTTGGTGTTAGATATGTCTATGAATTTAAATGGCTCTAGGTCAAGACATTTAACTTTACTCAAGGAAAACCCAATAATCATCTATTCTTTTTGTGAATTAGACATCAATAAAAGGATTTGGTGCATCATCATTTTCTAATCATTATTGATGAATTGCATTAAAACCTTTGCTCATCCAATTTGTTAAACATTATGTCTCAGAAGGTGCTCATTTACTTCAATTTTTTTGTGTATTTTATCTCTATGCCCTACATTTTATAGAAATATGACCACTAAATATTATTTGACATGATACATAATTTATATATATTATTTTTACATCATTATTCTTCTCACTTTGAATTTTGATGGTTGATGTGAATGTGACTTTACCTTTTCAATGCATGAATTCAATGTTTCCTTTAATGGATTTCAATGATGTGATGTGTCACCTTTTCCTCCTTAGGATTTGATTTTATTGTGCATTAACTTCATATGTGTAAATTCATGCACGTTGTAATTTCCACAAGAATTTGTATGCTTTGTTAGTAACTACCTTGGTAGTTACCATTTTTGTGCAACTCCATTATAACTTTTGTTCATTGCCTCATTCCTAAACTTATTATTTTGACCAACTTATGTTCCTTTGATGTTGTTTTGTTTCTTTTTTATGTTATATGACTTTGAATATGATACCTATTCTAAATGTCTAAACTATAAATATCATGATATATACTTCTACACTAGAACTTAAAAATATATATATAATAGACAAAATTCCTAACTATGTTGTGCTACTCATCATGCACTCCTTTTTTACATGTTTTTATAGAGACAATTATTAGTATGGATTTAGCCTATAATCATTAAATTTCCCCATAAGAATGGTTCCTTGAAGGTGTATGTGTGTAATAGTGCCTTGTCATGACACTTCATGAATAATATATGTACCCTTCCACCTAATACACAATTTACTAGGGTGTGTTCTGAATCTATTATCATATAGCAAGACTTTTTTATCATGTTGAAATTCATTTGATTATAGGTTATGACCATACCAAGTTTCTTGACTCTATTTATTAATATTTTATGTCTAGCATGCCTTTTTTCCCCTCAATTTTGGTTAAATTCATCAACTGTGCCCAAAGTGATTCTTGATCACGTAGTCGAATGATTAGTGTGACTCGTAGGCTTGGTAATATGTATTTCATATAAATGATTGCTTCCATTCCATATCCTAACTAAAATTCAATAGAATAACTAGAGTTACCCCATTGTATGTTCATAATTAGCTTGTAGGCCCATATGGTTGTAGGTATGTGATATCGCTATTAGTCATCCCTCTAAACATTGTATATCTTGGTGAGTATATTTTATATCACCTTGTTTGATGTTTTAGCCTACCCATTTGTTTGAGGATGATAAAATATGATTTTTTATGTGATATCATGAACTTCTCAAAGCTTTTATGGTGTTTTTATGACTTGCATTCCTCTATCACTAAATATATTTACAAAACAACTAAACCTAGTTATGATGCTTTCATATAATAATTTAGATGTGTATTTATCACTATTAATTGGTGTTGTAGTAGATTCCACACATTTTGTAAAATAATTTTCCACATTTATTATATATATAGCATTATGGTTCTTTTTAGGTGGGTGAATGGGCCCTAAAAAATTAATTCCCCATTACTCAAAAGGTTACACAACTAGCACTAGATTTAAATGCATTTGATAAAGGTGATTAGGTTTTCCTATTCATTGACATACAATGGAGTTTCTTGAAACTTTATGTGCATCCTTAAATAGTTTATGCTACCACAAACTACTTTTTAATATTTTTATCTTTATAGGTTCTCATGTGAAACGTCCTCCTTCAACCCTTTAGTGTTTTAATGATCCAAGTTTACTCTTCATATAAAATAATATTTACCCATATTATTAATTAGTTCATTGATCATTTTTAATGTCATAGCTCGTGTAGATATCTACTTTTTATCCTTTTCTCCATAATGCATAGGGAAAACACCCTGCTACAAAAAGTTGGCTATGTCCTCCATATTTTTTGGGATCATAACCACAAAAAATAAGTGATCATCAGGATATTATTCTTGTAACTCATTTGTATCTTCACTATTTTATTTGTGACTTAGATGATCTAATTCCACATTTTCTCTACCTAACTTCAAATTGATGTTAGACTAAAATTATTGAAATAACATCAACCACCTGGATATCCATCCTCTTAACATTATCTTGTTCACCAAGTATCATAGTGTTTAATGGCATATCCAATAGACAATACCTAAAATTTTGGAGTGCAAACACCATAGCCAAAGCTTCTTATTCTGTGGTGGTATAATTTTTTTTGTCATTGAGTTCTTACATCTTGTGAAGTGGATAGGGTGATTTAGTTCTCAATCCCCATTTGATGTATAATTTTTCCCACCATGATATCGTATGTATCCACATGAACATAAAATAGCATATTCTAATAAGGGAAAACCAAAATTGGAGTTGTGATTAATCTATGTTAAATCAATTAAAGTTAACTGACATTCTATAGTACATTCAAAATTTGTATCCTTCCACAATAATTTATCCAATGGTGTTGATATCAAAACATATCCCCATATAAACTTATGATAATATCTCATGTGTCCCAAGAAAAATATCACTTCAAAAGAGTTCATTGGAGTTTTTAGTCCCACAATTACTACAATCTTTGGTTGATCTACCAGGATACCATCATTGAAAAAAAATAACTAAAAGGATGCAAAAAGTTGTGAAAAATAAATGATTTTTCAAATTTAATGCTATTCTCAGATCCCTACACCTTTCCAACATAAGTCATAACTTTGAAATATGTTCCTTGAACATTGAGAACACAACCTAGTCATATAGATATACTTCCAATAAATCATGAATAAAATCCTTAAAGGCAGTGACCATAACTCTAGAAAATATTATAGGATTGTTTTTAAGACCAAAAGGCATTACCTTGTATGCATGATATCCTTATTATATCATAAATCTAGTATTTGTTTGATATTCTACTATGATAAGAATTTGATGATACCCACTAAAACCATCAATGAAAGAGTATACTTCATGTCCTATGATTAAATCCCAAACTTCATTTGTGATGATAATTCACACATATATAATTTATTACTCTATAGTCACCATAAACTCATATTTATCATAATTTATTTGGATGCACCATCATGAGACTAACCCAATCTGATTTATCAGCTAGATATATGATTTATACATCCTACATTTGGTTGATCTCAACCTTGACTTTTAAATTTATATAAGGTTTTAGTTTGTATCGAAACTTCTTAATGGGATTAATACACTCCTTCAGCTAGATATGCATCTCCACTAATGAAGGGTCTATACCCTTTAATTATGAAAATGAATTAGGTATACATCCTTATAAGTCTCATGGCAATTATACTACATATAAAATTTGTTATTGTGTCCAATAATATCCAATGATAGAAACTTCAAGTTCTAGTACTGAGTCTATGCCAATATTTTCAACTTCCTTTCTCATATGTTCCTTATGTATTTTATTGGGCCCCTCTGAAATAGAGTCCCATAATATTTTTTCCCATTCTTGTTTCTGAATATGTATGTTTCCCAGTTGTGTATCTTTTATTTTTATATGATGTTGGTTTTAGGATCCTCTATTTCTTGATTTGGTTCAAAACACCTTTGAGGTCTAAATCCTCTTCTCTCTCACTATATTTTTCCTTTTCTACACTATCCAAAATTATTTTACTAGATTTTAACATAAATTCCTCCCTTTGCTTCTTAGCTCAGTAATTCTTGATGGATTTATTCTATTCCATAGTTGCTTGTTCCTAAACACTTTGTTTCTACACAACGAGTATGTCCTCATCACATAAATGACACACAAAAAATCATATTTTTTAGAACTTTATTTACCATTTGGTTATCATCTTCAAACACAAATATTTGTATAAAATAATATTGGACCTATGACCAATTATTAGTTTTATGAATGAGATCCTAATACATGTAC
Source organism: Torreya grandis (assembly GCA_037957365.1). Classification (NCBI taxonomy): domain Eukaryota; kingdom Viridiplantae; phylum Streptophyta; class Pinopsida; order Cupressales; family Taxaceae; genus Torreya; species Torreya grandis. The sequence goes on along the minus strand of JARHVA010001851.1, from coordinate 1,091,712 downwards.
CATGTGCTTAATAAAGGTGCTAAGGTAAGATGGAATATAGTCACCCAATATCTTAGTTATACACCTTGTGATGACCATATATCTACACATATATGCATATGAAACTCAAGGCATTGTCCTTCTTGGAAGAACAACTAATGTTTTGAAATTATATGTGGCACATGGCATCGAGCTCATTTTTTAAACCTAAATTAACATATATCAATATATTATAAGGTTAATAGTATAGAAATGAATAAAAAAAAGGATGATAAATAGAACTATAGCAAGGCAATTAATTTGTAAACATACATAATCAATATTCTAAATTTAAATGTTGAGATATGCCAAAAATAGAAAGTACAACTATTAATTAATATTATATTAAATGGAAAAATAAGAGTACTTAATTGGTTTACACTTATGTATGTAGATCTGATATGAAGTAGGCTAGAAGTAGACTAGATCTAATTTTTAGGTAAATCATTAAATTTTACAAATTTGTACTCTATGGCCATAGACACTTGTATCAGATCTAAACACACTCATCTGAACTAGATGCAAGTGTCTAGTATGAAATATTGACTAGATCTAGATGTGATCACTTAGAAATTTCTACATTTTTTTTCACCTTCCTTCTAATGTGTTCAGATTGTGCACATAGGTTATCACTCTTGCTCAAATTATCAAACCCTAGATTCCTCACCCTTGAAGTGGTTATCCAAAAAATTGGTTAGTGAGCACATGATATTGATATATACAAAGGACCCCTTTATTAATGGCCATTTCCTACATATCTAATACTCTAAATAGGGATTTAGACTTATGTATATCTCCCTTAAATGTTAGCTTGTGTGTGCATAAGGATGCAATGTGTGATAAGCAAATACATAGAGTGACCTAGTTTGTAACTTAGTAAATATGGATTATGTGATGATCCTTCAGTAATTTAGACCTATAGAACATTAATCTTATGTTTGATATGGAAATAAGGATGAACAGGTCACATTTTCTCATTTGAATGCTTGATTGAGTGCTTTTGATAAGTTTCCTTGTGAGTTTCTAGGTCTTTATTAGGTGAGGAATGAATGAGGATTGATCATGCATATATACCAATCTTTTTGGGAAATATCTCACATTAAATCACTTAGGCCAACCATAATGACATGTTATAATTACAAATTTGATGACTTTAGGGAACTAGACACTTAGTTTAACACATGACACTTATGTTAATGTAGGCATTTAGTTGGCATATAAGTGTCTAAAAAGATAGAAAATAGATACATGTCCAATATTTGTAGATGATGATAATAATCTATTTTATAGTGTTTTTTAGATTATAGAAACCTTGGTCATTATAATAATATATGGTTAGACTTAGATATTAGTAATAGGCACAAGATATAGTGGATGCAAACCTCTAGATAGTGGTAAGGTCTAGGAACTGAAGGGTATAGCCATGAGAATTACTTGCCAAGTATACAAGACTGAGATATTATATAATTAAAATTTAGTATCTACATTTCCCTTGTTAATCTAGTAATGAAATTACTATTTTAAAGGAAAGAAATGTGTTCCTAAGTGTGTATAGCACACCTTGTATTTGCATGAGTCCAACTTGAGTGCATTTTTGGTGACTTACCTACAACCAAGATCATGTTTCATTATATAAATAGTGTATATAATCTGAAATTAAAATCATTTAAAATTTTTTAAAGTAAAGAGAGTAAGGTTAGGATTACACCTATGTATCAATGCAACCATCTTGCCTTTTGGAAGTTTGATTTGAAAATATGTTTCATTATGAATCATTGAAAATTATATTAGGAAAAATGTAAATCTTGAAAGTGCATCTATATAAATATTAGAGAATAAATTTCCCCCAACATTGGAGAAAAGCTGAGTTTACACCTCGTAGTTAAGGTTAACTCAATCGTACAACCCAATCATACTTATAGCCTAGTGAACATGAGTGATCCAAATCAACTCACACTATAAATATGTGTAGGTGGATGATTTAATCAATTCATCCTATAAACTTGATAGGATTGAGTGATTCAATCACCTTAACCTTGTAATAAGTGAACCAACTACTACATTATATTGAATCAATAAAATTTTGTAAAAGTCTATAGAAGTATTTAAAATATGAAACTAATTTTGATTTTGTAATTTAAATTTCCCTTTGTATGGCATATGCACCTCATATATATCTCAAGATAAAACCTAAGTATAAAAATGGTACTAATGTATAAAATGTTGCCATAAATGTGTATATAAATCACATAATTATGTAATTTGGCCAAATTAAAATTTTATAAGTGTGGAAGACATGTTTCAATGATATGCCCCCACTGCAATATGAAACTGAGAACTGGTATAAGTTTGGATAACATGTTTCCATAATATTCCACCATTAAATCTAAAAAATATGAGAACTTGTGCAAGTGTGGAGAACATGTTTCAATAACATGCCCCCACTGAATTTGAAATTATGAATAATGTTGAGGTCATGTCTTAGTGACATGTTCAAATGTCCACATATAACAATAAATGACATATTTAAATTTCAAAGTAAGAAAACAAAGGCAGGATCATAAATAATGGAGCATATTAAAATCCTCAAACAAGAAAGATAATAGAAAGAAAGGAAAGACACTCAAGGATGTGCACAAAAGGAAAAAATGAAACATAAGCAATCAACATAAACATATCATACTAGTCCTTGGATATTTATATATTAGAAAAAAATGTTAAGTACATAGCATATCAATTACACTAAAAATGATATAATCATGGATAAAATCATGTGTACATATTGTGATTAAAGAAGATGATGCCCACAATGTCATATAATAATGTAATTTGGGTATATCATGATCAAATAAAAAGATGCCCCAAATGTCAATATGACATTAGTAGAGGGAAGACCCAACATAGTAAAGTACATAGATCATGTGCCTGGGTATTCCTATATCACACTCAAAAGATGTGTGAAACACATCTGTATATATAAAGGAATGATATGTTATCTATGAATATGGAACTAATAACATAGATGCCAAGGAGCTAATAAAATATGTAAATGCTAAAAATATTTATGGAAATTTTATTTTTTAAAATTTTGGGTATTTTTTAGAATATTTGAAATTAATTTACTCCAACAAGTCTTCAACTTCAAGAGATGGTGCTCCACAATGGACTTCTTTGCCAACACTATTTATATTTCCTTATTTCCAAATATTTTATATTTATTGATAAATCTCTACTAGAATCTACTAGAAACTATGGGTATTTACCTCTCATCATATCCATCATGTGGGATGCAAATTTATTGGTTTTCATGATGGAAATTAAGGTATTAACATTTGGAACTAACAATTGCTTGTATATCATTCAACCAATATTGGTCAAAATGTAGAATCAAATTCGATTGTTGATCCATTGCCCATATATCAAGGTCTACTACTTTGGGTTCACATGCAACAGGAAGTATAATGTACCCAAGAGATCTTGAAAAATATAGAGAATGTCATAATTCATATATATTACATCCCATCTATCATATCATGGTAATATTAAAATTTGTGTTTTAATTTTATATATATATATATATATATATATATATATATATATATATATATATATATATATATATATATATATATATGCACTTTCAATTTTTACAATTTTCTTAATCTCAGTTTTAATGATTCATAATGAAACATCTTTTCAAATCAAATTGCTAAAAGGCAATATGCTTGCATTGATACATAGGTGTACTCCTAACCTTGCTCTCTTTACTTTTAAACATTTCAAATGATTTAGATTTTAGATTATATGCATTGATTATATCTTGTAACATGCACTTGTTTACAATTTAATCACCATCAAAGAACTCAAGTTGGACTTGTGTAAATACTAGGTGTGTTATACACACCCAGGTACACATTTATTTCCTTTAAACTAGAAATTTCATTACTAGATTAAAGTGGGGATATAGATACTAAATTTGAGTTATATATCACCTCAATCTTATATACTTGGAAAGTACTTCTTATGGTTGTACCCTTTAGTTCATAGACCTTTTTACTATCTAAAGGCTTGCATACGCTATCTCTTATGCCTATTAATTATCTCTTAATATGAACATATGTTATTATAATGACCAAGCCTTTATACTATGTAAAATGATACAAACCTAATTATTATCATCCTATACAATTTTTAGACCTATACTTATTTTTTAGTTTTCCAAACACTTGCATCCTAACCAAATGCCCATGTTGACGTAAGTGTCATGTGCAAAACTAAATTTACAAAGCCCTGAAGTCATCAAATTTCTAATTGTAATGTGTCCTCATGGTCAACCTAAGTAATTTAATGTGATATATTTCATAAAAGGATTTGTATACATGCATGATCAATACTCATTCATACCTCACCTAGAAAATACCAAGTAACTCATAGATAAACAATATTCTAAATTTAAATATCGAGATATGATAAAAATAGAAATTATAGCTTATTGATTGATATTAAAATAAATGTAAAAATAATATTACTTAGATGATTTACTGTGTGCATTCAAATATGATATAGAATAAGCTAGAAGTAGAGTGGATCTATATTCTATATCAAATTTTAGATGCTAAATTTTTTCACTTTGTGGCTTTGGACACTTGTATTGGATCTAGATGGTTGTGTTGATGCACCTATCTAATTTAGACATAGGTGTCTAGTACAAAATATTGATTGGATATAAATGAAACCACTTAGAACCTCATTTTTATCACATTTATTATGGTGTGTTCAAATCATGCAAATAGGTTGTCCCTCTTTGTCAAATGTTAAAACCCAAGCTTCCTCACCCTTAGAATGACTGTGGAAAAAATGGGTTAGTGGGCACACAGTGTCGAGCTTCCCCAAGGACCCATCTATAAATGGGCACTACCTACATAAACAATAATCTAGAGAGGGCCTTGAACTTATGTAGTTATCCCTTACATTTGGATTATGTGTGTATAAGGATGCAGTGTGTGACAATCAAGTACATAGAGTAACCTAGCTTGTAACTTGGAAAATATGTCTTATGGGATATAATTTCATTACTTCATACCTAAAAAAATATTAATCATATTCTTGATATGAAAATAAGTATGAATATATCAAATATGCTCACTTCAATGCTTGATTGAGTGACTTTGTTAAGTTGCCTTTTGAATTGCTAGGTATTTTCTAGGTGAGGAATAAATGAGGACTGATCATGAATATATACCAATAATTTTATGAAATATCTCACATTAAATCACTTAGGCCAACCATAAAGACATTTTATAATTATAAATTTGATGACTTTAGGGCACCAAACACTTAGTTTGGCACATGAAAGTTACGTCAACATATGCATCTAGCTGGGATGCAAGTGTCCAAAAATATGTAAAATAACTACATGTCCAAAACTTTTAGAGGATGATAATAATGAATTTCAAAAGGCCTGGTCATCAAAATAACATATGTTTGGACTAAGAGATAATAAATAGGCATAAAATATAATGGATACAAACCTTTCGATAGTAAGAAGGTATAGGAACTGAAGGGTACAACCATGAGAATTACATGCCAAGTATAAAATACTAAGGTGTTATATAATTCATATTTAATATCTACACTTGCATCATTTCACAAGCCTCTTCCAAATGTAATCAATTTGATTGATGAATTTCCCACCATGTCATAGTAACACCTTTTATAGCATAGTTCAGTACATTGACTCATAAATCTAAATTGGTAACATGGTGGTCCAACCTATAATTAAATTGTGATAAATCCTTGGTTACAAAATATTAAGTAAATGTTACATCAGTAGCATAAACCATTTTCATGGTCTTTACTTCATGTCCTCCCTATGCCCAATTCAGCATATGTTTATATAGTACCCCACTTACAAAAGATGAAGCTTCCCAAGGAAGAGTGTCCTCAATAGTAGGTTCTATGCAATCCATATTCATAAGAGTCACCTGGTATAATATACCAACTTATAACCTTGTTGGGAATTGCACTGATGGAGAATTTCATTCCTCCAGGTGTAATTGTGGAGATTTTTCCATTATCTTGATAGGTTGATATGAAATTTGTTATGTTTTTAGTAATTATAGAAATTGATAGGGTTCTTGTGAAAAAATAGTACATTCTCTACTTTGTAGGGCCTAGATCTTTGGTTTTGATCTTAATTTAAAACATCTCTTAGCTTTATATGCATATAGTGATGTAGGCTCTTTTGGAATGATGTAAGGCTTGTTGATAATAATGTTATCCCATGATTTGCCTCCCAAAAATTATCTACTATAGTGATGGTAATTTGACCATCATACACCCACTTCTTCTTCACTAATGTAAGATATTGCATTTTATTAGTTTTTATATTAATAACTATGAAGTCTTCATGTATAATCAAATCATCTAATTTTATTTCCACATCCTTAAATCTCTCAATGGGTTCCACTAAATCATAGTTTGTGAGACTCAATGTGATAGGGTTGTAGTTAAGGGTTGGTCCTTTAATGGCCTCCTAAGTAGACCTAGGAATCATATTCATTGTACTCCCTAATTCAAATATAACATTGAGGACTTCATACCTTATGAGTTTTATGCCCATTTGAAAATCAACATCCTATGGCTTTTGTCTCTTAACATATCATACCACCTTTTTAGCTCATTGTTGTCCCCTCTTCACATAATCCAAAAAATTAGGCAATATTTTTTTAATATTACATAATATATATTCATTACATTTAATACTTACCAGCTTAAGAAGATTTATCAAGGATGTAACTACTCCCTCTTTCCTTAGGATGTGAAAAATCTAGTCATACATTTGTGCGTCCATTATTGCAACATCTCCCTTAAAATCATTCAGATTTTATATAAACTAAAATAACTAAGATCCTTATAACATTAGGAATTTTTCTCTAATAGGATTTGGGTATTTTTTATGTCAAACCTTTCTAATCATAGTATCTTGGGCCATATCTAGAGGTGGTATTCCTTACTCTTTATATTGATTTTTGGTAAAAAATTGCATGAAATATGGATCTTTAGGATGATATTTCACCATATTTAAATTTCACATGACCTTTTATTTCCTTTACTTATCTAATATAGGATAATATTCAATATTATGTTGTCCAATCACTCTACAATATACACAATACATCTGCCTTTGTATATCTAAAGGGTGATTTTATGCAATATGATTGGCCTCTCCATATAGATAATAAACTATTGGTTGTCTAGCATATTTATCCTATTATATGTGATTATTGTATCCACCTCACTAACCTCCCTAAAAAAATTTTGATCTGCATCTTTGTTGTTGACCCTCATATCCCCCATATTATCTATATGGTGAAGGAGGTGCCCATATTGATTAATTTATGGGGATTGAGGTGTCCACCTTACTAGATACTATGGAAACTATTATTTCTAACCTTATTATCCATATGGTGATTGTGGTGTCCACCTGAATTAGTATTGTGGTACTTGAGGCATCCATCTAAGAGTAGAGTATGTTTTTGTTTCCATTTCCACATCTAGACTCGATAATCCTAATTTTTTAGTTGGAGATTGTTTCATGGATTTTTTTAAAACATTTCAGGTGATGTGTTCCTTTGAATCTTACAAATCTTAGTAGTTCTTATCATCATGGTTATGCAATTTAAAAATATTATATAGCTTGTTATGAGACTATTATATGTGCTTTTTTAATAAATTACACTTAAAAGTATAATGCAATATTATGCATCAATGTGCATCAAATTTTATATAATTTTGTCTTGATTTTTTAGCATTAATTCCTATGATGTCCTTATTTTCCTATCTTAGTACACTATATAGCTAGTCTAGGTCTATTGTTCTCATGTCAAATCCTTCCATCTTGCACAACACATCTATTTTGGCATATATTTTTGTAGTAGGACATTATCCACAATATTCTATCTATTTGACATAAATCATAATAGATATTGCATCAACTTTATTATTTAACTATACTTGCACAATGGAAAACTTGATCTTAGATCATAAACCTTCCAAAAACTAAGCAAGTTTATATGTGTTCTCAAAATAAAAATTTGATCTATTCATCACATAAAAAAACTTGTGATCATAGTACCAAACCAATTCTCCTAGTTTTTGTTATATTTCATTTAAGTCTTGCATAGTCTAACTTGCACATTTTTACATCTTGAACTCCCCAATCAATTTTTCTTGAATTTTTACAAATTTAATTATGTTAGGTTATTTTTGAACATAAACTCTAGAGATTTTCTTATCAAATATATTACGATATCACACATTTTATCATCATTAGTGGTCACTCATTTAACCTACCATTTCATCTCATAGGTCAATATATATTGGTCTAGGTTAAAGGACACATCATATGGTGCTAGAGTGACAAAAAATCTTGCATTAAGAGCCATTGTCCTATACTTACACCTGATACACTTGCATGTTTAGGATTTTATTTAATAGGTATTTAGAAATATTATTTAGAATATCTTTGGAGTACTAATAATTTTATGTTCAAGTAAATTCTAAGTATCTTCACTAAGCCTCCTAAATTTTTCTAAGAAATGCTCAAACCACTTATCCACTTTCTTATCTTTTGGATTTTTTCCAACTAACCAACTAGGCACAAGTTATGCATCCCCTTAGAATAAATTAATGTGAAAAGGGGTAATTTTATATCTCACTCTTGAACTTGAATTAGCCCTACAATTTAACATGACCTCTTCAAATGACTATATTTCATCATCAAATAATATATTACTCAATAATTGTTTTTTACTATCTAAATATTCTACTAGCCTCTTTATACCTTCTCCTTGATCCTTTTCATCTTTGTCTTTCTCTAGGTCCATCCCCAGATCCTAAATGGTCTCTATTGTATATTAGATTTCTACATTTCCTTCAATTCCTTAATAGTATCCAAATTCTCTTGGAGGTCTAGTTCCTCTCTTATTATTTTTAGTCTCTATCCTATTCTTACTAGCAATTCTTAAGGTTTCACTCTATTTATTCTATTTATTTTTCTATCACATCTCTCTCTGAAGTCCTAAAATTAACTTCTCACTATACCTCTCTGTATCAACCATATTTTGGGTTTATTCTTAGTTTTCTTATCTAATTTCTTCACTATTTTACTCCTTCCAATCCATATCCCCATAGTTTCCTAAGTGATAACTCCATCTCCATTGGAATCAACACCATGGCCTTTTCCACAACCAATATTTTTAGTAATACAGGAAGTCATTGCAATAATTTACCCTATATTCCTCATAAAAACAAGTTGTGCATGGCCTAAAACATAATATAGACATGGACAAAAAATTAAGTAACGTATCCCTTTCAAAAATCTCCAGTTTACCCTTAATGAAAAAACATATCCATTGATTATTGTCTTTATCCACTAATCAATAGCACAAGTCCAATTGGTATCCAAGTTGCACAATTTTTTGATATTTTATTTGGTTGAAATAAATTGTTGTGTTTTTCTTGGCCTAAAATAGTAATACTCAATTCTCGACAAATAAGCAACTAATAGTTTGGGAAACTTGCACTAGAAAATATCCTAAAACTTTCCATGAATGTGTTCATCTGTAATTTCTTTCATATAGCCTAAAATTCATCTAGCTTCTTCTTATATGAACTTATATATTATTTCATTGAACCATTATTAAATGTACCTTCAACTAAGTAACTATTTTAACATGTTTCAATTCCATGCTCATCACATCATTATTAGCAAAGATTCTTGAATTTCCTTATTAGAACATGTTAATGTTTGTATTGTGAGGTTTTTAGTTACAAGCTCAGAATATTCAAATGAAATTATGGAAATTATAATCATTCCTACTTGATGTACATTTAGTTGAACATATCTTATTATCAAAGATTTTACAAAAAAATATAGATTAAACATGCAAATTTAAATAAAATAAGGATAACTTTTGCATATAGGATAACGCAAAAAGCTTTCCATGGAACCATAAATTGATCTCATTACTTCCTCTTCTCCTCCTGCCTCTTACGTCTGAGCGACCCAGCTGACGAGTCGAAGTCCATTTTGGTGGATTCAACCTCGTGGCACATGCAGTTTCTTAGGTAGGTCTCATTTTTAGCATTTGTTTTATTTTATTTTCTTGTTTTTGCTTAGTGTTAGTTGTTTTTGTTGTTATTTTTGTTTTATTTTTAATCTTTCTCTCCTCCTACCCACGTGCTTCCTCTCCACATTGCCACGGGCATTGTTTTCTCCCTCACCCGCAGGTTTCTCCCAGAAACTCACGCGAGCGACATTTTTTGCCGTCCATGCTTTGGCCTCCAAATCCAACATGCATAGGCAGCGAATTTTGCCGCCTACACATTTCGGCCCTTTAGGCTGCATCGGTGACAAATTTTGCCGCCGATGCAACCCAAAGTGCAGGAGCGGCAAAAATCACTGCCCCTACACATTTTTCCTCCCCATTCACAAGGGCAGTGATTTTCACCGCTTGTGCAGGTTATTTCTGCAAGGGCAGTAAATTTTGCCACCCTTACCTATTTTCCAACTCTTTTCAAGGGTGGAAATTTTTGCCGCCCATGCATTTTTCTTTCGGATTTTTCTAACTCTAGAGGAATTTTTTGCCTGTCCCTTTCTTTCCCTTTTTTCCTCATTTTTTGTTCCTTCTTCCGACCTAGCCTATTTAAGTGACCTTCGTGGTCATAATCACTCAGAATGAATTTTCCCCATTCATCCTCTCTCCCCTAATTGCTATGATCATGACTGCAGTTCAATCAATGAACTCTTGCACATCTGCTCCCATCGGATCGAGATCATTCCCAATGATGGAAGCATCTCCCAAGAAGGCAAAAATAATGAAATACAAGTATCAAGGTGTCTTCCCCCTCACTTCTGTCACCTCCAACGTCGATGATATTTGGGACACTGAGATCAGCCATGTGGACATGGCCAAATTCCTAGCACAAACAAAGGTGACAAATCCAAGCACCAGGATGAAGAAGATCATCGAGAGCAACATCCACCTGGTGGCCACCTTTTTGTTAGCAGTGCATCATACTGAGTTCATCCTCTAATGCACTCACTTCTACAACAAAGAGACCAGGTTTGTCTCAGATGCCAGTGACAACATGGTGATTCGGTTGGACCCTGAATTCATTGATAAAGTTTTTATGTGCCCTCCAGGCATTGAAGTAACCAAGATTGACTTTGTGGACGCACAGAGGGAATATGATAAAGACCCTGAAAGGAAAAAGAAAGTTATGAACTATAATTGGTTGAAGTCCCCCAGGACAAGCTTATCAAGATGGCCACGAAACTTTCTGAGGAGTAATTTTATCGAAAAAGTTGGTGATTTGATCACCCTTCTCAGCAGAGTATGGGGCCTCCCATCTTCTTCACAGTTTCATGAATGGATGTATCCATTCATCAAGATCATTCTCTAGGGCAAACAAGCCATCTTTTGGAGAGAGCAAATTAGCAATGCCCTCCATGAGTAGTTAACCAAGGTATAGACTTCCTTCAAGTTCTACATGACTTCGTAGCTGGTTTACATAGTTGTCACAATGCGGTCTTTTCTGGGATTAACTACTGAAGGAGATAAAAAGACCACCCTGGTCTACTCGTATTATCCTCAGCTAACATTTCAAGGGTCAACCCTTCACTTTAAGAGGGTAAATGATGCTTTTTTTGCTACATTTTTATGTCTCTTCGACTCTCAGCTTGAGCAAAAGAGAATATCAGACAAAGCCTGGATAGTGGTCAATGATTACGGTTGCATGTTCCTTCAATTACCCACCTTCTACTATCTTCAGATTGGCTTCTACCAAGGCTACCCCTACATGCTCCCCAGGTTCCCTTTAGATAAGCTAGTGCTAATGGAACTTTGTTGACAACTGATTGTTATGCATACCAGATAGATGGAACTGAAGAGACCAGGTTACAAGTTTTTGATCGAGATTGGTAGGTATTCTGTTGCAACATCAGCCAAAGCCAAGGTCATGGAAACTAAAATGCAGATGGTTACTTTAAAACCATTCAAGAGATGAAAAAAATTGACTACAGGGGAGTCAAGGAGAAGATCAGAAGGAAAACTCAGTTCCCTGAACCAATGATTGAGGATATCTGGATAGACCTGAGGACGGCTGAGGAGATTAGAAAGATGGACTATTGCAAGCTGACCCTAGAGCAAATTGAATACTTAGGGATTTTAGAGATCCCCTCCAATTTGGTTGATGATGGAAACATCGTTAATAGCAGGTATCTCACAGAGAAGGTTGCTGGTTCCCCTCTTCTTCCAATTCAGTGGTCTCAAAAGGAGTTGACTTCTCTGAGAAAAAGATTCGAATCAATATTGGCTAACACCAATGATTGGTTAGCAACCAAAGGGATCACCCTAAAGGAATTTTTTACAGGATCAGAGGTTGAATACCAGGTAGAATTAAAGAGGAAAGTAGAGAATAAAATTAAAGACAAAGGTGATGTCCCTTCTCCTTCTAGGCCTCACAAGCCTAGGATCATCTTTGTATCCAAGAAATCAAAGACTGCACAAGGGCTAGAAGCAGCAGCCAAAGGGATTGTAGAACAAAGCTCTCAGGCACAGGCTACCTAGCCCATGGAGACAGATGATCAGCCATCAGGGCAACCAAGCACTGGATCTCCACTCTCACTAAAAGAAGTGCAGCCACTCTAGGGCATCTCTCCTTTTCCTCCTTAGTCTCCCATGGCACCCTCTTCTCCTATCTCTTCAATCAGCATTCCTTCTTCTAGAGCTGCTTCTCCTTCCAGAGTTGTATTTGGTGATCCTCAGGGTGCTTCTGGAGGTTCTCCTCACTCTTCTGGGTCCATCCCCAGTTTATCGTCTCCTTCCTTTAACTTGGCAGCAAGCCCTGTGTAAGATCCTGAATCAATGGTTGGTATAGTTTCATCGGTTACTCCAACTGCGACCATTGTTACTACTAGCAGCGTAGAAGTCACTACCATAACACCAGCTGAGGGAACTATTGTCACAACAGATACCTCTTCCCTCCTGCCTTAGATGTCTGCTTTCATGCCAAAAAGAAAGAAGATGGCCATCTCCCCAGATGAATTTGACTTTGGAAAAATGGTGTCGGTGAAAGCAAAGACTCCTAAGAGGCCAAGAATCCTCTTCAAATTGGTTGAAGAAAAAGGACAATTTTTTTTGGAAATTGCCAAGCCTCCACAAGATGCAACCCTTGAGGGTTTCGAGATGAGCAATTATTCCATCTCTGGTGTTGAACTTGGCAAAGTTACCCATGAAGGTGCGAAAAGTGGTCTTCAGTCGGCTATGGACATCATGGTCCAGAAATTCGATCGAGAGAAGGAAATGAAGGATTATTACAAGGCCAAGGCAGAGCAGCTAATGGCAGTAATAAAAAGGTTCACTCTTCCTCCTGAAGTAGCAAATCTAGAGGCCTTCTCCAAGGATGACTCAGTCATTAAAAAAGTAGTAAAGACTTATTTGAAGGGAAGAGTCCTGGAGGACTATATTGAAAAGATGCATACTCAGGGAGTTTTTTTGCTTACAGAAGTTGTAGAAAGGACAGAAAAAATAAGGAAGGTAAAATCAAAATTAGATGACTTCATCTCCCTTATTTTTCAAGAGATCGATAGTTTAGAAAAGGATCTTAATAAATGGAAGGAGATGAAAGATCTGAAGAAAAGCACCTTAATATCTATCGATGTCATCTCCAGCAAGGACTCCTATGTTGAAATCAAGGAGTCACTGATCTTCAGGATTCAGGTACTCAAATATCTAATTGATGATCTCAAAGCTTTCAAGGAGGCTAGTGAGAAGAGTGACCTGAGCCTACTGAATAAACTAGAAGAGATGCCATGCAACCTGACCTCTAAGGACAATCAGTTTCTTCTGGCAGAAGAAATGATTTAGAGCTTCAAAGAGATGATTCAGAGAGATTTTGAATAAAAATCCTTCTCAATGTCTTCTATGGATAGCATTCTAGATGCTCAGTTAACTTTGGAGAATCTAAAATCTAGGTTAACTGGCCACGCTAAAGCCATCACAACATTGAAAGATGCATTGATTAGAGCCAAAATCATCTCCAAGAACACAGTTGTGCCAAAAAGCATAGGAATTTAGGCATCCATCACTATGTTCAATGCACATATGAAGAAATCTGGCAGCAAGAATTGAATCTCTCCCCTTCTTTCTTCTTCTCTCCTTATGCACTTATATTTTGTGCAAAGTGCATGCAATTTTGAAAAATGTAATTACATGTAAATATTTCAAAAAAAAATCTAAAAGTCAAAGATGAGTCATCTTTGACCAAGATATTTTGTATATTTTAGTATTTTCTAGTTTTTGAGGATTTCTCCCTATATATAGTGGAGACCTCATTTTGTAAATGATCTTGGAAAAATTAATAGCAAACACTCTACTGAAATTGAAGCAACTTTTGAGACTTTGTGCTCAAATTTGTAAATCATATTTTGTTGAATGAATGAGAAGCATGTTATTTTAGACTTTGTGTTGAGATTGTCTGTGTTATTTAGGAAATAGTTCTTACATCCTTTTTCCTGATAATATATTGTTTATCTAATTTAATAAGCAAAGTGGGTGTGTTAGTATTATCTGAGGGCATTTCTAGAAGATAGAAGATAGACTTTGTGCTACTTTTATCTTTAAGATTCAGTTATCTTTTGTAGTTTCAGGTGAAGACTTTGTGCTTCACTTCACTCTACGGTTGTACTTGTTTTGAATCGGTGAAGGAGACTACGAAAGACTTTGTGCTTACGTGAGTGTTCTTGAGAACTTCATCACTTCAGGTGATTTTCTGCTCCATGTTTGATACCATTCCTAAAAGAAGAGGAATGTTTTTAGCTGCGGACTAGAATTTCCCTCTTTTGTTCTTTATACATTACTTCTGAAAAAAGAGAAGTAGATGTTGTGATACCACCCCATGTGTTATTTTTTGCTTAATTATATACATCTAGCCCACATATAAATATTTAATAGGGAACCTCCCCTTGATGAGAGGACATATTTACCTCATCCAGATCTAGTAAACCCACACTTCTTGTGGTGTAAATATCCCTGTGCTGTGGTTGATATACCCATTTTGTCATCAGTTAGTTGATGACAAAATATTCACCCAACAGCTTTTTGGCGACTCTGTTGGGGAATACGAACATGCATTTTGAAGCCTCAAACTTCAACTTGAAGTAGTTTCAGTCCCTTTTTCATTTGAAATCTGGCAACTCCACGCTATACAAGAAGCCAGAGATCTAAGGGTGTTGTTGACCCCATGTTTGAGTTGGCACAACAGAGTAATTTTGATCTATTTCCTCCATCAGCTTCTCTTCAACGGTCTAGGAGTTTTTCTTTTAACCTTGTCAGGTCACCGACGCAAGGTAGAACTCTTTTTTCTATTGTTAATCACTGCCTACCTATAAACACTCCACCAAGGTTTTTTATCCCATCATTTAATCCTCCTATTATAATGTCTCAAGGCCCGTGGGGCAATTCCTTTGGTCCTCTTAACTTGACTGCACCCTTGCATGAACTACCTCATAGTTATAGAAAAAAAATTCCTAAGTTTTTTGGAGATGGAAAGGTTCATTCCGATGAGCATATTGTTGCTTTCTCCATAGCATGTGGTGTAATCAGTGTAAAATTTGAGGATGTAGCAGTAAGATTTTTTGTGGAGACTTTGCAAGGCGATGTCACGGATTGGTTCTACCACCTTCAAGCTCGAACTATAACTAATTGGGATACTCTAAAGTCCAAATTTGAAGCAAGGTTTAAACCTGATGAAGATGCACATGCTTTGTTAACTTAGCTAACTCAAATAAAAAATAACCCCAAGAATCCATTAGGGATTTCATAGCTAAATTCAACAAGTTAACGAACTGGATTCTAGCTGTTGCCCAGCCCATGCCAGAGAATCGTAAATGCTTTTTCATCAACTCACAGCGTCCTAAAGTGAGTTTCTTGTTGAGGCGAGCTGGCCCTATGGATCTTGCATTGGCTCAAAATTTGGCTACTAAAATTGAGGATGATCTTATCCTGGCCAAAAAGATCAAAAAATATCCTAGTAAAAGTAAATTCTCTTCATCTACTAAGAGTTCTTCAAGTACCACAGATCCTATGGTGCAAAAATTAATGAATGAACTGATAGCTTTGAAGAGGCAAATAGCCCAAGGTACATCTGCTCCCACCTATCAAGATATGCCCAGGAGAATGTTCTAAAATCAGCAATATCAGGGTAATGCTACTCGAAACCAAGGGCAACCCAATCACTTGCCTCCTCTAGGGAGATTGGCCATTAAAGTAGCACCTACCAATTCAGCAGTCGGTTACCTAGAGGCTGAACATGACTATTCGCTCCAACCTCAGTTGGACCAACAAGGTAATGCTAATCTCTTCAATGAGCAGGAAGAAGAATTAGCTGGCGACTCCAATATTGGTTTCCTAGATTACTAGGATGAAGTCGAAAGTAAAGGGGAAGGGTCGGATGGATCCTATGCTATTTTCAATAGCTCTCAAAATCAGTCGGCTTCACAGACTGATAAGGGAAAGGCAGAGGAAGAACCCCGACCAGCAGTTTCTATCACTAAACGAGAGACTCCATTACCTCCACAACCAAAAGATTAGGTAACTCATAAAAAGGTAAATACCTCTAATCACCTTGTACCTTCCACTTATGCTGTTCAGATCAGTGCTACACTTACTAAAGACCCAGAAGATGGGCCTTCCTCTTCCTCTGTTTTAAACTCTTTTCAATTATTTGATATAATTGATCATTTTAGAAAAACTAAAATTCAAATGACAGAGATTGAGTACTTAAGAGCCAACCATGAACAATTCGATAGGTTGGCAGATTACGTGAAAAATAAAGCCGTCCCTGCAGGACAAGATTTTTTAAAGGATGCTCCCAATTTCTCTAAAGATAAATCTGCTCAAAACAATCTTGTTGTGACCCCTCCTGTCACTCTCAAGAGAATTGAACCTTTTTATGTCTCCCTACTTATAAATGGTTATAAGCTGAGTAATTGCATCATAGACTCTGGAGCTTCAGATAACATCAGGCCCGTTAAGTTGACAGATTCCCTTGGCTTGACCTTGACCAAAACTTTTAGGAGGTGTTTCTCTATGGAAAATAAACAAGTCCCCCTCCTTGGTTAGATAAAAGATGCTCAATTTGCTTTTGCGGCTTTCCCTGAAAAGAGGATAAAAATGACGGTCCTAGTGGCCGATGTTCCAGCTTCTTATGGCATCCTGCTTGGATGGAATTTTTGTAAAGATGTTGGAGGCGAGCTAAGCATGGACCTGTCAAAAGTAAAGATCCCAATTCAAGGCGTCATGAAGAAGTTACTTCTTAAAAAAGAGGCTAGGTATGTAGTTACCCATTCTTCAGCACCTGAAGCTCAAATTTTATTTGAGTCTTTAGGCATGGGCAACTATTTATTGTCTACAGACGGGATCCATGATGCATCTAATGAAACTCCTATGGGTGATGAATTAGATTTGAGTTCAGCTGACGTAAAGGGTAAAGTGCCAAAGCAAAATGAACACGTGGAAGAACCCCTTCTTCGAAATGAAAAAGCTTTTGTAGAAAAAGCAGCGTCTAATGAGGTATGGAGCTTAGAGTTTGATGGCAGCTTCTCCTCTACTAGCTCGAGAGCCAGAGTTGTGTTGGTGTCTCCACAAGGAGAGATTACTCCTTTGTCCTACAAATTGTAGTTCAATAATACCAATAACATAGCTAAGTACAAATCCCTGTTACTCAGATTGCAGGCTGCTAGAGAAAAGGGCATTAGGATACTCCATGCTAAAGGAAACGCTGAGTTGGTAGTCTGTCAGGTGAGGAATCTCTATCAGACAAAAAATGAAAAGTTACACCACTACCGCAATCTGGTCTGGGCTAAATTGAAAATTTTGATGCTTTCAACATCTCTGCTGTTCCAAGAGAATTCAACGATCGAGCAAATGCATTGGCTGTCTCAGCTACCCTTTTAGTTCCTCATACATACTTTACAAGAGATAAGTACATTATTAAATTGGTCTTTCGACCAAGTGTACCTGATAACATTGATCATTGGCAAGCATTCAATAATGATGATTAAATCATCACCTTCTTGGAGCAAAAGGACAGTTTTGAACAATTGCATTTTGAAGGTAGTGAAACAGCTCCTGAATCAAATACAAACACAAGTGAGGATTTCCTACAGCTAAAGGGGAACAAGATTCCCAAAGGTCTGGTTTTCTTAGAGAAGTTGTTTGATAACCATGACAGGTTTATTAAGCAACAGCAAATAAATTCAAACTCCTCTCCAGATTTTGATCAAATTAATCTGGGAACCAAACAAGATCCTAAAATGGTAAACATTGAGAAATGTTGCACTCTCGAGGAAAAGTTTAAGCTTGTTCATTTACTTTGCCAATATATAGATGTGCTGGCCTATTCCTATGATGATCTGAAATTACTAAGGCCTAATGATGTTCGCCATGACATTCCTTTGAAGGCAAACTCTATACCTTACAAGTAAAAATCCAGGCAGTATAATCTAAAAATCTCAGGTACTATTTTAACTGAGATACAAAAGATGCTGGATGCCCAGATAATTTTTCCAATCCATCACTCAACATGGATTGCCAACATAGTACCCGTCACGAAGAAGAATGGCAAAATTTGAATCTATGTGGATTTCAAGAACTTAAACTAGTTGTCTTTAATAGATAACTACCCCCTTCCTATCATGGATCAGGTCCTGCAGATGGTAACAGGTTCAAAAATGTTATCAATGCTAGATGTTTTTTTGGGGTACAATCAAGTCGAAGTCGAGAAAGAAGATCAGCACAAGATAGCATTCACCACACCTTGGGGCACGTTCCCTTACCAAAGAATGCCTTTTGGTCTGATAAATATAGGTGCCACATTTCAAAGGGTGATTGATCTCGCTTTCAAGGATGAAATAAGAAAATTCATTGTAGTATACCTAGATGATCTGACAGTGTTTTCAAAGCATCGCTCTGAGCATGTTCATCATTTGCAAAAGATACTGGAACGCTGTCATCAAAACAGTATTTCTTTAAACCCAAAGAAATATATCTTTGGAGTTATTGAGGGGAAACTTCTCAAACACATCATGTCCTGAGAAGGTATTAAAATTGATTCAGAGAGAGTCAAGTCCATCTAGGAACTTGCACTACCTACTAGCAAGACCGCAGTTCACTCTTTATTTGGAAAGGTGAATTTTCTTCGAAGGTTCATTCCTGAGTTTGCTGAGAAAACTCATCACATTATCAACATGATGAAAGGCAATACTGTATTTAGGTGGACTGCTGAAGGCAAATCAACATTCAATGAAATCAAAGAGGCAATTTCTCATGCACCAGTCTTGGTTTGTCCTGACTATACTAAAAGTTTCAAAATATATAGTTATGCTTCTGAGCATACACTATCAGCCATTTTAGTTCAACCAAATTAGGAAGGTGTAGAATATCCTATCTCTTTCATGATTTTCCCACTCAAGGTCCATGAGTTAAAATATTCTAACATGGAAAAGCATGCATATGCAGTGGTCAAAGCAGTCAAGTATTTCAAGTTTTACATCCTGAACTTGCACACCAAAGTTTTTGTACCTGACACAATAGTAAAATCTATTTTGACTCAGCAAGAGTTTGGTACGAAGTGAGATAATTAGATTGCCAAGACTTAGGAGTTCGATCTGGATATCAAACCTACAAAGCTTGTACGGGGAAAGGGTCTTTGCCAGTTGACCGCCAACAACATTCTAGATAAAGCAAAAAATGAAGTAGAGACCGAGGATGTGTCTACAGTCCTCTTTGTTGCAACCACTGATGAGTGGTATTCAGATATTGCTCATTTTTTGACATATGGTGAGTGTCCCACTCATCTTTCTTATAAAAAAATGGAATGTTAAATTGAAAGCGGTTGGTTATGTCCTGTGGGACAATGGTCTTTACAAGAGAAACCTAGACGGGGCATTTTTTTGTTGTGTTGATAAGGCACAACAAGAAAGACTCTTGAAGTCTTTCCACAATTTGGCCTATGGAGGGCATTTTTCTGCACCAGTGACAGCTCACAAGATTTTTTGAGCAAGGTACTATTGGCCCACACTTTTTTAGGATGCCTACAAATGGGTGCGAAGGTGTGAATTGTGTCAACAGTTCGTTGGGAAGCCTAAGCTAGCTGCATTACCTCTAAAGCCAGTTATAATTGAAGAACCTTTCCAACAGTGGGGTATTGATTTCATTGGTGCGGTTAACCCATCTTCAAGTGTTGGGCATGATTATGTCCTCATTGAAATGGATTACTTTACCAAATGGGTGGAGGCCATCCCAACCAAGCACACTACGTCTGAAGTAGTGTGTATTTTTCTTAAAGAAAATATCATCTCTCGATTTGGGGTTTCGCTCAAAATTGTAACAGATAATGTGACCTATTTTTCCTCATATGAAATTACTCAATTTTGCTTTGGTTATAGGATTACCTTATCTCACACTTCAGATTATCTCCCTTAGAAAAATGGACAAGCAGAATCGAGTAACAAGAACCTGGTCACCATTATCAGGAAGTTGGTAGACGACAACTAGAGAACATGGCATAAATCTTTGTATGATGCTCTATGGACTGACAGGATAACACCTAAAATGGCTATAGGTATGTCACCTTTCCAACTTATATATAGATTAAATGCAAAAATCCCCATCACCCTTGAACTACCAGCGCTCAGGCTAACTAAAGCAATCGAAGACTCAACCTTCGAAAGCTCAGTCGACAAAAGGATTATGTGTCTAACTAAGCTAAATGAACAATGAGTTATGGTAGTGGACAAATTACAGAGCATCAAAATCGAGTGAAGGCACTTTTTGATAAAAGAGCTAGAGTGCGTGAATTCCAAGTCAGAGATCAAGTCTTATTGTGGGACAAGAGGCGAGAACCAAAAGGGATGCACGGCAAATTTGACTCTCTATGGAGAGACCCATTTACCATTCGACAGCTCTGTGGTGAGGCTAGATTCTTGCTACAGTACCAAGATGGAATGCCATTTACACTACCTCACAGTGGATAGCATCTAAAGCTGTTCAATCCTTGAAGCTTAGATGAGTCCGTTTGTATATATGTACAGTTTTTATGTTTTGTCTATTTTCTTTCTTTCATTTTTAGCTTGACTCCGTAGCTTAATAGCTTGGATGAAGGCACTTAGAGACTGGTTTCTACTCCCACTAATTAATTTGATCAACGTAAGTTTCCCAACAGGAGCCAGCTATTGTTTCCAAAATCAGCTTAGCTCATTTTTGGGAACAACCCCCTACAAAACTTGTTCATTTCATCTTTTGACTCTCTAAGTTTGTTTTTGAGGTGGGTTTTTCTCATTCTTATCTTGGTCTACCTAAACCTTCCAAAATTCATGAAACACATCTTCCCAAAAAGTGAAGGCTGTTACAGTCTCAAAACGTTCTGGGAACCAAGTCCCCTCTTCAGACTACCTCTTCCAGAGTTAGTCTTTTCTTCCGTTTCGTGTAAGAGCGGCCAATTTTTCCACCTCTAAATTTTCTTTATTTTTGTGTAAGGGTGGAAAATTTTTCCGCCTCTGCACTTTTCCCTGTAAGGGTGGTAAATCTTGCTGCCCTTGCACCCTGATATGCAAGGGTGGAAAATTTTGCCGCCCCTACACTCGGATTAAACAGAACATGTAAGGGCAGCAAATTTTGTCGCCCTTGCACATCTCGATAACTATGCACAGCATTTATTGCCATGCATAGAGGGTTGTTGGGGTGGGTTTTTCACCCCATATAAACTGATTTGAGCCTATTTCTTCTCATTGCTTCCTCCTCTCCTCCTGCCTCTTGTGTTTGAGCGACCCAGCTGAAGAGTCAAAATGCATTTTGGCAGATTCAACCTCGTGGCACATGTAGTTTCTCAAGTAGGTCTCATTTTTAGCATTTGTTTTATTTTCTTTTCTTATTTTTGCTTAGTGTTAGTTGTTTTTGTTGTTGTTTTTGTTTTATTTTTTATCTTTCTCTCCTCCTGCCCACGTGCTTCCTCTCCACCTTGTCGCCGCTGTTGTTTTCTCTCTCACTCATGGGTTTCTCCCAAAAACTCATGCGAGCAACATTTTTTTCCATCTATGCTTCAGCCTCCAAATCCAACATGCATAGGTGGTGAATTTCACCGCCTATGCATTTCAGCCCTTTAGGCCACATCGGTGGCAAATTTTTCCACCGATGTAACCCAAAGTGCAGGAGCGGCAAAAATCACCGCCCCTGCACGTTTTTCCTCCCCATTCGCAAGGGAAAAAAATTTCATCACTCGTGCAGGTTATTTCTACAAGCATGGTGAATTTCACCACCCTTACCTATTTTCCAACTCTTTGCAGGGGCAGCAATTTTCGCTGCCCATGCATTTTTCATTCAATTTTTTCCAACTCCAGAGGAATTTTTTGCCTGTCCCTTTCTTTCCCTTTTTTCCTCATTTTTCATTCCTTCTTCCGACCCAGCCTATTTAAGTGACCTCCATGGTCATGATCACTTAGAATGTGTTTTCCCCATTTGTCCTCTCTCCCCTAATTATTGTGATCATGAATGCAGTTCAATCAGTGAACTCTTGCACATCTGCTCCCATTCGATCGAGATCATTCCCAATGACAGAAGCATCTCCCAAGAAGGCAAAAACAATGAAATATAAGTATCAGGGCATCTTCCCCCTCACTTCTATCACCTCCAACGTCGATGATATCCATGACACTGAGATCGGCCATGTGGACATGGCCGAATTCTTAGCACAAACAAAGGCGACAAATCCAAGCACCGGGATGAAGAAGATTGTCAAGAGCAACATCCACCTGGTGGCCGCCTTTTCGGTAGCAACGCATCATACTAAGTTCATCCTCCAATGCGCTCACTTCTACAACAAGGAGACTAGGTCGATCTCAGATGCCAGCGGCAACATGGTGATTCGGTTGGACCCCAAATTCATCGATAAAGTTTTTATGTGCCCTCCAGCCACTGAAGTAACCAAGATTGACTTCATGGACACACAGAGGGAATATGATAGAGACCCTAAAAGGGCGAATAAAGTTATGAACTATAAGTGGTTGAAGTCCCTTAAGACAAGCTTATCAAGATGGCCACGAAACTTTTTGAGGAGCAATTTCATCGAAGAAGTTGGTGATTTGATCACCCTTCTCAATAGAGTACGGGGCCTCCCGTCTTCTTCACAGTTCCATGAATGGATGTATCCATTCATCAAGATCATCCTCCAGGGCAAACAAGCCATCTTTTGGGGAGAGTAAATTAGTAATGCCCTCCATGAGCAGTTAACCAAGGTACAGACTTCCTTCAAGTCTTACATGACTTCGTACCTAGTTTACATAGCTGCCGTAATGCAGTCTTTCCCGAGATTAACTACTGAAGGAGATAGAAAGACCACCCTAGTCTACTTGTATTATGCTCAGTTGACATTTCAAGGGTCAACCCATCACTTTAAGAGGGTAAATGATGCCTTTTTTGCTACATTTTTATGTCTCTTCGACCCTCAGCTTGAGCAGAAGAGAATATCAGACGAAGCCTAGATAGTGGTCAAAGATTATGGCTACATGTTCCTTCAATTCCCCACCTTTTGCTATCTTCAGGTCAGCTTCTACCAAGGCTACCCCTACATGCTCCCCAGGTTCCCTTCAAATAAGCTAGTGCTAATGAAACTTTACCGACAACTGATTATCATGCATACTAGATAGATGGAATTGAAGAGACCAGGTTTCAAGTTTTTGATCGAGATTGGCAGGTATTTTGTTGCAACATCAGCTAAAGCCAAGGTCATGGAAATTGAAATGCAGATGGTTACTTTAAAACCATTCAAGAGACGGGAAAAATTTGACTACAGGGGAGTCAAGGAGAAGATCAAAAGGAAAACTCAGTTCCATGAACCAATGATTGAGGATATCTGCATGGACTTGAGGATGGCTGAGGAGATTAGAAAAATGGACTATTGCAGGCTGACCCTAGAGCAAATTGAATACCTAGGGCTTGCAGAGATCCCCTCCAATCTAGTTGATGATGGAAACATCATTAATAGCAGGTATCTCATAGAGAAGGTTGCTGGTTCCCCTCTTCCTCCAATTCAGTGGTCTCAGAAAGAGCTGACTTCTCTGAGAAAAAGATTTGAACCAATATTGGCTAACACCAATGATTGGTTAGCAGCCAAAGGGATCACCCTGAAGGAATTTGTTATGAGATCAGAGGCTGAATACCAGGCAGAATTGAAGAGCAAAGTAGAGAATAGAACTAAAAACAAAGGTGATGTCCCTTCTCCTTCTAGGCCTCACAAGCCTAGGATCATTTTTGTATCCAAGAAATCAAAGACTGCATAAGGGCCAAAAGTGGCAGCCAAATGGATTGCAGAATAAAGCTCTCAGGCATAGGCTACCCAGCCCATGGAGACAGATGATCAGCCATGTGAGTGTTCTTGAGAACTTTGTCACTTCAGGTGATTTTCTGCTCCACGTTTGATACCATTCCTGAAAGAAAAGGAATGTTGTTAGCTGTGGACTAGAATTTACCTCTTTTGTTCTTTATACATTACTTCTGAAAAAAGAGAAGTAGATGTTGTGATACCACCCCATGTGTTATTTTATGCTTAATTATATACATCTAGCCTGTGTATAAATATTTAATAGGGAACCTCCCCTTGATGAGAGGAGAGATTTACCTCGTCTAGATCTGGTAAACCCACACTTCTCGTGGTGTAAATATCCCTGTGTTGTGGTTGATATACCCATTTTGTCATCAGTTAGTTGACGACAAAATATTCACCCAACAAGTATATAAACTAAGGATAATAACCAAGAGGTATCTAATTAATATATAGTACCATTTAAAGATAACATAAGTTAACCAAAGCATGGAAGATAACAACATACTTATCTAACATAAGTATAACTATAAACCAAATAAATGAAAAAAATTAAGGATAATTATATACCTTGGGTTGACTTTTTGGGGCATCAATATCCCACTTGCATCAAGTGGCACTTTATGAGAGATGTGTTTGAAATTTAAGATGTAAATAAGAACACCCAAGTGTCCTCAATTTTGGACTCCAAAGACTAATATGTACATATATGTTTCAAATTTTCTCGTTCAAACTCCAAAGATCTTGTGTGAACATAGATATCCACAAGTATGAGCTTATATACCCTAAATCCTTTTATTTTACTAATTTAGGTTTTCATTCTGAATCAGACCAGAACAGTGTTGTAATTTTATAAAAATGACATTTTGGATCCCTATATATTAAAACCCATTGGGGACATAATTGTATCGATTAAATTTAATACATTTAAAAAGGGATCACAAGGAACCAAAGGATTGTGTCAGTCATGGCTGATATAATATATAATATAAAATAAAAGTTTTTCTACAAAAATAACTTGTCATGGTAAAAAGTAGTAGAAGAGATGAAAATTAGGTAAAATAATATCTAAAGAGGATATATTGGGCAGATAACATGATGATGAGTGTAAAAAATTATAACAAGAGATCATAAAAAAATATCTCATAAAGTACCATGAACCATCCCAATCCCAATCTGGTTAATCCTTAGGATGTAGACTCAGAAGGATTGATGCATTGATGAGTCCTACTACAAAAAATATTAGTAATTGAAAAATATAGGTATATACTAGTTGTTAGAATCATTGTTATGCTTTTGGTTGGTTATAGTAAGGATTCAAAATAAGTTGAAAACTATGTTTTCCTTGTCCTAGTTTATTATTTTATATGTTTGTCCTATGTGATGAGACACCTATAACTTGTAAAATAAATTTTATATTCCTTTCCCTAAAAAGGTAGCAGTATTTGGAATTTATTGAAACCAGTGTGAAATTGAGGGGCTTTTATTAAGGGTTATTAATTTTCTATAAACACTATATAACTATTAAGTCCCTAAATGGTGGAAAACACTCAATAAAAGATGATGAAATGAAATAAGTTGCATAAATGAAAATAAATTTCAAGATATAAAAGCCCTAGGCTAAGTGAAAAAATTACTCCATGATAAATACTAGATTTAGATAATGTTAAATGCTCTTGTGATTGATTTATATATTTAGAATTCCCATGAGTGGTCAATAATACTCTATGAAAGTTTAGAATATTTATTCAAAAACAATGCTTGTCTATTTATAAAAATTTGATTTCAAATTAGGATTTTATTAATGTGAAAGATTTCATAAAATGGTTAAAAAGTGAAAAATATGGATAAATGGGACATGCACATGCTGACCTAATGAAGTCTAAAAAGATAATGCAAAAGTTCTTAGATTTTTTTGTACAAGTATTATAAATTCTGGGACATATTTGGTATAGAGAGAGAGAGAGAGAGAGCATGCATAGGGTTGAGAAGCATAATGGGGGCCACTAAAAACTAAAAACATCACTAATAAAACCTAAGTTTAACCAATAATCAATAAATAAACAAATACCCTAAAATCATTCTAATTAACAATTAATAAATACCTTGAAACTGTTTTTATGTATCTATAATAACATCCATTTCAAAATAAATATACCAAATCTTATTCTTACAAATTATAATCTAGGAAATTATTATTTTATTATATAGCTAAAATAGTTTTTAATTATACAAATTATTTTTAAAAATAATAATAAATAAACACAACTAAAAATTTATTTATGTAATTATAAAATATAAAATTTTTCATATTATAAATATAATATTTATATTATAATGAAATTATTAAAAATAATATTTTAAACATATAATACGGGTGTCTAAAGTATTAGGGTGACACAATGATGGGATATCAAATCCACAAGGTTGCCTAGAGAAACTAAAGGGTGCATTGGTATAAAAATAGAGTGGGATCCAATACTGCTTACTAAAATTTGTTTCTAACTTTTTTTCTTTTTTCTTTATTTTTAGATGTATAAGGTAATCAGTAATGCCTTTGACAAAATGGGGCCAAGACCTTGGTCCAAAATTAGTATTGTCACTATTCCTTAGCCATCTATGTAAATGCAAAGGTAATCGATTCCCTGGGGCCTAGGGGATTAGAACTTATGTGGGGTTTTACAAAACACTTAGGCCACACCATCAAGCCAAACCCTTGCACCTAATTTATTTTTTAACATGGTAATGATCTTCCTTCACACTAGAAAATTCAAAACAAGTGGCATAACTATTGTAATATGTACATAAAATATTATAGGACATGGTTATTTTCATGTAAATAACATTGAAGGTAATGAGGAATGACACCATGCCAAAAAAATGACATGATAAAAACACACACAAAAATAGGTCATTTTAAAAATAAATGTGTAATGCACATTTTATATAATTGATTGTACATTGGTTCTCCATCTTCATGGCATGATATTCACAAGAATATAAATAACTTGCATGACCAAATTACATGGAGGAAATGTACAAGTGGATACATGGTCATTAAACAACCATGTAAGTCCCACTTGATCTAATCAACCCATAGGCTGTCACACAAGTCTATAGCTCTTTAAGTTATTCTAGTGGTCCCCAAAACCATAATAACTAAAAGGGATGCACAAATAAATGGAGTTGGATTCGATGAACCATTGGATCAAATGAGACATCCTAACTCATAATAGTGTTCAAGGAGAGTTCTAAGTGATTACAACCAATCACATGGCTTGATTCACAATTAAGTCATAAATAAAGTCTAATTTCATGTTGACTTGGATTAAAGTAAAATGCTTAAACAAATATAATTTAGTCTCCATATGACCTAAAAATGTGTCTAAAATATCTCGTTTAAGACCCCTAAGAATGAAGAAACCTATTTCTATCATCATATCAAAGCAAACTTAATCGTTAGATCTAGTCAAAGGGAAATATGGCCTAAATATCCTTATTGAGGCCATAAGGTCTTCAATTCAGTCATAGGATTTTAAAATCATATTTATTAAAGGAGGGAGGAGGTGTTGGATGATGACTTTTCCATAGTAATCCATCCTCTCCTTCCTCATCCCTAGACAATTGTCATTAATGAAATCTCAAATATTTTGGTCTAAAATATTTATTTCATTCAAAAAATTATATCATAATACAAATATGTGTGAGTTCATTTTTCAGGTACCTAGTTTGACAAAAAGTTTCTAGGATCTCTCAATCTCCCATAGTTTCCAAACAAGGCTTAGGTGCTTTAAGATCCACTAGAACCTTTAATGGTCATTGAAAAAGTTTAAGGTGCAAATTTTCATCAAGACATTTTCAGATGTTCAATTTTTTTTTAAATAGGAGAGGGCACATAAATAACATGGGTCCCATTTTAGTTCAACCCATTTTTGGGCTTCAAGAAACATGTATAAGCTAATAAGGTTAGAAGGTGTCTCTTCTTGAGGCCATATTGAGTCAAATACACCATTTCAAGACATGAAAGTTATTTCATGTGAAATATCAATAAAAATGGAGGGGGTATTTTTTGGGACCATCCCATTCCTCGACCTTTATCTCACTTGATTTAGCTAAACAATATTCATACACAGTTTGAAAAGGTTTTTGGTTTTTTTTACAAGTTTAAAATTTATAAAAACAAACTTTAATTTTAAATCATATTATATTGTTCTAATTAAAATAAAAATTATAGTGATTATTTATAATAAATTTTATGGCTATATATAAAATAATTGATAACCTAATAGTCATTCAACTTAAAATTATGGCATTGGTTAACCCCAAACCACTCACATGGAATAGTTGGCCTAACCGCATGGCCAACAACCATTTACAATACAATTAGCCCCCTTATGGTCTAAACCACATAGTGCATGGTCACATGGGGTAATACCACATTATATCATCTGAGTTCCATATGTGAAGTGGGATGTGCCATTCATAAGGCCCTGTGTGCTTGCAAAAGTGCCCATAAAGTGATAAGTTTTGAAAATTCATATCTATTAAACTAGTGAACTAGAAAATTATGAAAAGAAAAACTTTAGACTCAAAAATTATATAATTTCATACTAAAATTTTTCAAAGTCCTCTCAATCATCATTTTATGTGTGAATAAATTATACAAAGTGGGGATAGATTACAAATGAAGTATAAGTAAATTTAGTAGTGAAAATTCAAAAATTCATATAAATTCACCCGTAAGTCCTAAATTATATAGTAAATTACATTAATTCCCTGATTAACCATAATTTATATTATTATTAAAATTAGGAAAATTTATAATTATTTTAAGTGCATACAAATTATATAATTTTTTATATCCTTTCTTGGCTTCACAAAAATCAATGAAATTCAAAAAAAATGGAAAGACAACTTTAAATTTCATGGTACTGTAAAAATATAGATAAATATATGTCCAACCAAAATTTATAATTTGATTTTTTAACATAAAATAATAAATTCATTAATTTTACATTCTAATCTAATCAATATGAAGGGTAATCAAAAGAGAGAGAATCATCATGCTACTTGTCAATGACTATTACAATCTACTTCCATAAAATACATATTTTAAATTGATTAATTATAATAACATGGATATCAATCATCCAATATAGCTTTATTACAAATTTTATATAATATTGTTGAACAATTTTGTCTTTAAATGAACTCCATAAGTAACTTTAAGTCCAACTGAAGGAGTGGCTCACCTCCCATCCTTCTTCCATCATTAGGTAGTTGTCCTAGTCACCATTGAGTCTAAGACTCCCAACTCCAAACACGTTCACATCATTGAGTAAGGTGAACAAGTTAATAAAATGAGGTTGGGATAATAGATAAGGATTTTCAAAGGTCACTCACTAGGAAACATGTTTATGAGATTCATAAGTTTATTTATATAAGAGAGGTTTACAACCCTACACAAGCATATAAGAATAAACAAAACCAAATATCAAACACAAAATGATAAAAAGGTAGCCAACATGTATCCAACAGCAAAAAAGGCCTCTAAAGGAGAAGAAGAATGTGGGGATCTCTCACCCTTGTTCTACCATCTCTTGGCCATGGGAGAGCATAATTATAGTTGGCCATTCCAAATAACACTTTCTAACACAAAAGGCTCATATAAGGAGAAGAAGAACATGGGGATGTCTCCCTCTTATTCTAAAATATCTTGTTCATGGGAGAGCATATGCATAGTCATCCATGCCAAATAACATGTAATATGGCATAGGGATTTTTGTCCCACTAGATACTACCACTACTCACAATAAAATCATGTAAGAGGGCACAATAACCCGGTTCCATCAACCACTAACACTATGTAAGAGTACAAAATAAGCATGAAATTTTTTTTTAAAAAATGAATCATAACTTTACCATTTTAAGTCAATGAAAATGTATAAAAAATATCCCACACTTTAATATGGATGTTATATTTCCAAGTCTAAATGGGCATTAAAAACCACATGGTACCCATTGGCACAACCATGGAAATATAAGAAAAGAAAGAGTGTAATCCAAATGGCCTTATACCTCTTTAAAACTATAACCATAGTATGGGAGAAAGGTAATTTTAACATAAAAAAAAGTTTAAATAAATTTGGACATGTAAGCCTACTTTGGATCCCCTCTTGAATCCACTCAACAACACCACTTAAAATCTTTGGGCAATAGTTATCCTCTTCCTTGTCTAAGATCTTCCTCTAAGCTCCTCCTCTTCTTTCTCTTTCTCTACTTCACTTCCAAATTTTCAAATCTTGAAATGAGAATATTCCTCTCAAGGAAGGATTTCATTCCTCAAACAAGCTAAACTCTCTCCTCTAAAACCCAATGGGAAGGTGACATGTATCTCTTCCCATCCCTTGGTCAAGGTCTAGAGTCTCCCCGAGAAATAATTTCACTTATAAACCCATAGAGGCAAACAAGTAAATCCATACCTCATGAATGAACCCACTATCTCATGCCATAAATAGGTACATGGGATGCCTCAAAATTCTTATTTGGCTCCTATAAATACTCTCCAACATCCCTATTGGTCCAAGGACTTCAAAATTGTCACAAATATATGTAAAATCCACATTGTCACCCTCCAAATTTGGTTCTTCCATTCCACTAGAGTTTTGGATCAAATTGGGCACTTAAGTGGCTTACAAAAACACTTAAAATGAAATACAAAGTGAATAATACTCCTAAGGTTTATAAGAGGTGGTGTGAATAGTATCCAAGGGTTTGAATAGTGCCATGAAGGTTAAGGAAGTATAAACTTCTGGTTAAGTCCACAAATGATATAATGTGTGGTATGGATCACATAAGGGTCAAGTAAACATGCCACCACTCTACCAATTATGCTAGCATGCCCAACATAGTACTAGTTCTATCTTAGGCCTCTTTATCACCTATAAAACATTACATACATAAAATTCTCCACCCTAGATAGCCAAATCTACAAAATGTAAACAATACAAGCGACCTCAATCAAAATAGAAGATGCATATGACATATCCAAGGCATCACATCTAAATAGTAATAAACTCATACCAATCATCTAAACATATGTATAATAAAATATATTCTTAAGAAATATAGTTCTAGTAGTATGTAAATAATACACGTCATAATGGACAACCAAAATAACATAAGTAAACTAAAATCAGAATGCACAAAATAATCATCTAATCCAAGCATATATTATTCTTGAGTAATAAATCAATAGCATCACATAATATATAGAAACTTTTTCTTAGACATAAGGTACCACTAACATCTATGTCTCAATAATACATAAATCATGTCTTAATAGGATGTGTGTACAACATAAATTATTTAATAGTAATCACTGTGAAAATAAGGGTCTCATAAATGAAATGAGTGTGGTGAACATGTATCCCAAGTGCAAAGTGTAAGGAGTTGTCCATGATGTTTATGGAGAATATTTTACTATTAAACACTAGATTGTCATTCCTTGGAGTGTAAGAATTTTTTGGTACCATTGAACATAACCAGTATGCACAAATTGGTAGGCTCCACTATCTCCAAAAATCACATAAATTATACCAAAAAAATTAAATATTACAAAAATTATGATTGGTCACCTAAATAAAATATAATTTTTTACACCTTCTAGGTACTTTTTCCTACTAAAACTAAAAATATATAATTTCATTGTCAATTCAATTGTTATAGGTTTCTAACATCGTGTTATTCATCAAGATAATTTCTATTCTAAAATTTGGTAGTGGATTTACTCTGATGTTGGCTTAAATTTCATTTCATGGCAAATTCTAAAAGGGTGGAATTATTCATGTGATTTTGATATGAATGTAAGCTCCTACATTTTAGATATTTAAATGGTGTGGAGTTATCTAAGCTATGAGAAGTCTTTGTAACTATGGTAAATTGCAATTAAAAGATATGGGTTTATTTATCAAATGGAATTCCATCATTAGGTTCTTGTTTATGTATAGAAATCCCAATGTATCTAGCTACATATAGTCATTTAATGTAATGATAAACACCTCGATAATTATTTTTCATAGTTACATAATGCTAGTGGGTTTTTTCATGCTAAAATCTATGAATGAATGTTCTAATACTAATTTTATAGCCTTCAATCTTTAATGTAATCCCATATGACCATTCTCAAGGCATAATTTGAGCCATCCAACACCACCATTATCAATACCAACAATGGTAATCTTATGACATTATAGTTACCATTTATTTAAAGAATGAACCTTATAAACACATAAGAAGCTACTATTTTCAAGTCAAGATCAAGGAGAGATTGTACTTCCCTTTAGCTTCAATGTTGTTATAGCAGCAGAAGTAGAACCCTAGATCATATATACGGGTTAACCCTACTAAAATAATTTTTTTAATATTGTGTTTTATCTTTTCTACATATAATATCTTTCCTTTCAACAAATTTTAATGGATTAAAATCTATTTTTAAAAATGAAATATATAGGGGTTGACCCTAGTAAAATAATTTTTTTAATATTGTGTTTTCTCTTTTCTACATATAATATCTTTCCTTTCAACAAATTTTAATGGATTAAAATCTATTTTTAAAAATGAAACATTTCATTTTAATGGGCCAATGATTTTTTTTATAGTTTAAAAGAGAATTTTTAACATATAATATCTCAAAGTGCTACATTGTGGTGGATATATAATCTTTTTTCTAGTTATTGATCCCTCATTTTTAGGGGATGAGATTTGAGAGAGCCTAAAGTCTCATCCTGTTCAATATGTTTATTGATTTGTTCATTTTATTTCACTACCAAATGACCAATTTTTATAATAAGCCTTGTTATAATTTACTAAAATATTAATCTTAAGCTACCCCTTTTTTAATTCACCTAACTCGGACATATCAATATCTTCATTAGATCTGAATATATTCATCCACCTAAAAATCATTAAATGTTTTGTATGCAAATAGTACAATACCTAAATTACAGTGTAGTAGTTTTATCTTGAATGTGGTAGTTATTAGAGAATGAATGTGAAAATATATACAATAGTCTGAAGTAAAATACAAACAATAGGTAGTTTCAAGAGTTTAGGAGACTAGATGAGAGTAGGACAATATTGAAATAGTATCATAAGAGAGTATATAATAGATCCACCATAGTATAACAAAGTTGGTGTGTAGTGGAAGATAAAACAAAGTATCAATAAGCATAAGTAATCTAGTTAGAAAATAATAGAAGATTGAACAAAAAACTATAGTTTTTGAAAGAAGAGTATATATATATATATATATATTGTACTAATATCAATATATATTTTTATTTACATGTATTCCACTATTTTATTTTTATTCTCCAACTAATTACTATTAGATTTACTCCCATTTTTATTCATTCACCAATAATTTGGTATCAAAGTTGTTCTTTTTAGGTTTATTTCTAACAAATTGGTATTAGAGCATATTATTTGAACTTCATTTCCAATGAATTGGTATCAAAGATAGCATGGCTACTTGTAGTATAAACTCATGGCAACAAACACCAATGTTTGATGAAAAAAAACTATGATGTTTGGTGCATCAATTTGAAGATAATATTTTTCTCTCATGAATTATAGGAGCTAGTTGAAGGACGTTATATAGAGGTAGCAAACCAAGTTACATTTAATGCACTCATAGAAACACAAAAAAACCTACTAAAGGAGAATAGGAAGAAGTATCCAAAGGAATTAAGCTACATTCAAATGGAATTGAGTTATTTAATATTCTTAAGGATAGTAATAATTAGTAATTCTAAGCATGATATGCACCATGGGGCCTAGGACCAAGTATGTGGAAGACAATCAAGTTTGGTTGTGTAGAATGAATGCATAGAGAGTATTCAGAAAAAACAATAAAACACGCATTAAATGGAGTGAAAATATTAATTATAGGAAATATAAATTATATTCATAAATCAAAGAATAGGGAGAATATAAAATATAATGTTTATAATGCATGTATACATTGTAGATGAATAGACTAAGTTAACTATGTTATGACTGTGTATGTCATTGATTTGGCTATGTGTTCTTCACCTCCTTTGGATAGATACATATATTATATATTTAACATGTATGCTTACAAGAGTAGTGATAATTTTTTTGCAAATACCAAGGAGGATGTTGATAGGAATGCTAAAATCCTATCAGATGCGGTAGTTGTAAATAGTCTAAAAATTTAATGTCCAATATATCATCAATGATTCCAAATCCTATGATCCTCAATTGGTGGCTAATAGCTAGTTGGTCCACATTTTGAATCAAGTGGTCAAATTAGTCAGACACATGGTTGTGTTGGGGTGGGGATCAAAGGAGAAAATGATTCTGTGAGTAGATGGTCATGAGGTGCATAGGACTATGAACTATGCGGTTCACAGGTTATGATCTAAGGTGACCATTGCACAAAATTTTGTAATCAAGTGTGGGATTATGCATAAGATTATCAGTAAACTTTAGGTAAATGAGTGTGCATGATTTCATGAGAGTTGTGAGCTATGCACAAGAGGACAAATGATGAGTGTATCCAACTATGTAGTAACTATGCAAAAATCATTCTCCCTTTCTTGAAGATTAATGGTCTATATTGCATTAGTATGTAGTAGAGGAAACTAAATTTGAATTTGATAAGAAGTGTACCACTTATCTTGATCAGCATATTTTCCAACCTTAACCACTCAAAAAATTTGATGTGTGTCATCGTAGGTATGTGTGTCTGTCACTTTGATGATTTGGTACTTATCTATGGGTTACAAGTGTTCAAGATCAAAATCATAAGGATTTTTTGTCATTGATAGGTTAAAAATTAGTGGAATGTAAGGCCTAAGAATTTCCACATTGAAGACTAGGTGCATGCCCAAATATTGAGGTAGATAAATAATAAAGGAATTCTCACTAGTTTCACATAAAATAGTTCAATGACCATAACATAGAGGCTTGATATTTCGGTGTGGAACTTTAAATTTTTATTTTAAAAGGTATAGCCAAAATTTATTTCTAGCTCAAAATGCATGTGGTTTTTGATGTGCATCATGGTGATCCATATATTTTACTTATGTGTGAGAGAGAATATGTTTAAATTGTTAATGAATAAATTGGATGTGTCATAGAAACTTGTTAGCTTGATCCACTTCTCATCCTTTTGTGCACACCTTAGTAATGGTCAGTATGTGGTAGGAGATGTCTAGAGGTGCTGAAGGTTGAAACCCAAGACATGTCTAGAATGGACTATGACTTGTAAAGCTATGAAGGTCTCTATTGTAGGCATGTTAAATGTACAAGATAGTTTCATCCTAAATGTGAGCATGTGTGTCATTTTACATTCATGGAAGATGAACAATTTTATGACTGACCACTTTAATTTTCCCATCTTTTCATGGATGAAACATTATCAACCAATCTAGGTGTACCCATAAAGTCCCGTAAGGCTTGAAAAAAGTGATTTACAAAACATAGATCTTGATCAGATATGATGGATGTTGGAAGCCCAAAATGAACCTAAACATGGTTAAACAAGGCTTGTGTAGTGATATCTATGTCAATTTCTTTCTTGCGTATGACTATGATATCCATATTAGAAAACTATCCACTACCACGAACACAATGTCATGTTATCATCTTGTCATAGGTAACCCAATCATGAAATCCTTTTTAATATATTCCCATGGCCTAGATGGAACTAGTAGAGGTGTGTAACATCCTAACTTCATTTTTTGGGCTTAGCAATGCAACAAGGAATGCAATACTTGATGTGGCATTCCACATTTATGTACATGTGCAGCTAGTAGAAGTGTGACTATAATGCGATTAGATTTTTTATCACGTCAAAGTGTTCTATGGTATTGGCATAGTGTAACTCCCAAATGATTTATTGGAGAGGTGTGTCATTAGGAAAATACATATTTCTAAGCTTGTAGAGAAGCTAGTCAAACAAGTAGAAATATTGAACTTTTTTACCTTGTGATAAGCTAACATAAATCACTGTGAAGTCCTAACCAACTGAGTAAAATGGAACCTAGTTTATAAAGTTATGGTCACATGTGTCTAATACCATGATGAGTGTGTGAATTAGTGATTGAGTAAGGTAATATATTTCCTTTTGATCCTTCCCTTTCTTGTGTTTGATCATGAAGTGGAACTACTATAGGTAAGTCATCCATTTGATGTGTTGCATATTTTCCATCTTTTTTTATGTTTTCAAGAAATGAAGTGGATTTTGATCTAAATGAATAACTATTTATTTCTCCATAATGTATTTATTCCATTACTTTATTAATTTCACAATATAATACAATTCTTTTTCATAGGTGGTGTACCTTCAAAACATGTCATTAGACATCTCTAAGTGGTATACGACCCATTACATGATCATTACGATGAGTGCATAGTCAGATGCATTAGTGTGAATTTTAAATGAATTCATAATGTCAAGCATTAAAAAAACATGCAATACATATAGGTATTGATTAAGTGCCTCAAAATCACATTTTATCACATGAGTCCAATCAAACTTGGATTTTGCATATGTTATCTGACTGAGAGCCCAAGAGATGTGTGAGAAACCAAGGACAAACTTATGGTATAAGTTAGTGAGTTGAATAAAACTCCTAAATGTTATAATAATGCATAAATTTATCCAATATTATATCACTTTGATCTTATATTGATCTACATGGATGCCTATGTAATCAATGATGTAGCTCATATATTAGATCTACATAGTGTTGAATGTACACTTTGATAAATTGGCTTGTAACTTGTGTTGATGTAAAGTGAAAAAGATATGTGATTTGTGATATAAGTACTCCTCCCAAAGTATTGATAAAGATGATAATGTCATCCAAGTAGATAATGACAAAGGAGTTTAGGAAAGCCCTGATTAGATCATCCATCAAGCACATGATGTGGTTGGTGAATTGATTAGGCCAAATGGCATGACCAACCATTTTATAATCTCTCCCATGTCTTGAATTTTATTTTCCATGTTTCTTTAGGATGGACTATAAATTGATGGTAATCTAACTTTGAGTCAATCTTGGTGAAGTATTATGCACCTTAGAGTTGGTCTAAAAGTTCATCAATGTGTGGTAGTGGGTACTGATTATTCATTGTTATCTTTTTGAGTGCATAATAGTCTATGAAAAGTTAGTAATACCCATAATTATTAGGTAAAAAGAATATTTAACTCTAATAAGGCAAAGAGTTAGGCATGATCTTACCTTGATCAAGAAGTTCTTGTATCTCACACTAGATTTCATCATTATCCCAAACTGATCTTTGATACAGGGGCTATTCAAAAGAGGGGATATATGAACCAAATAAATGTGATGTTTTACTATGTAGTGTGTTATAAGGCCTTCAAGATCTACAAAAATTTTACTATGATGACTCAATAACTTACGGAGTTGTTTTTATTACAATTTGGTATGAGTGTTGTGTATTGCCAGATTATGCTTCATCATCTACTGCATAGGTGTGTTAGGTTGAACCATGATAAACATGAAATTTTGTGTATGCAAGAAGAGTTTACAAGATTTATTGGTACAGACCAATGTGACTTTGGTTATGGATATTGACTTGAAGAGGTGGTAGAATCAATCTTGCACATGGATAGTCCAATGTTGTGGTTTGTCTTGATATATAGCTTTGTATTTATATAGATAGGTCTTCCCAAAAAGATGTCATAGACCTATAGATGTGTGATTTCATAAGTGATGTTATCTTCCATAGGATTGAATTTGTAATAGAAAGTGCACTGATGCTAGACCTGTATATCTTTACCCTACTATATCCACCCCAAAGAATATGGCTTAGTGTGGGTAGTAGTGGTAAGAACAAGGCATTGAGTTTTATATTACGTAATGATGTTCTTTTGACTACCACTTTTAATGATGACATGGAAAATTTGACCCTTCACCCAAAACTTGGTGTGGAATAGGTGTTTTTGCTCTTTATATATATTAATTATAGTGGTGTTTGTGCTTAGATAAGAGGCATCTAGGTTA
The DNA here is from genome assembly GCA_037957365.1 of Torreya grandis. Classification (NCBI taxonomy): domain Eukaryota; kingdom Viridiplantae; phylum Streptophyta; class Pinopsida; order Cupressales; family Taxaceae; genus Torreya; species Torreya grandis. The sequence goes on along the minus strand of JARHVA010001851.1, from coordinate 1,053,190 downwards.
GTGTTATCCATCAGTGTGGGTCTTGATGTTGATTACATGAGGAAGGACTATTTACATGGCATTCATATTTATCATAGGTGGATGAGCTATGGCGATGGCACCACTTATCACTAGAATTCTTATTTCCTTTGTTTGAAGTAGAAGGATAGGATCCTTTGAGTGTTTCACTTTCTTTTGAGGTCATTCATTATTGAAATAAGTATTGTGCCTTTATATATCTAGATACAATATGGAGCTATGCAAGGGTTGGGCCTTGCATACTCTATTAATGAAGAGGTGGTAAACTTCTTCATATTTGCCTTGGATTCAATATTGGCAATGTTGTGATATGCTTGTCTCAAAGTGTCTAAAGTCAATAACTCTAACTTTAGGACCTTATGTTACTCACTCAAATTCTCTTGTGGGCACATAAATTAGTAATGGAATGTGTTGGTGTAGTCTTCCACAGATTGATCTTTGAGATGACACAATTGTTATAAGTTGATGTATTCATAGTTAAAGTGTTGGAGAGGGTAATATTCATCCTGCAATTCATCAACAAAATTATTTCATGATTTGATTGGAATGCACTCTTACACACACTATGCATTGAAGGTCTCCCACTAGTAAACAACTATAATGGACATATTTAGTACTACAAAGGTGATCATCTCAGCATCGCTGAAGAAGTTGATTGAGAAGTATGCATTGAGTTATTTAATTTATGCATCTAATGCTTTGGTATTAATCTTACCTTAAAAAAGAGGGATGTCAAGATTGACTTATAATTTGAAGTGTGTTTTTTTTGGAAACCATTTTGGAACATACTATTGAGATGGATAGGAAGGTGTTGGGTTGAGTTGCATCATCAATTCATGAAACTAACAAAAACATTTAGTGTGTTGTGATTTCAATTCATTAGTGATGAGCTTTCAAACATCAGGGGTTGTCTTAGGTTGGTTTTGGTGTTATCCATCTTAATTTTTTTTTGGAATTATTTTGGGATATTTGAAATATAACCAACTCTTAAACCTTCTTTCTCACATTTCACTCATGTGGTTACAAGCATAGAAATTAATAGAGTGTAGTTATTATATCAATGATCTGCACCATGGGGCCCAAGACCAAGTGTGCATGGGATAGCTAAGTTTGGTTTTTTAGAGTGAATGCATAGAGAGTATTTAGATGGAAAAATCAAATGCACATTCAATGGAGTATAGTCTTAATTTCAATAAATTCATCTTATATTCATCAATCAAATAATAAGGAATATAGAGTACAATTTATATAGTGATGTATACATAGTATATATTCAAAACAAGATAATTATATTACGACTACATATGACATTGATTTAGTTGTGTTTTATTCACCCCCTTTGGCCAAATGTGTACATTACATATTTAACATGTATGATTACAAGAGTAGTTATAATTATTGTACAACTACCAAGGAGGATGTTGATAGGTGCATTGATCTATTATCAGATGTGGTATTTGGTAATGGTATTAATAGTTAATGTCCACATTATCTTCAATGACTCCCAATATTATGATCCATAGTTGGAAATTAATGACTAATTAAGCCATATTTTGAATGATGCAGTCACAGTCTGACATGTGGTTGTGCTAAGGTGGGGCCTAAAAGAGAAAGCAAGTATGTGAGTAAATTATTGTGAGGCACATAAGACTACGAGTTGTGTGGTGAACAAGGAGGTATATAGGATAAAATCTATGGTGACCATTGCTTGAAAGTATATGGGTAGGTGTGGGTCTTGTGCATAAGGTTTTTAGAAAGCTTCAAGCAAGGAGTACACATAATTGTGTGAGAGGTGCAAGCTTTATTTATAAGGATAAACAAGGAGTGTATTATACTATGTATCTAATCCACACTGATCAAATCAAGCATGGGATATCTTTGAAAATTCATACCAAGAATGTGATAAGGTGAATCTATTTAAGCTACAACTATGGAGGAGATATTTATAAACCCTGTAAATTAGGGAATATGATTCAACTAATGAGTTCTTTACCATAACTATGAGCCTAGTTAATGAGATAATTAATAATGGAGATAATATACAAGACCATAATATAATAGATAATGTCTTAAGGAGTTTTATTATGAGTTTTTAACCTATTTTGGTTGTAATAGAAGAGTCCAAGGACTTAAAACAAATTATAATTAATGAGGTGATGCGTTTATTGAAAACACATGAATAGAGGTTGAATAAGATAGCCAAATCATCTCATAGATAATCCTTCAAATCAAATGTGAATGTGAGAAACAAGGTGAGAGGATCCAAAAATAGAGGAAAAGTAATATTTAACAATAGCCAAAGTGTAAGGCACATCCATTCAGAATGTCAAGGAAGAGGAAGAGGGAGGAGAAACACTTCTAGTGTAAGGTTTTTTACAAAGGTATGATAAATCAAACATCTAATGTTATTATTTTAAGTAATATGAATACTATGGAAGTAAATGTATGAAAAATGAATATGACATGAATAGATAAAATGCAAGTCTTTCTAAAGCAAAGGAAGATGAAACTAATAGGAATGAAAAGGGTGGAATTTTATTTATCACTTGCAACAAAGCTGAGCAAAGCAATAATGAAATATGGTATTTAGATATTAATTTTAGTAACCACATGAGGGGAAAAAAGGATATTATTAATATCATATATAAATCAATCAAATCTAAAGTTTAAATGGGAAAAAATTATAGTGTCATTGTTATGGGAAAAGGAAGTATATCCATTTTCACAAAGCAAGGTGACAAGAGGCAAATTGAAGATGTCTATTATATCCTAGGGTTGAATCTTAACCTCATCAGCATTTGGTAACTAGTCCAAAATGGATATAAGCTTAAATATGATATTGGATAATTTATAATATATGATTTAAATGGAATCAATAGGTAAGTATCCACATTTAAAATTATAAAGAGCAAAATGTTTCCTTTGAGAATGAAAAATGAGTTATCTTTAACATTTAAAATAGTTTTAATGGATCAATCAAATTTGTGGTACTTGAGATATGGTCACTTGATCTTTAGTGGCTTGAACCTTCTTCATAAGAAAAATATAATAATAGAACTCCCTCCAATTGAACAATCTAATAATTGTTTTGAGGGATGCATATTAGGAAGCAACATAGAAATATCTTTCCCTCAAGTAAGTCATGGAGAGAAAAGGCTCCACTTGAGCTGAAACATTCAAATTTTATGGTGCCATTAAACCATCTATCTAGCCAAAAATGAATATTTCATTACATTCATAAATAATTTTAGTAGAAAGACATATGTATACTTTTTAAAGCATAAAAATGAGACATAGGGTATATTCAAAAAATAAAAGGCCATCATTGAAGATCAGAATGGTTATTATATAAATATATTGAGAATAGATAGAAGGGGAGAATACATTTCAAATTAGTTTCTAAACTTTTTTAAGGATAATGGGATCAATAAACCATTTACACTTAAACCTCATATTAAAATGATGTAGCGGAGAAGAAAAACTATTCAAGAGATGGAAAGAAGCCTGATAAATGCCAAATGATTGACAAATGAATATTGGGCTCAATTTATAGCAACAATGGTATATTTGTTGAATAGACATCCTATAAAAAGTGTTCATGACATGATTCCTCAAGAGACTTAAAGCAAAAAAATCCTAGGTTTGAACACTTAAGATTTTTTGGATGTGTGGCATATGAACATGTGCAAAATGAAATAAGTACAAAGTGGGATGACAAAGGATAAAAATTCATATTCATAAAATAGAGTGAGAAATCAAAATCTTATAGGTTGTACAATCTAGTCACAAAGGAATTGATAATTAGTAAAGATGTTCAATTCATATAAGATGCAACATGGGATGATAGACATGAACATCAGCACAAAAAAGGGTCATTTCACCCATAATAAATAGTGAACCATAAAGTGGTACATCACTTCTACACCTAACAAGATTCTCATTTCACAAAGGATTGATTCCTCAAGTAGCAGCAACTAGAATGGAGTATAAAGTGCATCTCAAGTGACTCCTTCATCATCTTCCAGCTCAACACAACACTCATGAAAAATAAGGAGATTGCAAGAGATATATGAGAAATCAATGTATGGATAATATGATAATGAAACTAATATTTATACTTTATTTTCAACATCTAATCCGATTTACTTTAAATAAATAATTAAGGGCATTAAATGGTGTGAAGCCATAAATGAGGAAATGTAATCAATTGATAAAAATCATACATGGTAATTATTAAACCTTCCATCAAGAAAGGAGGTCATTGGTGTCAAGTGGGTTCACAAAAAAAAAACTACAATAGAATAAAATATTGAGAATACAAGGCAAGGTTAGTTGTCAAAGGATATAAATAATGGATTGGATGTGATTATAATAAAAATTAGGTCATGTATCAAGGATGTAAACTGTCAAAACTATCATAGCAATAGTAGTCCAACATGTCACAACCTCAAATTTTCAACCTTTAAAATTTTGAATAAACCAAGATGAGTGAAACATTTTTTTTCCACAAAATATTTACTTCACAATATAAAATTTGACACCATAAATTGAATGAACTATTTTAAAGTTTCACTAAGGCAAATCAAATCTTTCTTAGGTTCATACTAATAATATATCACTCAACACTAATTAGAAAAATGTTTAAGGCATAAATAAAAAATCAACCTTAAACCATAGCACTTCATCTTTTATATTTAACAAAGATTGATTAATCATAGGTAAATAGTTGCACGCAGTATCACAATTACTACTCCTTTAAAAAAATTACCTCGTTACCTTATCAATGTTGTATATATTACCCATGCACTCATCTACGACTCTTTGGAAATATTAATCCAGTACATTGAGGTACTATAACCATGATTAATTCCATTAAGGACTCATGTTCCAAGATATGCACATATTCCCTTTATTCAACAAGGATCAAAACTAAGAACTTATAAATTAATTAATACATGCCATGATATAAGGAAAAAAATAAGTATTAATCTTCTTATAACATTTATTTAAATTCATTAAGGATTCTATCTTAATTTCCATCATTGAAGGACTTCTTTATGTCATAAAGAAAATCAAATATTGTTAAGCAAGCATGTCTAGACATTAGTCAATCTTAAGGTTTAAGTTTACTCCTTTTGCACATTCTATATAGTGCAAGGAATCCATTTTTTAAACACTCTTATATTTATCATACCCCATGAATACTACTAATTCTTTTGTGTTTCTATAATGTTACATAAGTCCCCAAAGGTGCATTATCCTTATATTGAGATTTGGATTAAGGCTACTTAATTTCCCCAACATAAAGGGTTGTATCTAATCAATTTTTTTACCATGGTACTTAAATTTTAAAAAGTATAAAGTCAATAAACATGATAAAATCATTATTACATTCCAAGCCTCAACAAAATAACCATTTATTTTTATCATAATAGTTTTAGTATACCATAAGATTTAAATTATCCACCCATATGTAAAAAACTTAGGATAGTCCAAAATTCCATGATAGTATCAAAGAGGAAAATAATATTAGTAATAAAAAATCAATAAACTCTAATAAGGTACTTTTATAAGCATCAAATAATTCAATAATCAATACTATTCATGAATGTTTTTAGCATAATGGTCTAAGGACTCTTCATTCCTAGTCAGTGAAGCCATCATCCTTCAAGCCAATATATGGGTGAAAGGAATAAAACTCACCAATCCATCTAATAAATAACAATTGCTGCTATTAAACAATATTCATGCTAAATTATTTAATAAAAATAAAGTAACTCCTTTAAGAGATTCTAATTTAAACCATGACATGGTCATCCAACCATTATCTCAACCAAGAATGGTTATAATCAATCCAACCCAAAATCAATCGTGGATTATTTAAATTTTATATCAAGGTCATCAACTCTTGCATCTATGTTGTCAAGAAGTAGATAAGATGTTATTAGAAGCTCAAGGTTCAAGGTTTCAAACTTTTAGACCTGAATTCTCTTAGAGCAATATACATAATTTTGAATGGTCCATTCTTCAAATAATTAAAGATTACATAAAAATTACTGAATCAATACAATCATCATATTGATATAATAAAGGTTTATATAGACTTTTATATACAAAAATTTAAAGTATCAGTGTAGATAGCTTATTATAGAAATGAGTCAAATCTACCTAGGCCTAAGTTTGATTTAACAACATCATTCAATTTCAACTACCAAATAAACCATCTTATGTGGATCATAAAAGAAGTCAATAAACAAATTCCATTACGGTTAAAGGTAATTTTACCTAGTGAAAGTTTAGTCAAAACATTATTAATTAATTCAATGACCATTTAGAAAACCAAATCAAAATAATTGATTAATAATTAAATCCAAAAATGCATATTACTTCATTTTTACATGTTTGCCAAATATATTGTAACAAATAACTAAGCTAGAAAAGATGGGCTCATAATCCAAGAACATAAAATTTCATTTAAGGAATGAAACATGATATATTTTACATTATTCCTATACAATATGTCATAACATTTATGAAAATTTAGGATAACCAAAAAAAATACATAATATAATGGTATATTCCACTATAAAGTAAGAAAGATAAAAAAATAACCATATTATAATGCACAAGAATAGTTTATCCAATCCAAGGGATGAATTAACAAGATTTCATAAGGAGATACACTAAGAAAAATAGGACTAGGCATAGTAATTTATCAACATCGATCTCTACTAAGAATATAAACACAACACATAGCCTTTTTATGTCTCTTAGTGATATTAATTAGTAAATATTTGAAGCTACGATACTAAACCATACTTCACTATGATATTTATAATAAAGTAATCAACATAGATTTAGCTCTAATAATATCCTTAAAACTAATATAGATGAGCTTGTCATAAGTTGTCACTTTTTGCATTCAAACAAGAATGACTTAGAGTAAGCTGGAAAAGTATTTTCCCTTAAAACATTTATGAGTATTGAGCATACATAGATTTTATCACAAACAATGATATCAAATATTTGGTCCTATAGAAGTTCTCCCCATACATACATCTTTTATTTATTTTAATTGGGTTATTATTATTATTATTATTATTATTATTATTATTATTATTATCTTAAAAACCTAATTAAAATAAATAAAATATGTTTATATACCAAAATACCTTCAAGATTGATTTTCTCTATCCATTATTACAAATAAAATAACATAAACAAGTCAACTTAGAATTCTATAATAGTATCTATAATATGGGTTAGTAATTTCAAATTAGATATTATCTAAAATCATGATAATGCACAGAACATTTAAATGATCTTGGAAAAAATTATACATAATTTTTTCTTACCCATTCTCTAAAAATTATGATATTATATATAATTATAATTTTAGTGTATATAATTTGGGTACAATAATCATGAATCCACTTAAGTTTCATAAATAAATATATAAACCACATATAGTAAACACATACATATTACGTAACTATCCCAACCAGACATGATTAAACTTGTATCACTAGGTTTACAATAATATGCCCTGAATAAATAAACACATGCAACTTCCTTGAACAAGAATACAAAAATCCCTTTTTAAATTTGATTAAATATAGAAATCAAGAATCATAATATTTTTCAAATTAATTTTCATTCAATTTCATAAGGGTTCTAATCTATTGTTGAATGCACTTAGAAAAAAATAGGGGCACGCTGTATAAATAAGACTTGGTCATTCTATGAACTAAAAAATCATAGTTTTTAGCACTAACTAGTGATACTAAAATTTGTAAAGTACTTTATACAACCTGTCAAGATTACATTACATAAAAATTATATGATTTTAACCTTTACAAACTAAAAATCTATTTTAAATTTAGTTCAATTCTTCTACAAAAGAACCACACCATAAAAATATCTAACAATAACATGGGTTGAATTTTGAAACCTTAAACTTGAATGTATCAAATAATTTTTAAAAATAAAATGATATTAGTGTATTTATTCAACCCTACAATGTCTAAATAGATAAGGAAAAAAATCAATAAATCATAGTAAAATATCAAAATTTTATAATTAAATGCACCAAATTTTACCTTCTATTATTATCAGTCTAGAGAGGTTATAAAATAAAGCTTAAACATTTTTAAAATTTTCTCAACATGATATACAATAAGCACACAGTGTCCCAAAAGACTTAAAATATATAAAGAATATTTCTTAACCTACATTCCCATCATATAGATAGTCATATTTTTGTACTTTTCTTAAGATCCATTATCTGGGTTGGTTTAAACATTAACATGCAAATTTTTGACTTGGTTGGTAAAAAACCCATTAAATATCTCGAAAATAAATAATGAAATATTAGTCATTTAGTAGAGTATATGTATTCTATGTCCAAATTCAAAAATATCAATAGGGAATCTTAAAAACTTTATATCAAAATATACCAAACATTACCTTATATTTAAAATAATCCATAGAAGATATCAAAAAAACTTAAAAACCTTTTGAAACAATTCTCAAAAAATATTCGAATAAGCATAACCTTGTTCTATAAAACATAAATATAAAGAAGGGAAACCCTTAACTCGCATTTTAAGGATTATCATGTATACATTTGTATACGTATTCATATATTTACATACATATACCAATGTATAATTCTAAACTAACTAAAATAATTTTCAACCAAAGACAAATAGTCTTTAGTAAGTTCATATTTAAAAAACAATAGAAAAAGGTTTAACAAAGAATACTTTCCTAAGAAAATAATGGCTCCACCATGTTTATATTGTGTCTTATTCTCACCTCAACTACCCCCTTCTAAGTGTTTCCTCCCTCTCAATATTTCCTTATAACGAAAGGTTATGTATGCCAAATAATTTTCAAGGAGTGGATCTTTAAATGAGTACAATGACTGAAGTTAGCCATTAATGGCTTTTCATAATCTTAAGCATGCAAGGGCCTTAATAAGTAGTTTCATAGGGATTTGACCTATAATTTAGCCATTTCCTTATCCATTTTTCTTATAGGTCAAGCCTAATCAAGTCAAAAAGTGCTTTTTAGGGTTTGACATGATAAGCTTGAAACATATATTTTTTAAATCATTGAAACTTTTGAGAGTAATTTAACATTTCATCCCCTTCTCACCCAACATTATAGTCAATGTTTGGTACAAATAGTGCCTTAAACTTTTAACAAATATTTACATTATAGTATTTATGCCCAAAATAGATAGTTAATAACTTTTTTAAATATGCAATCAAATTCTACACAAAACACTAGCAAACCACCTTGCATTTAATTATCAAGAATGAGTCAATATCTTGACCGAGTCAAAAAAATAAAAGAAAATACTAATAAGGCATACCAAAAATTAACATCATCATATCAACACCACATACAAGCCATGCAAATAAAAACTAGGTCAAAGACTCCCAAGTCTATGTGACCATCCTGTTGAAGTAGAAACTAAAAATAAACTTATTATAATATTAATTAATGTGCACAATTAGCTCCTAGCCGATGATGACCAATTAACTAAAAGGTAAATTTATGTATCACATGGGGAACACATTATAGGATTCTAATACCATTAAATCATCTTTTAAACTTACACAACAAGATCATAGCTTAAAGGTTTTACATCGATAAATAACAGGACGTTCAAATCCACTTACAAATATTCAATGATGTTTATTCAAAAACATGAGTTAAAATGCAACTAATATTATCTAGGGCTGCACTTTATTGCAATTTGATAGTGCATTTCATCACACATTCTTATGTAATTTACAATCACAAAGCTTGCTAAAAACTTTTGATAATTCACAACTGCCCATGTTATATGATTTTTCACAAGATTCAGATTCGACACTTTAGGGGATATGACACAACATAAGTAGAAAGTGCATTAGATGGATGTCAAATAATCCTTCCTAAATGGAGTTTTATAATAAAAAGTGTACATGTTATAACCACCTAGTTATGATTTTACAAGTCATGAGAACAAGGTATACAAGATGGAAAAAGCACTTGATGGGCTCAAACAAGTACCAAAGATGTGGTACATCTAGATAAACACATATTTGCTAAGAAATAGCTTTAGAAAAATTGGTTTCAAACCAAATCTCTACATCAAGGAAATAAATGAAGGTGAAATTTTTATTTTTGTCTAATATGTGGATGATTTAATTTTTATTAGAAATGAAAACCAGCCCATATAAGAGTTCAAAATATCAATGAAGAAATAATTTAGTAAGATTAATTTAAGACTATTGAATTATTTTTTTAGCATTAAGGTTAAACATATGAATGATGGTATTTTTATATCCCAATCTAAGTGTGAAAATAAAATTCTGGAGAGATTTAGAATGCTTAACAGTAATCAAGAATCAACATCAACAATAATAGGTCTAAAATCACAAAAAGAAGATTGGAGTAGAAATATGGATCCAACATTGTACAAGAGATTAGGTAGGAATATTAATATATTTGAAATAATTAAGACATGATATCATGTATCCAATTAGTTTGATCCCCATATTTATAAAGAATCCAAAAGAGGCACACAAGCAAGCAGGAAAAAAAGATCCTAAGATATGTAAATGGCACAAGATGCCATGGAATTTTGTGTAATATTGAAAATGATTTTGAGTTAGTTGAATATATTTATAGTGACTAGTAGGAAATATTGATATGAAAAAGAGCATATCTATATATATTTTCAATCTTAGATCGGAATCCATTTCATGTGCTTCAAAAAGCAACCCATTATGTCACTCTCTATGGCTAAATTTGAGTACATAACAACAAAATTAGTAGCATGATAAGTTATTTGTAATAGAATAATCTTATCAAATTTTTATGAGTAAAAAGGATAAACATTCCACTACTTTATCAAAAAAATATTTTTCCATGAAAGGAGCACGCACATAGTAATCATGTATCAATTCATAAAAGAACTATTTGAAAGTGGAGAGATTAAATATTAGTATTATAAGATAGTTAAGTATCTCACTAATATTTCAGTAAAGTACTGTCAAAAGACAATTTTAAATGCCTCATAAATAATTTGGGCATCATGAATGTAGGATAAATAGCTCTAGAGTGTTTATTTGTGAAATTATGGAGTGTTTATACAATCATATATGGAGTAGATCCTTACCTCTTGAGTATACAAGTAGCTCCAGAGTCACACATGCAACTCTATCAATTCAAAATTAGTTCTGGATTCAATTTAAAATTAGTTCTAGATTCAGTTCAAAATCAGCTTCAGAGTCACATAAATAGCTTTTAAGCTAGTGTAAAAAGCAGCTTTAGAGTCACTTAGGAAACTTCATAGTATATAAATAGGTAGAGAAGTTTAATTTTGAACATGGTAACAATATCAAGATTAAGGGAAAGCGTTAAAAAAATAATTTTGAGCTACTCTTTTTTGAAATCACTTAACTCTAACATGTTACTATCTTCATTGGATCTTTAGATTTTCATCCACTTACAAATCATTAAATATTGTTTGTGTTTGAATGAATGATATGATAAATAGGATAGTAGTTGAATTATAGTGTAGAATTTTGATTTTAAATTTATTAGTTGTTAGTTAGAGAAATAGTTGGAAAATATATGAAGCAAAATCGAGAAAAGCAATTAGTTACAAGAGTAGATGAGATTATAGGATAGCAAAACAATATTTCAATCACAACAAAACAAAGTGTAGAATATATTGGCCATAGTAGAATAGAATGGGTGTGTATTAGAGGAAAAAATAAAGCAACATTAGCCATAAACAATCTGAACAAAAAAGAATAGAAGATAGAATAGCATCAACTTTAGTTTTTGAAATGATAGTTTGTTTGTTTGTTTTTTTTGGGGGGGTGGTTGGGGGGGCAGGGCTGGGGGTGTGTGTGTGTGTGTTTAATCAAAAATATGCTAATATTATGTTTCCCTATTTTATTTATATTCTCTAACTAATTTCTATTAGAGCTACTCCCATTTGAATTTATTCAAAAAAAAAGGGTATTATAACATATTGTTTGCATTTTATTTCCAACATTATTTGGCTCTAGATTCAATTGGTGAGTTTTATTTAGTTAAATAATAACTTTTTATTTGAAGAGAAATAATAAATTAACTATTTCACTAGAAACTATTATTTTTATGTTGGACTTTTGTTATATATTTTTACAGAAAAAAATATATTTGACCTAATCATGGGGATGTTAAAATCTTTTAGAATTTAATATTTTGTCCCCATTTAATGTAAAAACTGACTTCCATTTAATTCTAATTCACATGAAAGAGATAGTGTTTCCATAGTCCATGAAATAAATAAGAAAGTTTTTTTGAATTAAATAGTGTGAAAAAAAATTTATCAATGTTTCGAGTCACACTACATGAACCATAACTAGGCTGAGAGAATATTATGATAAGATTTCAAACTTATATTTATTTTTATATATATTATCATAATATTCTTACATATTTATGATGGTTCACATAGTGTGAGCCAAAATATTGATGCAAAAAAATTCCCATATTTTAATAAAAAAACTTCCTTCTATAATTCACATGGTGATGATGTTTCTATATATTTTAATCTTTATGCCAATAGGGGTTCGCCTATCAGAATCAACTTGAATGAACCCTATGTTTCATATTTGATCAAAAATTTCCATTTTATGTTGAATATATAAAATGATCACATTGCCCTACTATTGTGCATAGCATGATCTGATTGGCATGTGAGGTAATGTCATATGTCTACCGACTAGGAAGTATTAACTCATCAATGTCAAGGTGGTAGATATGTTAGGTTAATAGTTTATTAAATTAATTAATGACATTTATTATGATTTTTATTGGTGGCAACATTACAAAAAATCTATTATTTTTTTGGATTTTTTCACAGTGAAACTTATTTTTATTTAATGTGATAACTTTGCATTTGTAGACCATGGATTGGGTATACAATGACTATGAGGTGGATTAATCTAAAAAAAATCTCTACATTAATATGATGAAAATATTTTTTGTATTAAATTTTTTTTTAACATTGATACCATTTTAATTTTATTCATAATAAGGTTTTTAGTGTAAAATATTTGTACATTATTGTTTGTATCCTCATGGTGCAAATCATCAGTTTTTAAAGGTAAAAACCATAAACCTCAAAATTATTTTTAGTTATGATTTAGTTTTTTTATTAATAATGAAACCTTCTTATTTTGGGTTTTAGATAGTTTTTTACATGCCGTGATTTTGAAACACCATGTAATTTTGATAGCTCAACATGCATAAACTAGAGTTTGGGTGTGTAGTCACTAGAATGTTTTATTTTTCTAATTATGTTTGAAATGGAAAATATCCTTGTACAGTTTCCCATGGTGTGTTGGTCATTGGTAACTCAATATTTTTGATTGTTTTCAATAGTTTTTCATGACATCATGGGTTTAAAACATCGTGTAGTTTTGATATCTCAATGAGTTTCGACACATAGTCATTGTTAGTTTAGTTTTAGTGTGTTGTTCATGGTGGAAAGGATTGGTTTATAAGGGAAAGATGCATGAATTTAGAAATGTTTTTTTTATTCTTTAAAATGACATTGGAGATTGAAAATGGGGTTTTTATTATTTTTTTGGCCTATCTTTGACTAGGTGGAAGATACAAAAGGTTGACATGTCACTAAATTTAATTAATGACATTTATTATGATTTTATATTAGTGGCAAGGTTGTTGAAAACATATTATTATTTTTTAGGTTTTCAGATAGTGAAACATTCATTTTAATTATTCATTTCAATAGTTATGAATGAATAAACTAGGGATTGGGTTTCTAAAGATTATGAGGTGGGTTAAACTCAAATTTATTTCTATGTCAATGTGACAAAAAAAAATTATCTAAGTTTTAATGATGAAACTAATACAATTATTTTTACAATTAGGTTTTCAATGGAAAATCTTTGTGGATGCTTCTTTTTATCCTCGTGATGTAAATCATCAATTTGTAAAGGTGAGAGCCATAAACCTTGAAATATTTCTAGTTATGATTTGATTTGTTAGGGATTGGTATAGTAGTATTTTTACTTATTTAAAATGACAATGGAGATTGAAAAGGTGTTTAATATATTTTTATGCATGTCATTCATGTAATTTTGATGGCTTGATATGTATAGACCATAGTTGGGTATTTAGATAGTTTTTTCATGCCATTGTGGGTTTGAAAAGCCATATATTTTAATAGTATGATGTGCATAGAACATAATCTAGGAATGTAGTTATTGCCATGTCATTTTTAATATGATTACAATATAAAATATGTGTATAGTTTTCTTCGATTTTGTGGTGAAAAGGCTCAATTTACAAGGGTGAGAGGCATAAATCTTGAAAAAATATTTGGTTATGATTTGGTTTATTTTCCATTGTTAGTGTAGTAATTTTTATTAATTATGATGAAAGTGGAGATTAAAAAGGGATGAAAAACTATCTAAAACCCGTATTCGATCTCCATTATCTTCTTAAACAATCAAAAATTGTTTCACAGTTTATGGATTTTCTTAGGGTTTATGTAAGCATAGGTTATGAGTCTGAAATTATTTGTAGTTTTGATGGCTTGGTGAGTGCAGTTAGAACTTTTTATTTTCCATTTTTTGGTGACACTAGTATCAATTTTTTTAATTAATGTTTGTTATGGAAAATATGTGGATAGTTGTCTATGTCCTTTTAGTTGAAAGATTTGATGATAGTGATTTCAATTTTTTTTAGTTAATATGTTTGTGTGTCATAAACTTATATATAAGTCTCTAGGTTCAGAGTTTTGTTCTTTCTAAGCCCCTATTTTTTCATTATTAGGTAAAATTTGAATGTTAAATTAAAAAAAAATTGGATGTGTGTTAATATTTTTTATAGTACTTCAATTTTATTTTTATAGTGTTATGTTGCTTGACAACATGGAATCATTGATTGATTGTAAATAAATCTATATGAATGGTTTATGGTTCTTCTTAAGATGATTTTGGTTATGATTTTATTGTGTGTTGTTAATAAAATATTATCATTTCTTTAAGTTGATAGTTGAGATTGAAAAGGTGTTTTAGATAGTTTTTAACTCATTTTTCATTTAGTTTTGATAGCTTGACATGTATAGACCATAATTTTTGCATTTAGATAGTTTTTTATGTCATTTTAAGTTTGATGCATCATGTAGTTTTGATATTTTGATGAGCAATGACAATATTTTGGGCATTTAATGTTTTCAAGTCTTTTTAAAATAAGATTTACAATAAAAAAATATGTGTATATTTGTTTGTCATTTTAGGTTTGATTCATTATGTAGTTTTGACATTTATACGCGCATAAACCATATTTTGGGCATGTAATTTTGTCAAGTCTTTTTAAAATAAGATTTACAATAGAAAATATGTGTATATTTGTCTTTGACATTATGGTAAAAAGGCTTAGTTTACAAGGGTGAGAGGCATAAACATTGAAACATATTTTTTTGTGATTTGGCTTGTTGGCCATTGGTAGTGAAATATTTTTGATTCATTAAGATGAAAATAGAGGTTGAGAAAGGATGAAAAACTATCTAAACCCATTATTTGATCTCCACTATCATATTTAAATTTTTAAAATATATTCAAGGTTTATGGTTCTTTTTAAGGTTTATGTAACCATAGCTTATAAGTTTGAAATGTCAGGTGAGTGCGATGAGAATATTTTGTATGTTTCATATTTTTTTGTTGACACTGGTATCATTTTTTAATTAAGGTTTGTGATGGAAAATAGATGTGTATAGTTGTCTCAGTCCTTGTGGTGGAAAAAATTGGTTTTCTTTGTGATGGTGATGTCATTTTTCTAATTTAATCAAGACATTTTTTCATATCATAAACTTTTATATGGATCTTTAGGGTCATAGTTTCATTCTTGCCAAAGACATGTTTTGTCATTAGTAGGTGAGATCATTTATCCAAATAAAAAATGAATTGTGTGTGCCTTGACTTTTTTATAGTACTTTTTTATTTTATAGCATTTATTTGACAACATGGAATCATCAGCTTCTCGTAAATATAGCTTTGTCAATGGATTGGATCTTTTAATGGAAATGTAGACTAGGGTTCTAACTAAGGATAGTTATTTCATCTATGATGCTTAATTATGGAAAATACATCCATTTATGAGAATAAAAATAGGAAATAAGTGCAAAACTTGGTATATGAATTCATTCCCTTTATTAATCATTAAGAAAATTAGGAAAAATACAACATATTTTAATTATAAGTTTCAAATACAAATTTTGGTAGCATAATGTTTCACTTATTCAAAATGAGAGATAGAAAATGAAATCCCAATTTTTTATAATAATGTTCAATGGAATAACCTCCCAAAACACACCCCATTTTTCCCATATAGGTAGGAACGGTCTAACCCTAAAGCTTCTCCAACATCCCTTGGTTTTTTATCTTCCCAACTCCACTTATGTGGCTCCAATCATAGGAAAAAGGCTCAATAAAACATTGTATTAGCTTGAGTAAACCTAATTAGGTCCTATAGGAACACATATGATTAGTTTAAAATGCACTTTTTATTGGAATACATGCGAGTGATTTTACCAAGTGAATTACATAGTTTTAAATGATTTTGGGTGTGTTGTAAATGTCTAACATATAATTGGTCTATCACCCCCTAATTAACACTAAGCACCTTCACCTTAGCATGCCCTGACCTAGTCATGTTATAAACATCGCATAACACTACAAGAAGTGCTAAAATATTTTGATGTTATATTCAAGATTGTAATATCTTCTTAAAACTATGTGTTATGTTTAAACCTACCATAATCCTTTTAGAATTTTCTCCCCCACATTACACTACATGCTTCACTCACTAAATTCTACAACTAAATCAGGATCTAATCCCTACATAACAAAGCATATTCACCTAGTCTACATTCATGTTGATATAAAGGTTTAAATCTCTCTTGTTAAAGCAAGTTCTAAATAAAATTGGGCTTAGTCCTAGTCAGGATTATATCCCTAAATACCAAAGCTATCCATATTAATTCCAACTCCATGCTAATTAGGAAATGAATCCTAATCACCAATGCTTACTCGATTTAAATGCTTGTTGAGCCTTGTTCGGTAATCAAAAATTGATTAACACTACATAAATCCTTTAGAAAAATTGACAATCAAATTAGTTAAAAAGAGTTGATTATCATAAATATTTCATTTAATTTCAACAAATATATAATTGATCAATGAAACCTACTTAGCACTACATAAAAATAATGAAATCGCTTACAAACTAATTATACTTTATGATATGATTAAAAAATAAACATCCTAAAACATGCATAGAATACCTAATTGGGGATAATATTTTAAATAGTAAAGGATTATACTGCAAAGATTTTCAATAGACCAAATTAGATAATATAAGTATGATTACAATTGGGAGCAATATGTATCCTCGTCAAAGGCTAAATTAGGAGTAAGAAGCCCAATTTTAATTATATGCTTGAATGAATTTATCCAAGACTTAGACCAAATCATATTTTGGTATAACTTGATTTTGAAGTAACCAAACAACTACATCAAAACCAAAAATAGAAACCAAGAAGAACAACCTAAAACAAAATACACTAAAATAACTGGCAAAGAAATACAATGGAAATAAATACTCTATTTTTTATTAATGAGAGATAACATGTATATCATGGATTTTCATGCATGAGGTAGACACACACAGTAAATGAATAAGACCATGAGATACCTCTCATAAACTTATGGTGAGTTTCTCTATAGTTTCACCATGTTTTGAAACTTTAGATGCATTCATCTAAGCTGTGTCTTCAGTTTAACTATCCTTCTAACTTGACTAGGTACTCATAGTACTCACAGCATTTTATATTCTTGCAAACTCAAATATTTAGAATGGCTTCCACATTGTATTTAGTTATGGTAACTACTCCTTCCAATCCAAAACTTAAAAATCCATGTTGCCACTTGTGTCTCCCTCAACATACGACTAAAAATCAATAAAATTGAAGATAGCCAAAATTCCTACTCCATCTAGAAACTCAATATCATATGCATTAGCTGAGAACCTCCTCAAGATCTTTCAAGGCCTAATATTTTTCAACTAGAGTTTGTTATATTCACCTTTTATAAACCTTTCTTTGTGTAAATGTGCCAACACCAACTCTCAAACTTCAAAATTCACTTTTCTCCTTTGTATATTAGCATGTTTTTTTTTATATTTTCTATTACTCTTTTTAATTCTTATTTTAATTTCTTGATCAAGATAACTTCTATACCCTAAGTTTAGTCTTCACCTTCTAATCTTCTTCTACTCATCCTAGTTTTACTCCTTAAATCACTTATGACTTTAGGGATTCTCCCATACACTATCTGAAAAGGACTCATTCTAGTAATTCATTTGACTAAATCATTATAATTAAATAATGTTTGTTCTAACATCAAGTCCCACTATTTGGGCTTGTCACCAACCAAACATCTCAGTAAATTACCAAGACACTAATTCACCATCTCTATTTGTCTATTTATCTAAGGATGATAGGTTTAATTCAAGTCTAATATGGTACATAAATTATTCCATAGTATCCTCTAGAAGTGTCCAACAAACTTAGTATCTATATTTGAAATAATTCTCTGAGGTAATCCATGCAATCTAAAAATCTCTTGAAAGAACATATTTGTATTGTGTGTGGCATCACTAGTCTTCTTGCATGCTAGAAAGTGAGCCATATTTGACAATATATGCACATAAAAAAAGAATCATTACCTCATTGACTTCTTAGTAAACTAAAAATATAATCCATGCTTAATGTATCCCATAGTCTATCCAGAATGGGCAATGGTTGATATAAACCAACATTATAACC
The DNA here is from genome assembly GCA_037957365.1 of Torreya grandis. Classification (NCBI taxonomy): domain Eukaryota; kingdom Viridiplantae; phylum Streptophyta; class Pinopsida; order Cupressales; family Taxaceae; genus Torreya; species Torreya grandis. The sequence goes on along the minus strand of JARHVA010001851.1, from coordinate 1,034,259 downwards.
TTTGCCTTTTGCTTGTTGAAAAACTTTGGATTACTACACAAAATTATTCACATTAGTACCCATATATTTAAATTAGTGTCTTTTATTCAGTTTCATAAAAGTCTTGTCATATCTAAAATGACTAGCAAGTCTTCCATTATGCTTCTATTTCGACAAGTTCTCTCTTATGGAACCTTGTGGTATACACAAATTCCATCCTTTGAATAATAGTACATGATGTATCATGTACTCTAACCATTTTTTTTTTTTGAATTCCTTTGATTCTTACATGTTTTCCATGCATATCATAAATCCAAGTCTTCCTCATACAATTCCTTCATGGATTCAAATCTAGTGACCTCCACATTCAGTTCATTCACTACAAGAGTTCACCTACTTAAGGCATAAATTACCATATTAGACTTTCCACTCCTATGGCTAAATACAAAATAATAAATCTAAATAAATTATACCCACTTCATATATCATTGATTTAGTGTACCTTAGTTATTTATGAACTATAGAGCATGATTATCCATGTACAAAATGAACTCCTTTAGAAATAAGTAATCCTACCACTTATTGAGATATTACACTATTTCATATAAATCTTGGTCATAGAATGAATAATTATTCTTAGCATAATTCAAATTCCTAATGAAATAGGCAATGGGATTACCCTCTTAACTCAAAACTACACCTATAGTTTTTCTACTTGCATAACAATAAACTTGAAATGCTCTCAAAATTTGGCAAAGCTAACACTGGTTTTTTGTCACCTATCTCTTAAAAACTAGAAGTTAATATTTTTTGCATAAGTATCTCCCTTCGTAGTCTCTTTAATGGTTACACATAGGTTGTTGAATTTTTTGATAAACTTTATGTAAAAACTTATCAACCTATAGAAGCTTCTTGATCCAAATATAATCATTGATGAAGGCCAATACATAATTGCCCTTACATTCTCAAGGTCCATCTTCAACCCATCTCTTGAGATTATAAATACTATATATACTAGCTTATCTTGAATGAATTTACACTTATTCAAGTTTAATATAAATTGATAATCCTTCAGCTTATCCAACACCAACTTCAATTGTTTCAAATGCTCCTACTTTGAATGACTTAAAATTAATATGTCATACACATATATTGTCATAAAACTACTTGTGAAAGGCTTCATCATTTCATTCATGAGCCTCATGAATGTACTTAAATAATTTGACAAGTTGAATGACATGACCAACCACTCATACTTCATGTCATTCATCTTGAATGTGGTCTTCCATTTATCACCTTCTCATGTGTAGATTTGATGATACTTGATCTTCAAATATATTTTAGTAAAGTAGTTTTTTCCACTTAGATAGTCCATTAAGTCATCCATTATTTACAATGAAAACTTGTACTTAGTGGTGATCTTGTTTATTCCAAGTGAATCCATACACATTCTCCACTCTCCGCCTTGATTTGAAGCTAAACAAAATGGAACTACACATAGGATCAAACTCTCATGGATTAAACCCTTCCTTAAACCTCTTCTACCTACTTATTTATCTCCTCATTTCCATCAGAGTCAACTTATGAGCTAATTTTTAATGTAAACTCACTCTTAACACTAAATCCCTATGATGACTAATGTTCCTTAAAGGTGGTAATCAATATAGAAACACATTTGTCAAAATATCAACATAATTTTTTAACATATTTTGAATTTATATAGGAAAATCACTTACTGTATTAATTGTCACAACTTTCAAAAGTTTATACATTAGTTTAAAACATGTTTATCCTCCTTTAACCACCTTAAAATAATCTTTATTGGATACTGTTGATGTTGGAGATTGCACCTGGTGGCAGGAAAACAGGTTCCTGCCCTCTCCCCGCAACATGGAAACTCCTCTCTCACCTGTGGGATGGCAAAGCAGGAGAGGAGAGTCTCTAGATATGGGCTAGTTCCCTCTGATGTATCTTGTTTGTTCTAGATAGTGCAAAAATAACGGATATATAGCTATATACAGCTATATGCAGCTATAAACTGGGGGGGATGAAAAGGGAAGAAAGTGCAAGAAAGCAAACAGCCTACTCTAAAGAGGTGATACACCAAAAAAGGTTGACCTTCCACATCCACTCTTAGAATCAAGAAAATGCAAATATACTCTATACATCTAGCAGAAGAACTAGGCTGCTAGGACTAATAGGGAGGCTATAATGGAAAGTACATAACAGAGGTTTACCAAGGTGCTATGGAATGCACACTTACAAGCAACTTCCTCTATTCTGTCCTTCTCAAATATTGCTCTTCTCCTTTCAGCTGCAAAAATGGTGCCTTGTAGATGGCTGGTCTGTTGGCATTAACCTGTGAAAACATCGAAGATAATGACTAAACACAAATAATACTCATGACATACATAGCAAATCTATCCAAGATGGAGGCAAAAACTATATTTTATTGATTTAGGTGGAGAATTTGCAGAGCTGTGCTATTTACAAAAAATGGAGAAGATCATTAAAATGACCAAGTTTTCCAATTTATATGGAAAAGCCAAGAGGAGACTCATTGGCACTTTACTTGCAAGTGGCTACTCCGGTCTTCATTGGGAAAGGGAAAAACACTGTAGATGACATTAGAAAACTGCTGAGACCATGCTTGTTGTTTTTTCCTTTTCCCATTTTGTCTTAAATGCTTTTATGGCTTGCCTTAATGTTTTGCCAACTTGATGTCCTTCATGCTAGCTCGAATTGCTGACAGGTCTTTTTTGTTTTGCATGCAGCCTGCTCCTCTGCTAGTTAGTCAGGCTTTTTTCCATGTTTCACAAGATTTTTTTCCCTGTGGACTATCATTCATGGTTATATTACCGCTCAGTGCTCTTGAGCTAAATATTGGCCACTGGCTTTTCTTATTACCGTGCATTTCCTGTGGCCTGCTCCTTTTTGTGGCACGCTTACCTGTCTGTTAGCCAGCCTGCATGGACTGTGCATGGTTGGTGGCTTGCCTTGCTTGGTCTACTTGTGGCCTTTCACAAGATTTTTTCTATGTTTTCATATTGTTCACGGCAATTCTGCCGCTCATGATAGTTTAACTATCGTTCACGACAATTCTACCACTCTCGATTGCGGACTATCATGTGCAGCAATTCTGCTGCTCACGACAGTTCAACTGCCATTCACGGCAATTCTACCACTCACTATTTTTTTGGTTACCATGAGTGATTATTTCACCACCGACTACTGCCTGCCTACCGTGTGTAATTATTTCACTGCTGGCTATCGTGCGCGGTGATTTCATTGCTGACTGCCATGTAACCCGTAGACTGATTTGGATGTTAAGTTTTTTAATGCGGCTAACCCTTTTTGATTTTGTAAACATCTACCCTCCTTTTGCCTCTAGTGTTAAGTGACTTCAGCCTTTTCCTTTCCTTTCGTGAATGTTTGAAAACTTTGCCTTATGCTACCGTGAATGCCAACGAATGAGGTCGATGAGCCAATGACCCAGGCCCATCTGGAGTTGGGGAAGAATGAACCAAGTGCAGATAAATCAAGGGGTCAAACCAATGAATCATGATGATGAACCAAAGCATTGAACTAAGCTAGAACAAAGCCATTACATTGTATAACCCAGAAATGATCATTTTCAAAAGCAAGGGGAGAAGGCAAACAATTTTGGCCTACGAGCAAAAATTGGTCAACAGATTGGCGACTCACAGGGGAAGCATGCCTGTTATGCTTAGAACCCAATTGCCTCACATATCCATTGGGTGCGGAGTCAGATGCAGCTATAATGAAAGTTATCAACAGCCCCCAACATATTCGAGAATCAAATATGAAGCTTTTACCCCACAAATAAAGGTAAAATCACAAGGCTAAAAAAACACTACTTGTGCAACTGCACTTAAGGAAAATAGGGAAAATGACTGAAAGCAAACTATTATATACAGCTAACCAGGAATGTTCACATCCATCCTAGATCGAAAGGAAAACTTCTTAAGTCCCCTTCCTGGTGAGGAGACTTATGGTGGTAGGCAAGTAGCTAAAAGAAAATGAGATTTGGTGACTTGTTCCTCTTGCCTATCACCTGAGTTAGCTAGAAACTGAGGGGATCAAAATCAAACATGCCTCCAATATATACGTATTCTAATTGTCCCTGGAGGCCTGTTAAATGTTGGTCCCTGATATTGGTGCTCTTCACTAAGAAATCTGTGGCTGTCGGCTCATCACTGTAAGCTTTTTGATCTGCACATTCCTTTTACAATGTATCATGGTCTGATTTGTTTCCTTTTGCCTCGCTGAAAACTTTTTCAGACTCATCCCCTACCTCCTCTTGGCCTTCTTGAAGAAGGGCAAATGTGGTGATGTCTAAAAGGGACTCACAAAATGATTGCTCATCCCATAGAACATCACCTCTCTGTTTAAAACTCCCTTCTTCAAAGCATTCCTCCTGGAAGACTGACCTCTCCTTTTCTTCTTTGCTAATCAGGTTCTCTAGATTTTCAAAAATATTCTCCTAATCCTCCTCCAACTCAGGCTCTTCAATGTGGTCATCCTCATCAAAATAGCAAGGAATTTCATCAAACTGAGGGGAAGAGAGCTTACCATGCATTTGTTCCTCTTCGAATTACTAGAACATATGCATATATGCAAGCCTTGCATCTTCTTCATTGCTGATAAGGTCTTCATAAGGAGCATCAATGATGATTTCTTCTTTGTTGTTGCTCATGACAGCTTCTTGAATGACTATAGATTAGATCTTTTGCTCCTCAACTTCCTCTTGCAAAATAGGTTCTTCCTTGAGAAGGGGCAAAGTGGAGAAAACATGTGGAAGAGGAAGCAGTCCTTGAGCTGGAATCGAATGATTCTCCTCTCTCCACTTGATCAACACTTCATCAATATCAGGCATGGCCTAATAACTCTCTTGGAAATGTGTAGGTGGGGTGTGTTCAGGGATGGAATATGTTGTTTGGCCTGAACCATCCACCACACATTGGCTGAGGAATTTCTCTTTGGATGCCAACTCTGCTATTCTTCTAGCTAGATCTTCTTGGAAAAGCTTTTCCTGGAGGCTGCCAGCATCATCATAGGCAAGCACAGCTCTAGCTTCTTCAAGGTTTTGAGAAAAACCTTGCTTTTCTTCTTTTTCTTTGTTGCCCCATGATTCCACTGTCTTCCCCCAATTTAGGATTTTGAAATTTGAATTATGCTCCCGTGAACAGGTATCAACTTCATTTTCCACAAGGTCCTGAGGCTCCTCTGCAAGGTCTGACAATTTCATCACTTTTTTAAGAAGCAACTTCATCCTAGCCTCTAAATCTTCAATTTGTTTGGCTAGGTTGTCCTGAAAGAGTCTTTCTTGGATGTGACTAGCATCATCTTGTCGAGTAGGATCAGTGTTGAGCGAGATGTGCTGGTTAGTGCCATTTTCCCCAATGGAAAATTCACAATCTAAGGAATTTAGGAGGTTCATTTCCATGGGAGGTTATTCTGATACCCTCTGGTGTTGGAAAGCTAGGTGCACTAGATTGGGAGTAGATGTATTTAATGTGCTAGAGTGAGCAAGTGCAATTTGATAAAATGGATTGGTGCAAAATAGGGGGTTTTCTTTAGGATAGGAAGGGGTACGCAAGGCTGGCTGCCTTTGAAAAGATGGATTTCTCCATTTTGGCACCTCTTCCTTCATGGATTGTATGTCCTGTGCTTGCTTAAACAAGTGCTCCTCTTCATTCATCAGCTCATGCTGATATCAGTACTACTCTTCTAGCCTATTAATTTCCAATTCCAATGCCACCTCCCTTTTCATTGCAGTGTAACTAGGAGAGCTGCTTGAGGGGATTCTCTGAATATTTTGAGTCTGATCCAAATTATATGAAGGAAAATAAAACCCATGATTTTTTGCAAAAGAAGTATACATACAAGAAATGGATGATTTTTTATGGCACCAGGCTGCTTAACCAGTAGATTTAACTCAGAGTCGCCAGATGCTGAAGGATTTTGATTTGCTATAATAGGACCAACATCAATCCTGAGACTTTACTTCATTGAAAACTTTGTCCCACCGGGCGTGCCAAAACTGTTGATGTTGGAGATTGCACCTAATGGCAGGAAAACAGGTTCCTACCCTCTCTCCACAACATGGAAACTCCTCTCTCGCCTGTGGGATGGTGAAGCAGGAGAGGAGAGTCTCTAGATATGGGCTAATTCCCTCTTATGTATCTTATTTGTTCTAGACAGTGCAAAAATAATGGATATATAGCTATATACAGCTATATGCAGCTATAAACTAGGGGGGATGAAAAGGGAAGAAAGTGCAAGAAAGCAAACAACCTACTCTAAAGAGGAAATACACCAAAAAAGGTTGACCTTCCACATCCACTCTCAGAATCAAAAAAATACAAATATACTCTATACATTTGGTAGAAGAACCAGGATGCTAAGACTAACAGGGAGGCTATAATGGAAAATACATAGCAGAGGTTTACCAAGGTGCTGTGAAATGCACACTTGCAAGCAACTTCCTCTATTCTGTCCTTCTCAAATATTGCTCTTCTCCTTTCAGCTGTAGAAATGGTGCCTTGTAGAAAGCTAGTCTGTTGGCATTAACCTGTGAAAGCATCAAAGATAATGACTAAACACAAATAATATTCATGACATACACAGCAAATCTATCCAAGATGGAGGCAAAAACTGTATTTTATTGATTCAGGTGGAGAATTTTTAGAGTTGCGCTCTTTAAAAAAAATGGAGAAGATCATTAAAATGACCAAGTCTACCAATTTATATGGAAAAGCCAAGAGGAGACTCATTGGCGCTTTACTTGCAAGTGGCTGCTTGGGTCTTCATTGGGAAAGGGAAAAACATTGTAGATGACATCAAAAAACTACTGGGACCATGCTTGCTATTTTTTCCTTTTCCCATTTTGTCTTAAATGCTTCTACGGCTTGCCTTAATGTTTTGCCAACTTGACATCCTTCATGCTGGCCCGGATTGCTGACAGGTCTTTCTTGTTTTGCATGCAGCCTGCTCCTCTACCAGTTAGTCAAGATTTTTTCCATGTTTTGCAAGCTTTTTTTCCCCATAGACTGTCGTTCATAGTTATATTACCGCTCAGTGCTCTAGGGATAAATATTGGCCGCTAGCTTTTCTTGTTGGTGTGCATTTCATGCGGCCTACTCCTTTTTGTGGCACGCTTACCTGTCTGCTATCCGGCCTATGTGGACTGCACGTGGTTGGTGTCTTGCCTTTCTTAGTCTACTCATGGCCTTTCATAGGATTTTTTCCATGTTTTCATGTTGTTCACAGCAATTCTGCCACTTATGGCAGTTTAACTGCCTTTTGCGACAATTCTGCCACTCTCAACTGTGAACTATCGTGCGCAGCAATTCTGCCGCTCATGGTAGTTCAACTGCCGTTCATGGCAATTTTGTCGCTCACTATTTTTTTGGTTTCCATGAGTGGTTATTTCACTGCTGACCACTGCCTACCTACCGCGCATGATTATTTCACCACCGACTGCCACTGTTGGCTGCCGTGCGCGGCAATTTCACCACCAATTTCCATGTAACCCATGGACTGCTTTGGATGTTAAGTTTTTTAATGCAGTTGACCCTTTTTTCTTTTGTAAACATCTACCCTCCTTTTTCCTCTAGTGTTAAGTGACTTCGGCCTTTTCCTTTCCTTTCGTGAATGTTTGAAAACTTTGCCTTATGCTACCGTGAACGCCAACGAATGAGGCCAGTGAGCCAATGACCTAGGCCCATCTGGAGTTGGGGAAGAATGAACCAAGTGCAGATAAATCAAGGGGTCAAACCAATGAACCAAGATGATGAACCAAAGCATTAAACTGAGCTAAAACAAGGCCATTACACTGTATAACCCAGAAATGATCATTTTCGAAAGCAAGGGGAGAAGGTGAACAATTTTGGCCTGTGAGCAAAAATTGGTCAACATATACCAATATAGCTTTAAAACTATTATCTACCTCATCTCCTTTATCCTTCAATGAAATTAATGTAATTTTAGTTCCATCCTTCATAATTGAATAGGTGTTCACTTATCCATCATTCACAACTCTCCTATCAAAGTTCCATGGCCTACCTAACAACACATGAAACAAGCCCATGGGCATGATATCGTGTGGAACTTCATCCAATTTGAAAATTCACCACATAATGTTCATTCACTAGCACCTGATGCCCTTTGAGTAACCAATAAAACTTGTATGATGTAGGATATGTCAAATGTTTCAACCCAAGTTTTTCTACCATTTATTGAGAAACCAAGTTATTTGTGTTACTTCTATTAATCACATTTCCACAACACTTACCTCCATATTTTCAATTAGTCCAAAATAAACTCTTCCATTATTTCAATTCATTCACCTCTTTAGCTAGTTTTAACAATACTCTTTTCATCAAGAAACCCTCTCTTTATTTTGGGTCTTCCATATGATTGGTAGACCCAATGTTCTCCTCATCTCCAAAAGCTATATGAGTTGTCTCTTTAGATATCTATAGACACCAAAATTACATTACACACGTGTGTAACTCCCTATGTTGAAACCCCCTTGAGCCCCTTTTAATAATCAGCCTTCCTAACCCAAGTTTTCACCCCTCACACATTTCATTAATTTAAAATATTTAATTAAGTTACTTAAAAACTACTTATGCCACCTTACCTAGCCACCTCATCTTAAGATTACTTCTTGCCCTCTGTGTCACCTCAAGACTTAGTCCCCTAATTCTAACTACCCATGACTTGTTCTCACCCCAAACATAAATTTATAACTAACTAAATCCTTCTTAACCTCACATTTCTACTGTTTCCTAATGAATACCACACTTGGTAGGAGAAAGAATAGAAAATAGGCTAAAAATATCCCTTTTACCTATTCTCATACTACCAACATCGGTCAACCCATAGTTGACATTAGTATGATCACTGACGTCATTTACTTAAGCTAAATTCTAATCTAGTATTTAGGTTAGCAAAAATAAAAAAAACTCGATCATTCACATACAGGATTTAGTATTTAACTTTCTATGTCCAGGCCTATCATTACTCTACACAAATTAGTCCAGATTAGGAATTGATATTTTGCATAGATCTCATATTCTTCTAAACTGGTAGCATGCACTTGTTTTTCATATTCACCTATTACTTCACACGCCTCATCATAGCCATTTATTCGACACTCATGGTTTATCCATTTCACCAGCTAAGTATATCTCTATGTTTTGTAATTCCTTTAAATAGTCATTTTGTAATTACTTTACATTATACTATTTATCATTTTATGAACATCTTGACTCTCCCTATGGAGGAGTTTTAAAACTCCTTCACCTATTTCCCTCTACTTCAAACATACCAACCCTCTGTCTAAACCCACCTGAGTCTTACCCACTCCCTTACGACTCTTTCCAACCTCATAAACCTAACCACATCCACCTTCCAGCTCAAAAAAGTCTCTTGTAACCTCCTAAGAACCTATTTCGCCTACCTACATCAATCACATAACCAATGTCAGTCATATATCCTTATTGACATTGATAGCCTAACCGATGTCAGTGACTATGTATTTCTACTAACCTCATTGAACCTACCCAAATAACCTCTAAAAACACAAATAACTCACATTACCTACACTATGTCACTCTCTACTACACTCAGACTACAAGAACAGTATGAACATCTCTCTCTTACTCTCTCTCTTTTAGTTTGTTATTCATTACCAATTTTGTTTAAAAAAGTGGACTATCATCCCTAAGGAAGTTTGATACTTCTAAGAACAAGCACATAGCTTGGCAGCCCACTTATGTATCTACTAACAAATATTTTGATGGTAGTGCTTTCTTATTTGCAGGTGGTCCTCCCTAGACAAAGAGTAGTTCTCAACATCATCTAGATATGATATGTAACCAATTTGGGTTCTCTCTAATCTATAATCCCTACCCTTCATCTATGTTTCTCCTTAAACATCAAATATATTCAAAATTTAGTGAAACAATATCTTACCATTATTTCAAGGATTTTATAGACAATATTACTCCTTATGACTAGTATATTTATTACACCTAAAATATTTACTAAGAATACCTCCACCTTTACCTCATTCATAAAAACCTCTTCCTCTATAAGAGTATCCTCCTCTTGTTATTAAATTCTTATTTTTTAACTACTTACCTCTCTACCATTATTTTATTGACCTATTCCACCATTGTTCTATCTTTGTCCTCTCAAATACCTTCCTCTACCTCTAGGGTTTACTTTTTTCTTCCTTTTCAACTTCTCTTATGCCTTCAATGCACATTAATAGGATTCATCTACATTTATTAGGTTCAAAAATGATTTCATTTTGTATGGAATATCTCTGTCCATTCACATACCTTGCCATTTTTTTGGATCTTCCTTAACATGTCAAGCTTGTATTGTGTGTCTATAAAATTCCTTGGCATAGTCTTTGACACTCATCACCTTTTATCTCAAATTTTACAAATTTCTAAACAAGATCAACTAATAGTCTAAGGGTTAAAAAAATTCTTTCAATTTTACTACCGTTTAATCCTATGATTTGATTTTATCTATATTCTTTATTTGTATCTCAATGTACATGTTATCCCACCATAAATAGGCATAAATCTTTAACTTTGTGCATGAAAATTTCACATTCTTGTGTTCCTTCATATACTCATAATTAAAATATTATTCCGTTATTTGGGATTCAAATTACCATTATAATAAGGTGTATCTGATTTTATCTTACTGTCAAGCCTCACGATAGCTCTAATAAATTTCATCTCAGCTTCATTTTCCATATCTTCCAACCCAAGCTCTTGATCTCTATTGGATTTTTACTCTCTTAATCACATTTTATTTAGGCACTAAAGAGTATCCCCAAAATGCTTGTGCACAAGGCTTTCATGCAAAACTAAGGTCTTGCATACTCACTCGAAGCACATAGCAAGAGATCAGTTCCCATGGGTTATGTTGCTCAATAACACACTAGTCATATACTTGAGTTTACTCATATATTTGATTAGAAATTATATAGAAAAATAAATACACTACTTTAGCCCTTGATTCATTAATCAAAATAACCAAGAACACAAAGACAAATGCCATGAAATTCAAAAGGTTATTTATGCAAACTTGTATATTGCATGTTCTATAAATACCATTATGAAAGATAAGCAAAAAATTAGTCAATTCAACCCACTATTCATGCTCAAATATCAACTTATAAGAAACACACACACTTGAACTAATTTTAATATCCATAAGTCTATATTATATAATCACAATATGTTATCCATTATCAGTCACTTTACATGATTCCACATAGGGGTATTTATACTTTTTTTTTTCAAACCAAGTAGTTATATAGTAAATGATAAATGGATGATTGGAAAATGATCTCTTAATAGACTAAGAGTCATGGTAGTATTTCAATTGTTTTCTCCTAAGGACCCAGGTCTTCATGCCCCCTATATTCTTGTTTGATGCTAGATCCTTACTATAAAATGTCCTCCTTCTCACGATCCAGTGTAAAACCCATGATGGTTAAAGTCTAGATGGTCTTTGAGAATCACTCCTCAACTATCTCCTACTTTCCTCATACTCCCCAAACCTTGCATTTTTATTTCAATTCATATTCTCTCGAGTTCTTTATGGTTATGTTCCATATTTGACTGGGTCTTCTTACACTTATTATCTTTTATACCTTTATCCTCTCATTCCTCACTAGTTCTATGCCATGGTCTTCATGTGCCATGTTAGTTATATACCATGGTCCTCCTATGCCATGTTCCTCTCCTACTATGTCAATTTTATGCCAAAAATATAGAACACTTAGTCAAAATTTGGGGTCCAACATCACCCCACACTATCTCTTAGTACATCCTAGACTAAGTTTCAGTCTCAACCTCAACCAAAAAATTAGGGTTAATTTGTTTAATCTAATTCTTGATACTGTCTCAATGTGATAAGGTGTTAAGCATCTTGGACATTATCTCTTCTATGGCCATGTTTAACTTATTCATTTCCTTAGGTTGGTCAGTTCATTTATTAGCCTTATTAACCAATTAGTCGAGGGATACACTAGCAACCTTCTAAACCTATTCAAAAGTAGCAACCTCAATGATAACCTACCCTTAGAGAGTTGTAAAACTAGAATTAAGTTGTTACCAATGTGCATTTTTTATTTCCTCCATAGATTCAACATCTTTACATGACTTTGTGTGCTTAGTGTGGTCTTTTATTAGGATGAAAACATCTACCAACTGATGTCATTGAGATTCCTCTGCATACAGTCGAGCCTCAAAAATTTTATTAGGTCATGCTAGTTTTTTAAAAATCTCATCCAATATGGGGATTACTTCCCTAAATCTTTCAAGGGTACATTTATAGACTTTAAAAACCTTGATAAACTATGTAGCCTCCCATAATTCTTCATTTTTTATCATGGTTTATTCCTTGTAGCATTTTAATAGGATATTTACTGATGTCTCCAATTTATCCATAAGCTTCTTCATCTAAAGGCACTCTATCTACCAATGTTGATTCTTGGCCCAAAATAGATTTACACAAATTTAAATTTTTTACTTTGGTCTTTATGTCTTCTTTCATTTATTACTTTAGTGTAGACACTTCATCTTCAAGTGCCTTCTAAGCAATAAATTCTTTCTCATTCATTGCCACTACTTAGCCATGTTTTTTCTCTGCATCATTGCATTAGAATCTAAAAGTATATTTTGGCACATGATTTCAAAATCCATTTTTAAAAATGTGGTACTATATTACAAAAGAGAGATCTTCTAGGGATCAACCCAAAGTGGAGTTGGCAGTGTTGGTGCTTGATAATCTAACACGAGGCTATTTGGAGGGATCTCAAAATGGCACTCTTTATTTTACATGTCTAAAAATAAGGACACTTGTCATCTTGTATCAATGGTTATATCCTAAAGAATGAAATGGGGCCATAAGTAGAGCATCCTATCTAGGATACCTAATTGATATTAAGTGAGTAAGTTTGTGGATGCATCAATCAAAGGTGGTTGAACTTTAGAAATGGTAGGTGCCTTTCCTTTATCGGGGTCATGTTCAAGGATTTCAACCTTCATATATGTAGCCAAAGAAGTGCTCCCAGTATCCATTCCACTTATTTTTTGAGTATCAAAACCATCCCCCTCTTTACCAAATGGACCCCCAATGTCTAATTTCACGTCATCAAAGTTGGTCTCCTCCTCTCATGCTAAGGAAGGTGTTTTTTTGGATTCATATTCCTCTATTTCTTCTTTATGGCCTTCAGGTTCTTCTTGCACTAGTTTCATAGGGGGTAATGGTGTTGATCCCTTAGGTTCTTTCTCTGGTGTAATTTATGGGACAATCCCTAATTGTGAAACCCTTTGTGGTGATGCCCTTGGTGGAGAAGTTCTTAGAGGTGAATCCTTAGGTGGATAATCCCATGGAGGTGAAGCTTTTAGTAGAGAAGCCCATAAAAGTGAAGCTCTTATGGAAATGTCTAGGCAGTATTTTGCCATTTTTAAGGATCTAGCCATGAACTTGTGATGAAATCATGCCCATCCCACTGATTCTTCACAATATGTGGTATAGGTGTAAGTTTTCCCCATGCATGCTCTGTGCCTTTTTAAGACTTCGTCTTGGGCCGTAGCATGTAAAATTTATTGTGCACTTATTCTCTAACCATGGTCTATTTGACCTTAATGTCAGTCTAATAAGTCTCCTAATTATCTTTTTAGGCCTTCTTGTTAGGATAGACATACATCTTTTGGAGAGTGTGAATATCCAAGTCAATCCATTCTGCTTCCAAGGTGAGAGGCTATGCATCAAAAAAATTATTCATCAAATTGATGAAGTATTGTGTCATAAAGGCATAGGGTACCTTCAACCAAGATGAAAGTTATCTAGAAGGGACCATATTGATTTTCACTATAGATAAATGGTATTTTAATATAAATTGGGCTTGCTCACCAACCTCTCTGAGCAAGTCTTTAGGAATGTGCCATTCATTCCCAAAGTCCTCTTTCATGTCACCATACCACAACTTCATCTTATTCTTGTATGTAGGGGTGATATGATTAGGGCATGTGAATTCCTTGTAGTTCTCAATAAGGTTTTGTGTTTGGGTGGTCATGCCCACTTTAGTTCACCCAAGGTGTATATTGGTACACCAATCTCATTAAATACCATTAACAGTAAAAATACCCCCATGAAAACCTATGGTCTGGTATCTGATGGGTCTTCTCAGTATCCTCTAGATATGGTGCAAAAAATACATTTCCTAATTATATTTTAGGCCCTCAATCACTTGGTAATCAATGTAGAGGTGATCCATATCCATCTCTTTCCAATGATTAGTGTCATCAATCTTGGTCATGATGATGCATATAGCTACTCAGAGGGTAGGATCTTGCAATTTTTTGATGTGCATAGCATGGCCCTAATTTTGGTACATGAGCATTATTTCTATTTTCCCTATTTACTTTGAGTCTTTCAAGTCAACTTATACTTACATGCTAGAGTATTATAGTCCTAACACCTTGCTTATTCTCTTAGGTGTAATCTTCATGTTGTGCCCAACAAAGTAGAGATAGTCCTCATGGATGCATGAGAGTAGAAACCTTACTACTAATTATTTTCCAAAATATGGAAGGTTGAACAACTAAAATTTCCCTAAAGAGTCCAAGGCATTGAAAATTTTGAGGTCATACACCAATTTATTTTTGGTGTTCTGATGCTCAACCCAATAGTAATTTTGCAACTCAACCTCATTTCCTAGTAATATGGTATAAGAGGGTAATTTTGATACCCAATTTTCCTCATGAAGCACCTTCTCTAGGTACTACATATCTTCTATCATCAATGGTGAGGGTGGAGGTGCATCATCCTAGATTGTTTGCCTTTCGTGTGTTATGCTTATTCTTCAGGTGTTTATTCTCTAATTAGTATTACTTCCCCCCCAAAAAGTGGTACTTCCTCTTCTGGTATGGTTGGTAATGGATCACTTATTAAGGCCCTTTTCTTAGGTTGCATCACCCTCCATAGATCCCAAAGGTTGAGGTGTGACCATCCAATGTTCCTAAAGGAATACATATGTGCAGTGTAGATGACTCAGTTTTTCCTACTTCATCACCCTTTAATGGTAGACATCTACCTCTTTAACCTATAACTACTAGTTTCATATAATGTAATTCATGCTTCAAGGTTATTTTATGCTTGATTACTCAGTTAATATACTTCTTAATAACTATTTATGAGATTTTTATATTCTAAAATTTTACTTGCTCTTAGATTATCTGAATTTAGTTCACTCTTCAGCTCTATAGAACTCAAATGAAATCAAAGGTAAAAGTTAAAATGAGCTCTCAAGCCCTTTTTATAGGTTTGAGGGGGTAACTTGTATTTACTACCCCCTTTATTTTCAACCATCACTTCTCATAATTAGTGCATTTTTAATGGCCACCATTATTTGACCATCACTTCTCACCATAAATGCATTTAATGGTATTATCTTGTCAAAATGTTGGCACACTTATCATAACTACTACTCCTTTTATATTAATGACATGTCTTGTCCTGCAATTTTCTTTAAAGTAAAAGCAATTTGTTCAATATTTTGAATATTCAAGATATTGGTGGTAATCTCTTATCTTAGGATCTTTCAAATCATACATGCATCCTTATAGTACTTAACATGAACACGTGTATTACATCTTACCCCACACTAAAAGTATGTCATTGTCCTCTATAAAATTATAAGTACAAAAATAGACAAACCTTTTAGAAAAGAAATGTTGCATGCAACTAAGGTAGTACTTTTATTAAAAATAGAAAATCCTAAACTAATGGCAGAAGCCTTACTGTTACAAAAATTATACTTTTAGGTAGAGAAATACAGCTATAAATGGTTACCATTGTAATGTCCAATAAGAACTTGGCCATCCAATATTTGTAAATGGCAATCACTGGTAGGCTGAAAGCTATAAATGACAAAAGGACCATCTCAATGAATATGAAGTTTCCAAAAATGGAACATGAACTTGGATTCATAGAGCAAGACTTTTATTCCAGGGGTAAATGTCTTATGTTTGATGTGTCAATCATGTCATGAGTTTCATTTTCATTTCTCCACATCTTGAATCTAATGAGAAAGGAAATGGGCTTCATCCAACTATAACAAAACATCCAAACATGATTTTAATGATGAATCCTCATCTAATTATCCAACTCATTCAATATGAAGTGATGGTACCAAGAATTCAATTGGTATAACTACTTCTATGCCATACACTAGATTGAATGGTGTGTTCTTGTTTAGGAATGTATAAGTTGTTTGGTAAGCCCAAAGTATTGCAGACACTCTATCATCCTAGTCAGTGTAGGCAATATTAAAAATATTTTTAATTGATGTACTTAATATTTTATTGAATGCCTCAATAGTGTCATTGGTCTGGGGATGATATAGTTTTGTTTTGTGATGGGCAACCATGAACTTAGCAAGTAGGACACAAATAGTTTCATTGAGGAAATCTCTACCACGATCACTAGTAAAACTTAATGGGAAAACAAAATGGGTTATGATATGTTCCCATATGAAGCACACAATAGAAACAGTAGTACAATCCCTTGTTGGCATGACATCAACCCAGCACATAAGATAATTAGTTGTTGTAATAATATAATGAGAACATGTACATCATCCAACTAGATTGATGGGGCCAATAAAATCAATAGACCATTTTTCAAATGGTTCTTGAGATAGAATAGGATGTAACAGCATGGTATCCTCATGATTTGGTTTTTTTACATGCTAATAAATATCACATTTCCTATCATGTATTTTGGCATCTTGAAAAAAGGTAGGCCACCATAGTCTAGCTAGTAGTACCTTACGCACATTAGCCTCCCCAACATAGTTTTTGCCTACACACCCTTCATGAAATTCCTAGATTACTTGAATAACTCATGTTTCATGACACAGTTTCAAATAATTTCATCTCAGACAAGATTTTAGAGGTTCCCTCTAATGAGATAAAAAGGTGTGGTGTGGACTGCAATTTATTTCTTAGCCTATAGAGTCAAATAATCTGACATTGAGCCAGTAGTTAAGAAAGCTGTAATATTTTCTAATTCCTTAATAACACAAAAAACATAGAATAGTTTTACATTAGGTAGGTCATCTTCAATGGAACATGATGGTTCTCAAAAATTTGTTTGAGAAATATGGTCAAGACCACAACTAGGTTTTCTTGGTTTGAATATGATAAAGAATTGAAATTTTTGAAATAATATTATTTAGTGGTAGATGCAGCCATGCAACATAGGTTTATTTACCATATATTTTAAATATTTATTATTTATATAGAATATAAAAGGAATGGTTAAAAGGTATTTTCAAAATGTTTGTAGAGCATAAACCATTGAAATTGACTCATGCTCCATGGTGGACTAACTCCTCCTAGATGGAGTAAGTTTTCTACTAGCAAAATAGATAGGGTGATCAAGGTGATCTTCACCTAGTTTGACAAGGATTTCACCAATGGCCATTCTAAAGGCATCAATATGGACATGGAATGGTTTTATCCACTCAAGGAACTACATAATCAGAGTAGTGATGAGTTTATCTTTTAAGGCCTCAAAGGTATTTTGGAAAGAGTAGGTCCAGATGAAGTTTTCATTATGTTTTAAGATTTCCTCCAAAGGCATGGAAATATTTGCATATCATTGGATGAATTTTTGATAATACTCAGTATGTCTTAGAAATGCACAAACTTTGTATTGAGACTTTAGCACTAGGAAGTGAAGAATGATAGCTACCTTTGTTGGGTCTACCAAAATTCCATCCTTATAGATAATATGACCTAGAAGAACATTGAAAGGTGTAGTAAAAAGACACTTCTTTAAATTCAATGATATTTTTAGTAGTCAATTATGCTCAAGAATGAGTCATAGATTAGAACAATAGTCCTTTACCAAGCCATAGACTATCTAGTCATCCAAGTAAACTTGAAGTAATTTATGGTTGAAGTCTTTAAAGGCCTCAATAATTATATGATAAAATACATCAGGTACATTCTTCAACCTAAAAGGCATGACAGTATATTTGAAGGATCCCCCTTCAGTGGTAAACATAGTCTTAGTTTGATCCTCTTTGATGATCTAGACTTGATGGTACTCAAATAATCCATCTATGCAAGTGTAGATTTCATACCCAGTGATGCCTCTAAGGATTTCTTAAGTGAATGGCATTAGAAAGGTATCAGTAATGCAAATTATATGATAATCAACACAAATCCTAATGCATCCATATATTTTTATACTTATGACCATGGGACTAACCCACTCAGATTCATCAATTGGGGTGATCACTCCATCACACATCATATTATCAATTTCTTCCCTCATGTGTGCACATAAATTTAGATTCATCCTATATGGCCTTTTCTTGACTGGTCGAGCATCCTCAACTAGTTTGATATGCATATTGCCTAGAGTTGGATGAACACCTTTCATCTCACTATAATTTATTGGAAAGACATCTTGGTATTCTTTTATTAATTCGTATATTTTTAAAACCTTTGTGTTAGTCTAGTAGTTACTTACAATAGCTATTTTCAATTCTTCCTCTGTACTAATGTTATGTTGGATAGTTTGAAGATGTTTTGAGTAAGGATGGTCTACATCATGACTAATATTATGAATAGTTCATGCTCTATAGTCCATAGGGACATCTAAATGATTTTAAAATGGGTCAGGTGGGTCGAACCATTCACCTTCATCCACCTAAAATACTAGTTTTTGCTTCCCTAGGCATATCTCTTTATAGCATTCCTAATCAAAGATAGGGTTTGGCATGGGAATGGGTTATTCAGATGGATCATTAAAGAGAACTAAACCTTATTTTATGACATCATGTATATATCTTAGGTGATTTTTAATGGGAATAGGGTCACCAATAAATTCTTTGCACATAGCTTGGGGTGTGAGACATAAATCCATTCTCAGAGATGAATAAGATAATGTCGAGTCCAATATCTCTTTCAACAGATGCCAAAAATGGGTACCCATATGTCATTCTTCATGAACATACCATGTTTTATCCCAAGTTCATAAAGTTTTTTAAAATTCTTGCACCCATAAGTACTCTAACAAGAAAGACTCTTCAGTCCCTCATATGGATTCACAAGCTTCTGTGTGTGGTTTTGGTGGTCATACTCCACTATAGTTGATTTTACCCTAGACTCAGTTATCATGATGAAATTGGTGATGAAAATTAAAGCATACTTGATCCTAATGTATAATTCACTCATGGATTTGTCATCACCTTATGACTATGATATCAAAAAGGTGAACCAATGATCACATACGATAATTATCAGAGTTATAAAAGTTGTCAAGGCACTAGATGAATTCACGGACTTCTATTTATCCATAAAAATGAGGAGCTTCATCAAGTCTTTCTAATAGTGCATCCATAACTGGTCATCTCATAATTTATCTAGTAACAAGGCAAACAAATTTATGGCATTTATGATATTGGAATAGAACATTCTCATAGTTGTCAATGTCACCACACACTCTTCCAATGAGGTCATAGTCACTATAGTCCTTGTTGGGTGCATATTTTGTCGTCAACTAACTGATGACAAAATGGGTATATCAACCACAATGAAAGGAGATTTACACCACAAAAAGTGTGGGTTTACCACATCTAAATGGGATAAATCTCTCCCCTCTTCAAGGGGAGGTTCCCTATGAATATTTATATGCT
Organism: Torreya grandis; assembly: GCA_037957365.1. Classification (NCBI taxonomy): domain Eukaryota; kingdom Viridiplantae; phylum Streptophyta; class Pinopsida; order Cupressales; family Taxaceae; genus Torreya; species Torreya grandis. Next base: position 1,014,500 of record JARHVA010001851.1, on the reverse strand, counting down.
ATATGTATATATAAGTAAGCTGAAAATAATACTCAGGGTAGTATGATAGCATCCATCTCTCTTCCTTCAGAGATGATGTCCAAGGAACAAGAAAGAGAAATCTTGGTCGATGGCTAAGAACATTCATCTTCTTTCAGGAATGGTATCTAGCACAAAGCAGAAAATCTCTTGAAGTAGGTAACAAAGTCCACAAGGAAACCCACATAAGCATAAAGTCGTTCGTTTCCTCCTTCACTGATTCGGAATACACATAACCGTAGAGTGAAACAAAGCACAAAGTCTTTGCCTCAAACTACAAAAGGATAAAAGGATCACCAAGATAAAAGTAGCTCAAAGTCTCTCTTTTATATTTTAGAAATGTCTTTAGATAATGTCAACAAACACACTTTGCTTATTAAATCAAACACATAAGAGGTTATCAGGAAAGAAGACATAACATCTATTTCTTAAATAACACAAATTACTTCAACACAAAGTCTGAAATAAACCTATTTCTCATTCATTCGATAAAATATGATTTACAAGTTGAGCATAAAGTCTCAAGAAGTGTCTCAATTTCAGTAGAGTTTTTGCTCTCAATTATCCAGAAATATTTTTAGAAAAGAGGTTCCCTCCATATATAGTGAGAAACCTTCAAAATTAAAAAAGATTAAAATATTAAAATATCTAGTCAAAGATGAGTCATCTTTGACTTTGAGATATTTTTCCATATTTTTTATATGTAATTACATATTAAAAAATTGCATGCACTTTTACATGACAAAAGTTCATGAGAAGAGAGGAAGAAGAGAGAAAGGGAGAAATGGTTCAACTCTTGCCACCAGACTTCTTCAGATGAGCATCATACATGGCAATAGATGCCTAAATTCCTATACTATCTAGTGCAATGGTGTTCTTGAAGATCACTCTGGCCCTAACTGTAGCTTCCTTCAATGTTGTGATTGCCATGACATGACTAGTTAACCTGGATCTTAGATTATCTAGCGTTAACTGAGTATCTAAGATGTTATCCACAGAAGTCATTGAGAACACTTTCTCTTCAAAATATCTCTGGACCATACCTTTGAATTCTCAGATCATCTCTTTTGCTAAGATAAATTGGTTATCTCTTGAGGTGAGGTCGCAAGGCAATTCTTCTAATCGGTTCAATAGGCCTATATCATTATTATCCCTAGCATCCTTGGAAGACTTGAGATCTTTGATCAACTCCTTGAGTACCTGAATCTTGTATATCAGTTGTTCCTTGATTTCAACATAGGAATCTTTTTTGGCAATGACGCTGATGGATATCAAGGTGCATTTCTTCAGATCCTTCATCTCCCTCCACTTTCTAAGATATTTATTTGTACTGTCAATATCCTAAGAAATAAGAGAGACGAGGTCTTCCAAATCTTCCCTCACCTTCTTCATCTTGTTTGTCTTCTCAACAACCTCTATAAGCAAGGAAATTCCTTGAGTGTTCATCTTTTCAATATAATCCTCTAGCACTTTCCCTTTCATATAGGTTTTCTCTGCTTTCTAAATAATAGGGTCGTCTATGGAAAAGGCTTTTGGGACTGCTACTTCAAGGGCAAGGGTGAATTTCCTGACTACTGTAGTCAATTTCTCTACCCTTGCTTTATAGTAATATTTCATCTCCTTTTCTCTATCAAATTTCTAGACCATGATGTCCATTGTGGACTGTAGATCACTCTTCGCACCCTCGTGAGTAAATTTTCCTAACTCAACACGAGAAATAGAATAGTTGCTCATGTCAAAACCCTCAAAGGTTGCATCTTGTGGAGGTTTAGCTATCTCCAAAAATTTGTGCCCATTTTCCTCAACCAATCTTGAAAGGATCCTTGGTCTCTTAGGGGGCTTAGCTTTCATTGGCACTATCTTGCCAAAATTGAAGTCATCTACAGAGATGGCTAGCTTCTTCCTTTTGGGTGTGAAAGCTGACAACCAAGGGGGAAGAGAAGAAGTACTTACTGTGGTGATGGTTCTAAAAATTGGTGTCACTAGGGTAACCTCTACACTGCTAGTGGGAATAGCGGGTGCAGTGGGAGTAACTGATGAAACCGTATCGACCACTGACTAGTCAATGGCAGAGCTTTCTCCTATGTTGAAATAAGGAGAAGAGAGACTAGGGATGGAACCTGAGGAGTGAAGGACATCACCAAAAGTGCCTTGAGGATCACCAAACATGAATCTAGAAGGAGAGGTAGCTCTAGAAGAAGGAACAGTGATGGGAGAAAGAGGTGAAAGAGATGCCACATGAGATTGAGGTGGTGAAGAAGAAATGCCTGTAAGTGGCTGTGCCCCTTTCTGGGAAGGTAGAGGCTCAATTATTTTCTACTCTGAGGGCCTATCATTTGTCTCCATTTTCTAAGCTACCTATTCTTGGGAGATTTTTTCTTCAACTCCCTTAGCCATTGATTCTAGCTCCTCAACAACCTTTGATTTTTTGGACACAAAGATGATTCTAGGCTTGTGAGGCCTAGATAGAGAAGGAACATCACCTTTATTCTTAGTCTTGTTCTCTACCTTCTTCCTTGTTTCTACTTAGAATTAGGCCTTTGATCTTGTGACAAACTCTTTCAACGTGATCCCTTTGGTTGATAAACAATCATTGGTGTTAGCCAATATTGGTTCGAATCTATTCCTCAAAGAAGTCGATTCTTTTTGGGACCACTAAATTGGAGGGAGAGGAGAGCCAACAACCTTCTCAGCTAGGTACCTATTGCTGATAATATTCTTATCATCAACTAAATTAGAGGGAATATCTACAAGCCCTAAATATTTGATCTGCTCCAGAGTCATCCTATTGTAGTCCATCCTCCTGATTTCTTTGACTGTCCTCAAGTCTACCTAAATGTCTTCAATCATAGGCTCATGAAACTGAGTCTTTTTTTTTATCATATCTTTGACACCCCTATAGTCAAAATTGTCCCTTCTCTTGAACTGTTTCATGGTAACCAATTGCATTTCCATCTCCATGACCTTTGCTTTGGCTGCAGTCAAAACTGTGTATCTACCAATTTCAACTGGGAACTTGAAGCCTGGCTTTTTTAGTTCTATTTGTCTAGTGTGTATGAAAACCATTTGTCTACATAGCTCCATTAGGACTAACTTGTCAGAAGGAAATTTGGGGAGCATATGGGGATAGTCTTGGAAAAAGCCAACCCATAGATAGCAAAAGGAGGGAAATTGTAGAAACATGTAGCTAAAGTCATTGACGACTGTCTAGGCTTCATCAGATACTCTTTTCTATTTGAGCTGAGGGTCGAAAAGGCAAAAAAATACCATGAAGAATGTGTCATTTACCCTCCTAAAATAATGGATTGATCCTTGTAGAGTTAACTAAGGGTAATATGAATAAAATGGGGTGGTTTTCCTATCTCCTTCAGCTGTCAACCTGGAAAGGTTCGCATTGAAGCTGTGATGTATACCAAGTATGAAGTCATATAGAACTTTGAAGTAGTAGATACCTTGGTCAACTACTCATGAAGAGCATTGTTGATCTATTCACCCCAGAAGATGACTTGCTTCCCTTGTAGGATTATCTTGATGAAGGGATACATCCATTCATGGAATTATGAAGAAGATGATAGACCTTGTACCCTGCTGAGGAGAGTAATCAAGTCACCAACTTCTTCAATGAAATCACTCCTCAAGAAATTCCATGGACATCTACATAAATTAGTCCTGAGAGTCTTTAGCCACCTACTATTCATCACCTTCTTTTTCCTCTCAGGATCCTTGTCATACTCTCTCTGTGCCTCAACAAATTTGATTCTTATCACTTTAGTAACATGAGGGCACATGAAGACTTTATCAATAAATTTGGGGTCTAGCCGAATTACCACATTATCATTAGCATCTAACACTGATCTAGTCTCTCTGTTGTAGAACTAGGTGCACTTGAGGATGAACTCTATGTGATGTGCTACTATTAGGAAAGAGGAAACTAGATGAATGTTGCTTTCGATTATATTTTTCATCTCAGAGCTCGAGTTTGTCACCTTGGTTCTGGTTACAAACTCGGCCATATCCACATGGCCGATCTCTGTGTCTCTAATGTCGTCAACATTAGAAGTGACTAAGGTGATAGGGAAAATGCCTTGGTACTAGTACTTCATGGCCTTTGACTTCTTTGGAGAAGATTCAGTCATTGGAATGGTCTTGATTGCGTGGGTGCTGATGAATGAGAAACTTCAGGGGAACTGCAATGATAATCATGATCGTGCAATTAGTGAAAATTGGGTAAATTGGGGAATTTGCACGTTGGGTGATCATGACCAAGGAAGGGCAATTAATAGGGCCGGGTCAAAAAATGGGTTAGAAAAAGGGGAGGAGGTGAAAAAATGAAAAGGATGAAAATTTCTCTAGAGTTATAGAAATTGGGGGAAAAAAAGTAATGGCGGCAAAATTCATCGCCCTAACATGTAGAATGATTTACATGCATGAGTGGCAAATTTTACCACCCTTGCATTCAAGGAGAAAAAAAAGGGGCATGGGTGGCAAAATTCACTACCCGTCCATGCTTCATAGGAAAGTTTAGGGGTGGTAAAATTTGTCACCCTTACACTTTCAACCTGCGTCAGTGGCGAATTTTGCCGCCAATGCAGCTAAGTTGTTCAAACTTGTATCAGTGATGGATTTTGCCACTGATGCAGGTGGTGGGTAGGGCCAAGGTTAGGGTGGCAAGTCTATTTCCCTTTACAAGTGGAAACCTTGGAGTTCATGGGAGAGAAGGGAGGGCAGTGAAAAATGATGCCCTAGCATGAAGGGAAGGAAAACCGACGCGGAGAGAGGAGGGAAAGAGCTCAGTGGGAAGAGGAAGGGAAGGGGGCTGATCGATCTTAGGGGGAAGAAAGGAAAACCAAAAAAAAACTAAAAAAAAACTTAAAGAGAGGAAAGGAAAATAAATAAATGCTAAATACAAGACCTACCTGGAAAACCACATGCGTCGCGAGGTCAAATCCACTAAAATGCACTTTTACCCATTCGCTGGATCATCCAGAGGTAGAAGGTAGGAGGAGGAGAGGAAGGAATGAATAAAAATGAGGTGAAAATGGATTAAATGGGGTGAAAATTGACCCCAACCCCTTGGCATGCATGGCAATAAATGTTGCATGCAAAAATTGAGGCAGTGCAAGGGCGGCAAAATTTGCCACCCTTGCACTAGAAAAATGAAGTTACATGCAGGGGTGGCAAAATTTGCTGCTCCTACATGTCCAGATGCAGGGGTAGAAAATTTTTCCACTCCTGCATGTTGGAAGGAAAAATGCACTGATGGCAAAAATTGCCGCTTGTGCACGAAAATAGAATAAAAACACTAACTCTTAAAAAGCCAAATTTTGGTCCCCTGGTCGCATCAAGACTATAACAAATTTCACATTTTAGGGAAAATTTAATGAAATGATTTTATGAATTTCAAATAATATCAGTTGAGCTGATATGAGAATGAGAAAAACTTGTCTCAAAAATGGACTTAGAGGGACAAAAGACGAAATGGACAAGTTTCACAGGGGGTTGTTCAAAAAATGAGCTGAGCTGATTCTAAAAATATTAGCTGGCTCCTATTAGGAAAATTTCATTAATCGAATCGATCAATGGGAGTATAAACTAGTCTCCAAGTGCCTTCATCTAAGCCATTGGGCTACGGAGTCAAGCCAAAAATGAAAGAAAACAAACAAAACGTAAAAACTATACAAATATACAAGTGGGTACATCTAAATTTTGAGGATTGAAAAGCTTTAGATGTTGCCCACTATGTGGTAGTACAAATGGTGTTCCATCCTAATACTCCAACAAGAAGTTATTCTCATCATAGAGCTATCGAATGGCAAACATACCTCTCCATAAAGAGTCAAATTTTTTGTGCATTCCCTTTGGTTCTCTCCTCTTGTCACACAACAAGACTTGATCTCTAACTTGAAAATCATGAACCTTAGCCTTTTTATCAAAAAGTTTCTTCACATGATTTTGATGCACCATAATCTGGTCCACCACCATGGTTCACTGTTCATTCAGTTCAGTTAGACATATGATTCTTTTGTCGATCAAACTTTTGAAGGTTAAATCTTCGATTCCTTTGGCTAACCTGAGCGCTGGTAGTTTCAGAGTGATGGGTATCTCTGCATTCAACCCATATAGAAGTTGGAAAGGTGACATACCTATGGCTCTCTTGGGTGTAATCCTATCCACCCATAAAGCATTAAATAGTGCTTTGTGCCAAGTTCTTTGATTATCATCTAACAATTTCCTGATAATAGTGACCAAGTTTTTATTGCTCAATTATGTTTGGCCATTTCCCTATGGAAAATAATCTAAAGTGTGGGACAGGGTAATCCCATAATAAAAGTAGAACTAAGTAATTTCATGTGAAGAGAAACAAGCTACATTATCTGTTACAATTTTGAGTGGGACCCCAAATCAAGAAATGATATTTTTCTTTTAAAAACTACACACCACTTCAAACGTAGCATGCTTGGTTGGGATGGCCTCTACCCACTTGGTAAATTAATCAGTTACCATGAGGACATAATCATGTTCGGCACTCGAAGATGGGTTAACTGTGCCAATGAAGGCAATACCCCACTGCTAAAAAGTCTCTTTGATTATTACTGGCATGAGAGGTAATGCGGCTAGTTTAGGCTTTATGATGAACTGTTGACACAATTCGCATTTACGCACCCATTTGTAAGCGTCTTGAAATAGTGTAGGCCAATAGTACCTTGCTCACAAAATTTTGTGTGTTATCACTAGTGCAAAAAAATGTCCTCCACAAGCCAAATTGTGGAAAGACTCCAAGAGTTTATCTTGTTGTACCTTATCGACACAATGAAAAAATGCCCCATCTAGGTTCCTTTTATACAAACCATTATCCCACAAAACATAGCTAGAAGCCTTTAGTTTAACATTTCACTTTTCCTTATAATAGAGATGAGTGGGACACTCACCATAGGTCAAAAAATGGGCAATGTCAGAATACCACTCATCAGTAGCGGTAACAAAGAGGACCGTAGGCATGCCTTCAATCTCTATTTCTTCATTTTCTATTTCATCGATAATGTTGTTGGAAATCAACTGACAAAGACCATTTCCTCACACAATTTTGGTAGGTTTGATGTCAAGATCAAACTCTTGAATCTTGGTGATCCAATTATCCCTCTTTGTACCAAACTCTTGTTGAGTCAAAATGGACTTCACTGTTGTATTAGGCACTAGAACTTTAGTGTGCGAGTTCAAGATATAAAATCTGAAATGCTTGACTACTTTGACCACCACATACGCATGTTTCTTCATGTTGGATTATTTCAGCTCATGAGCCTTAAGTGGACAACTCATGAAGGAGATAGGAGATTCTATACCTCCTTGGTTTTATTGAACTAAAATAGTTGAGAGCATATGTTCAAAAGCATAACTATATATTTTGAAGTTTTTGGTGTAGTCCGAACAAACCAAAACTGGTGCATGAGTTATTGCTTCTTTGATGTCTTTAAATGTTGATTTACCCTCTGTAGTCCACCTGAAGGTAGCATTACCTTTCATCATATTGATGATGTGGCAAGTTTTTTCAGTGAACTCAGGGATGAACCTTCGAAGAAAATTTACCTTTCTAAAGAAAGAGTGAACCAAAATTTTACTGGTAGGCAGAGTAAGTTCCTGGATGGACTTGACTCTTTTCAAATCAATTTTAATACCTTCTTAGGACACAACGTGTCTGAGAATTTTCCCTTCAGTCACCCCAAAGACAATTTTTTTGGGATTTAGAGAAATATCGTTCTGACGACAATGTTTAAATATTCTTTGTAAATGGTGGACATGGTCAAAATGATGCTTTAAAAATAACATCAAATCATCTAGATATACTACAATGAACTTACTCATTTCATCCTTGAAAGCAAGGTATATCGCTCTTTGAAATGTGGCACTTGCATTTATCAAACTGAAAGGCATTCTTCGATAGGTGAAGGTGCCCCAAGGTGTGATGAAAGTAGTATTATGTTGATCTACTTTTCCAACTTCAACCTGATTGTACCCCAAGAAATTGTCCAGCATTGATAACATCTTTGAACTTGTTACCATATACAGAACTTGATCCATGATAAGGAGAGGGTAGTTATCTTTTAAAGATAACTGATTCAAGTTCTTGAAATCCACATAGATTCAAATCTCACCATTCTTATTTTTGACAGGCACTATGTTGGCAATCCAAGTGGAGTGATGGATTAGGATTTTTTGTATCTCAGCTAAAATGGTACCTAAGATTTTTGGATTATATTGCCTGGACTTTTGCTTGTAAGGTACGGAGTTTGCCTTAAGAGGAATGTCATGGCGAATGTCATTAGGCCTGAGTGATTTTAAGTCATCATAGGAATAAGCTAAGACATTTATATATTTCCAGAGTAGATTAGCAAGCTTGAATCTCTCCTCAGGAGTACAACATTTCCCAATGTTCACCATCTTAGGATCTCCCTTGATTCCCAAGTTTACTTGATCAAAATCTTGGGAGAAGTTTGAATCTATTCACTTTTGTTTGATGAACCTGTCATGGTTATCAAATAATTTCTCTAGGGAAATGAGGCCTTTGGAAATCTTATTCCCTTTAAGCTATAGTAAATCCTCACCTGTGTCTGCATTTGATTCAGAAGTCATCCTACATTCCCAAAGTTCACTGCCTTCAAAATGTAGTTGTTTGAAGCTATCCTTTTACTCCAAGAAGGTAATGATTTGATCATCATTGTTGAATACTTTCCAATGATTGGCATTATCAGGTACACTTGGCTGAAAGACCAGTTCAATAGTGTATTTATCTCCTTTAAAATCTAGGTGGCAAACCAAGAGAGTAGCAAAAATAGCCAATGCATCCGCCTGGTCATTGAATTCTCTTGGAACAGCAGAGATGTTGAAAGCATAAAAAAATTTAATTTGGTCCCAAAAAAGATTGCAATAGTGGCGCAATCTTTCATTCTTGGTTTGATAGAGGTTTCTTACCTGGAAAACCACCAATTCAGTGTCCCCTTTAGCATGGAGTAGTTTAATGCCTTTTTCTCTAGTAGCCTGTAATCCAAGTAACAGGGATTCATACTCAGTTGTGTTGTTGGTGTTGTTGAACTGCAACTTGTAAGATAAAAGAACAATATCTCCTTGAGGAGATACCAACACAACTCCAAGTTCTAAACTGGTATAAGAGTAGCTACCATCAAATTCTAAGATCCATACCTCATTAGACAATGCTTTTCCTTTGAAAACTTCTTCATTTGGGGGAAGAGGTTCTTCCATGCATTCATTTTGCTTTGCCAATTCTCTCACTGTGTCAGCTGAACACATTTCCAAGTTGTCACCTATAAGAGTTTCGTCAGATGCCTCATGGACTTCATCTGTAGATAGGAAGTAGTTGCCCATGCCAGAAGACTCAAATAAAATTTGAGTTTCTAGTGTTGATGATCGGGTGACTACATATCTTGCCTCTTTTTTAAGAAGTAATTTCTTCATAACACCTTGAATTGGGATCCTCGCCTCTGACAAGTCCATGCTTAGCTCACCTCTAACATCCTTACAAAAATTTTGCCCAAGCAGGATGCCATAAGAGGCTGAAACATCGGCCACTAAAACCATCATTTTTATCCTCTTTTTTGGAAAAGCTGCGAAAACAAATTAGGCATCTTTTATCTGGCCAAGGAGTGGGACTTGCTTGTTTTCCATAGAAAAACACCTCCCAAAAGTTTTATTCAAAGTTAGACCAAGGGAATCTACCATCTTAGCAAGCATAACATTATCAGAAGCTCTAGAGTTTATTATGCAATTACTCAATTTGTAACCATTTATTAGCAGGGAAACATAAAAAGGTTATATTTTCTTGGGAGCAACAAGAGGAGTCACGAAAAGATTATTCTGGGTGGATTTATCCTTGGAGGGATCATGAGTGACCTTTGAAGAATCTTGTCTTGTGGGAATGGCTTTATTTTTCACATATTCTACCAACCTATCAAACTATTTAGGATTGGCTCTCAAGTACTCAATCTCTGTCATCTGAATCTTAATCTTTCTAGTGTGATTAATTATATCAAATAATAGAAAAGAATTTGAGACAAAGGAAGAGGGTCCATCATCTGGGTCGTTAGTGGGTGTGGCACTGATCTGAGCAACAGAAGTGGAAGGTATGGGGCGGTTGGAGGTACTTACTTTTTTGTGAGTTACTTGATCTTTTGATTAGGGAGGCAATGGAGTCCTTCGTTTAGCGATGGAGACCACCGGCTGAGGTTCCATTTTTGCTTTTCCTTTGTTAGCTTGTGGTGCTGACTGGTTTTGAGATCTGGTAAAAATAGCATAAGATCCATCCAACCCTTCTCCTTTACTTCCAGCTTCATCCTGGTAATTCAGGAAACCAATATTGGAATCGCCAGCTAATTCTTCTTCTTGCTCTTCGAAGAGATTAGTGTCATCTTATTAGTCCAACTCAGGTTGGAACGAAAAGTCACGTTCAACCTCTAGGTAATTGACTGTTGAATTGGCAGGTGCCGCTTCAATGGCTAGTTTCTCTAGAGGGGGAGGCAGGTGATTTGGTTGTCCTTAATTCTGGGCAGCATTGCCCTGATATTACTGATTCTGGAATGTTATTCTTGGCATATCTTGATAAGTGGGAATAGATGTACCTTGGGCTATTTGTCTCTTCAAAGCTATTAGTTAATTTGTCAATTTTTGTACCATAGGATCTGTAGTGCCTGTAGAAGAGCTTTCAGCAGATGAAGAGAATCTATTTTTACTAGAGTCTTTTCTGATCTTACCTACCAGGATAATTTCATCCTCAATCTCAGTAGCCAAATTTTGAGCCAATGTGAGATACATAGGGCCATCTCACCTCAACAAGAAACTTACTTTAAGAAGTTGTGAGTTGATAAAAAAGCACTTAAGATTCTCTGGCATGGGCTGAGTGACAGTTGGAATCCGGTTCCATAACTTATTGAATTTGGCTATGAAATCCCTCATGGGTTCCTAAGATTCCTTTTTCATTTATGTCAGCTACGCTAACAAGGCGTGTGCATCTTCAGTAAGTTTAAATCTAGCTTCAAATTTGGACTTTAGTGTATTCCAGTCAATTATAATTTGAGCTTGAAGGTGGTAAAACCAATTTGTGGCAGCACCTTATAGAGTTTCTACAAAAAGTCTCACTGCTACATCTTCAAATTTCACACTAATTACGCCGCATGCTATAGAGAAGGTGGCAATAGGCTCATCGTGATGAACCTTCTGGTCCCCAAAAAACTTGGAATTTTTTTTCCTAGAACTACAAGGTAGTTCATGCAAGAGTGGGGTCAAATTAAGAGGACAAAAAGAATTGCCCTATGGACCTTGAGCCATTATGATAGGATGATTAAATGGTAGGATCACAAATATTGGTGGGGTTAATAAAGATAAAGCCTTACCAGTATTGAGGCTAAAAGCTTCACCAGGTATGGGAGATTTGGCATTGGTAGGAGGGAAGCTCCTAGTTCACTAAAGATGAGATGATGAAGGAGAAATCTCAAAATTATTTTGCTGCATCAGCTTGAATATAGGATCAACAATACACTGATCTCTTTGGCCTCATGTGTACGGTAGATCTGTCAGAGTGTTAAATGAAAAAAAGATCAAAACTACTTCAAGTTGAAGCTTGAGGCTTCAAAATGCATGTTCGTGTCCCCAGCGGAGTCGCCAAAAAGTTGTTGGGTGAATATTTTGTCAACTAACTGATGACAAAATGGGTATATCAACCATAGCAAAAGGAGATTTATGCCACAAAAAGTGTGGGTTTACCATATCTAAACATGATAAATCTCTTCTCTCATCAAGGGGAGATTCCCTATAAATATTTATATACTATATGTATATATAAGTAAGCAGAAAATAATACTCTGGGTAGTATGATAGCACCCATCTCTCTTCCTTCAGAGATGATGTCCAAGGAACAAGAAAGAGAAATCTTGGTCGATGGCTAAGAACATTTCTCTTCTTTCAAGAATGGTATCCAACACAGAGTAGAAAATCTCCTAAAGTAGGTAACAAAGTCTACAAGGAAACCCACATAAGCACAAAGTCTTTCGTTGCCTCCTTCGCTTATTCAGAATACGCGTAACCATAGAGTGAAACAAAGCACAAAGTCTTTGCCTAAAACTACAAAGGATAAAAGGATCACCAAGATAAAAGTAGTTCAAAGTCTCTCTTTTATCTTTTAGAAACATCTTCAGATAATGTCAACACACACACTTTGCTTATTAAATCGAACAGATAAGAGGTTATCAGGAAAGAGGACATAAGAACTATTTCCTAAATAACACAAATTACTTCAACACAAAGTCTAACATAAACTTGTTTCTCATTCATTCGATAAAATATGATTTAAGTTGAGCACAAAGTCTCAAGAAGTGTCTCAATTTCAGCAGAGTTTTTGCTCTCAATTATCCAGAGATATTTTTACAAAAAAGGTTCCCTATATATATAGTGAGAAACCTTCAAAATTAAAAAAGATTAAAATATTAAAATATCTAGTCAAAGATGAGTCATATTTGACTTTGAGATATTTTTTCAGATTTTTTACATGTAATTACATATTACAAAATTGCATGCACTTTTACATGACAAAAGTTCATGAGAAGAGAGGAAGAAGAGAGAAAGGGAGAAATGGTTCAACTCTTGCCATCAGACTTCTTCAGATGAGCATCATACATGGCAATGATGTCTGAATTCCTCTACTGTCTAGTGCAATGGTGTTCTTGAAGATCACTCTGGCCCTGATTGTAGCATCCTTCAATGATGTGATTGCCCTAGCATGAATAGTTAACCTGGATCTTAGATTATCCAACGTTAACTGAGTGTCTAAGATGTTATCCACATAAGTCATTGAGAATGCTTTCTCTTTGAAATCTCTCTGGACCATACCTTTGATTTCTTAGATCATCTCTTTTACTGAGAGAAATTAGTTATCTCTAAAGGTGAGGTCGCAAGGCAATTCTTATAGTTGGTTTAACAAGCCTGTATTGCTTTTCTCGCTAGCATCCTTGAGATACTTGAGATCTTTGATTAGCTCCTTGAGTACCTAAATCCTGTATATCAGTGATTCCTTAATTTCAACATAATAATCTTTGTTGGCAATGACGTCGATAGATATCAAGGTGTGTTTCTTCAGATCCTTCATCTCCCTCCACTTGCTAAGATATTTCTTTGTACTATCAATATCCTGAGAAATAAGAGAGACAAGGTCCTCTAAATTTGCCCTCACCTTCTTCATCTTGTTTGTCTTCTCAGCAACCTCTATAATCAAGGAAATTCCCTAAGTGTGCATCTTTTCAATATAATCCTCTATCACTTTCCCTTTCATATAGGTTTTTTTTTTCTTTTTGAATAACAGGGTCATTTATGGAAAAGGCTTCTGGGACTGTTGCTTCAGGGGCAAGGGTGAATTTCCTAACTACTACAGTCAATTGCTCTGCCTTTGATTTATAGTAATCTTTCATCTCCTTTTCCCTATCAAATTTATGGACCATGATGTCTATTGTAGACTGTAGATCACTCTTCGTACCCTTATGAGTAACTTTTTCTAACTCAACATGAGAAATAGAATAGCTGCTCATGTCAAAACCCTCAAGGGTTGCATCTTGTGGAGGTTTAGCTATCTCCAAAAATTTATTCCCCCTTTTTTCAACCAATTTTGAAAAGATCTTTGGTCTCTTAGGGGCCTTAGCTTTCACTAGCACTATCTTGCTAAAATCGAAGTCATCTACAGAGATGGCTAGCTTCTTCCTTTTGGGTGTGAAAGCTGACAACCAAGGGGGAAGAGAAGAAGTACTTATTGTGGTGATAGTTTCGACAACTAGTGTCACTGGGGTAACCTCTGCAATGCTAGTGGGAACAGCGGATGTAGTGGCAGTAATGGGTGAAACCGTATCGACCACTGATTGGTCAATGGTAGAGCTTTCTCATATGTTGAAAGAAAGAGAAGAGAGACTAGGGATGGAACCTGAGGAGTGAAGGACATCACCAGAAGCACCTTGAGGATCACCAAACATGAATCTAGGAGGAGAGGCAACTCTAGAAGAAAGAACACTGATGGGAGAAAGAGGTGAAGGAGATGCCACAGGAGATTGAGGTGGTGAAGAAGAAACACCTATAAGTGGTTGTGCCCCTTCTTGGGAAGGTAGAGGCTCAGTTTTTTGCTACTCTAAGGGCCTATCATCTATCTCCATTTGTTGAACTACCTGTTCTTGGAATCTTTGTTCTTCAACTCCCTTAGCTGTTGATTATGGCTTCTCAACAACCATTGATTTCTTGGACACAAAGATGATTCTAGGCTTGTGAGGCCTAGACGGAGAAGGAACATCACCTTTATTCTTAGTCCTATTCTTTGCCTTCTTCCTTGTTTCCACTTGGAATTCGGCCTCTAATCCTATGATAAACTCCTTCAATGTGATCCCTTTGGCTGCTAACCAATCATTGGTGTTAGCCAATATTGGTTTGAATCTCTTCCTCAAAGAAGTCAATTCTTTTTGGGATCACTGAATTGGAGGGAGAGGAGAGCCAGCAACCTTCTCAGCTAGGTACCTACTATTTATAATATTCTTATCATCAAACAAATTAGAGTAAATATCTTCATGGCCTAAATATCTGATCTGCTCCAGAGTCAGCCTGTTGTAGTCCATCCTCCTGATTTTTTTGGTTGTCCTCAAGTCTACCCAAATGTCTTCAATCATAGGCTCATGAAACTGAGTCTTTCTTTTGATCATATCTTTGACACCCCTGTAGTCAAAATTGTCCCTTCTCTTGAATTGTTTCATGGTAATCAGTTACATTTCTGTCTCCATGACATTTGCTTTGGTTGCAGTCAAAATCGAGTATCTACCAATTTCAACTAGGAACCTAAAGCCTGGCTTTTTTAGTTCCATTTGTCTAGTGTGTATGATAACCATTTGTCTACACAGCTCCATCAGGACTAACTTGTCATAAGGAAATATAGGGAGCATATGGGGATAGCCTTGGAAAAATCCAACCTGTAGATAGAAAAAGGGGGGAAATAGTAGAAACATACATCCAAAGTCATTGACGACCGTTCAGGCTTCATCAGATACTCTTTTCTGTTCGAGCTGAGGGTCAAAAAGGCACAAAAATACTACAAAGAAGGCATCATTTACCCTCCTAAAATGATGAATTGATCCTTGCAGAGTTAACTGAGGGTAATATGAATAGACTGCGGTGGTTTTCCTATTTCCTTCAGTTGTCAAACTTGGAAAGGTTCACATTGAAGCTGTGATGTACACCAAGTATGAAGTCATATAGAAATTTGAAGTAGTAGATACCTTGGTCAACTGGTCACGAAGAGTGTTGCTGATCTACTCACCCCAAAAGATGACTTGCTTCCCTTGTAGGATTATCTTGATGAAGGGATACATCCATTCATGGAATTGTGAAAAAGATGGCAGACCTCATACCCTTCTGAGGAGAGTAATCAAGTCACCAACTTCTTCAATGAAATCACTCCTCAAAAAATTATGTGGCCATCTAGATAAATTGGTCCTGGGAGTCTTTAGCCACCTATTATTCATCACCTTCTTTGCCCTCTTAGGATCCTTGTCATACTCTCTTTGTGCCTTGATGAAGTTGATTCTCAGCACTTCAGTAGCATGAGCGCACATGAAGACTTTATCAATAAATTTGGGGTTCAACTGAATTATCACATTGCCATTAGCATCTAACACTGATCTGGTCTCTCTATTATAGAACTGGGCACACTAGAGGATGAACTCAATGTGATGTGCCACTATTGGGAAAGAGGCAACTAGATGAATGTTGCTTTCGATTATCCTTTTCATCTCAGAGCTTGGGTTCGTCACCTTGGTTAGGGTTACGAACTCGACCATATCCACGTGGTTGATCTCTGTGTCTCTAATGTCATCAACACTAGAAGTGATCGAGGTGAAAGGGAAAATGCCTTGGTATTGGTACTTCATGGCCTTTGACTTCTTTGGAGAAGCTTCAGTCATTGGAACTAGTCTTGATTGAGTGGGTGCCAATGAATGAAAAACTTCAGGGGGTACTACAATGATAATCATGATCATGCAATTAGGGAAACCTGGGCAAATTAGGGAATTTGCACGTTGGGTGATCATGACCAAGGAAGGGCACTTGACAAGGCCAGGTCAGAAAATGGGTCAAAAAAAGAGGAGGCAAAAAAATAAAAAGGATGAAAATTTCTCTAGAGTTAGAGAAATTGGGGGAAAAAAGTAAGGGCAGCAAAATTCACCGCCCTAGCATGTAGAATGATTTTCATGCACAAGCGGTGAATTTTGTTGCCCTTACATTTAAGGAGAAAAAGAAGGGGCACAGGTGGAAAAAATTTCCACCCGTGCATGCTTCGTAGGAAAGTGCATGGGTGGCAAAATTTGCTACCCTTGCACTTTTGACCTGTGTTGGTGGCAAATTTTGTTGCCAATGCAGCTAAGTTGTTCAGACTTATATCAGTGATAGATTTTGTCGTCAATGTAGGTGGTGGGTAGGGGAAAGGTTAGGTTGGAAAGTCTACCACCCTTTACAAGTGGAAACCTTGGAGTTCGTGGGAGAGAAGGGAGGGTGGCAAAAAATGATGCCCTAGCATGAAGGGAAGGAAAGCTGATGCGGAGGGAGGAGGGAAAGAGCTCAGCAGGAAGAGGAAGGGAAGGGGGCCGATCAGTCTTAGGAGGAAAAAAGGAAAACTAAAAACAAAACTTAAAGAGAAGAAAGTAAAATAAATAAATGCCAAATACAAGACCTATCTAGAAAATCATGCGTATCATGAGCTCAAATCTGCCAAAATGCACTTTTACCCATTCACTGGATCATCTAGAGGCAGAAGGTAGGAGGAGGAGAGGAAGGAATAAATCAAAATGAGGTGAAAAATAGATTAAATGGGGTGAAAATCAACCCCACCACTCGGCACATGTAGCAATAAATGTCACGTGCAAAAATTGAGGCAGTGCAAGGGCGGCAAAATTTGCCGCCCTTGCACTGGAAAAATGAAGTTACATGTAGGGGTGGCAAAATTTTCCACTCCTACACATCCAGATGCAGGGGCGGTAAATTTTTCCACTCCTACATGTTGGAAGGAAAAATGCACTGACGGTGAAAATTGCCACCCGTGCACAAAAATAGAAGAAAAACACTAACTCTAAAAAAGCCAAATTTTGGTCCCCTGATCGCATCGAGACCGTAACAACTTTCACATTTTGGGGAAAACGTAACGAAATGATGTTAAAAATTTTGAACGGTGTCAGTTGAGCCAATATGATAATGAGAAAAACTCATCTCAAAAATGGACTTAGAGAGACAAAAGATGAAACGGACAAGTTTCACAGGGGGTTGTTCCAAAAATGAGCCGAGCTGATTTTGGAAACAACAGGCCTAACAATTACAAGCATTGTAGTATCAAAAAGGGACTGAATGTTTACCCATTGAAGGATGCCATCAAATTAGGATCATGATGTTCCCCATCTCTAGTTATGATATTTTTAATGTGGTTAATATTTTCTTCCACATTAACAGGTTCTACATATGGGATCACATGGGTTTGATCCATTGGAATAATAATGTATTGATCAATATTCTCAAAACTGATGTATTACTTTTTTAAGTTGAAGTCTTTATTGTTTTCATAACACCAAGGTCACCCCAATAGAGATATAAAATCATCTACCTCAGCTAACTTGAGAACTTCAAAATTAGATTTGAAAGGTACTCCAAGGATATTAACCATTGCATTCTTAAGGATGCCAATTGGTAGAGCATGAGTTTTAGTAACCATAGATAATACATTAAGGGATGATTTCAATGCTAGACTAACCATTTTATGCCATGCATATTTTGTAAAGATGTTAACCTCAATTCCAATTTCAACCAAGATATCTCAAATCACCCAATAGTTGATGGTAACATTCACCAGTATTTCCTTGTCCTCTTGAAGGCTAAGAATAATAGGGGTACCTTATTGTTGAGAATGATTCAATTGATGATCCTCAGTTGACTAAATCAATTTATTTTGAGCATTAGTTGGTGTTTGTACGTAATTTTTAATCTATTTACTCAATTTTATAACAATGCTCTTATCCAACATACACTTATAAAGTTCTTGGAAATCATCTCACACCATATTTTGAGGTTTTATGGCCTTTTGTAGATCATCACATTATGTTGATTCTTGGTCTTTAAATAAATATATTTATCCTTATAATTCCCATACCAATGTCATAATATCTTTGAGTACATCCTTTTATTGATGGGCATTAGGATACTTCCTTGCATGCGACTCTTCACGTTGTATTTTTTCAATGGGAGTAGATATAGACTGAGATTGTCCACCACTACACATAGTGATATTCACCTATTGGAATATTGGGTGCTAAAATATGGCCACCAATGAGGTTTCTCAATATGAATCATACCTGCACCTTTTTCATTTCTTTCCTTAGTGATTGTCATGTAAAGGTTAGGGCATTCTTCTAATCGATGCTCTTTTTTATAAAAAGAACATGTTCGATAGACTAGATAATATCATTGATAGTGATCTAGAGATCCACACTTATAACACCTAGTGGGAAACAACCACCCCCTCATCCTCATCCTTAGCCTTATCCACAATATTCACCATTATAGTGATTGTTGAAAAGAGAGGCTTGGTGGGTACTACATGCTTGCCTCATGTATATCACTAATTAGCTAGAAATCATTTATGTCATGGGTGTAGGCATTGCATATTTTGAAATAATAAGACACTTTAGAATGTGTTGCCTACTGTAAGAGAGGATAGGAGTGTACACTTTGCTCTTCATGGAAATTTTCACACAACTACTTTAGTATAGCATAGATGTTTTTGCATAGGAAGTTACTTTGATTATAACCTTTAGACTTGCAATCAGTACACCAAATACTGTTATGAGTGTCTTATACATTTTTTTTAATCAATTTTTATATTTTCAATGCCATTGAAGCTATTTGGGATTATATGAAAAGATTTATTCTAGTTTTAATACTACCAATAGCTTCAGCATGAAGGGTGGCTTCTAGGGCTTCACATTGGCTGGTAAAGGTTTTTTGAGATAATGTTCATCTAAAGGGAAGTATAAAACCTCCCACAAACCATTGGGCATGTTGAGCAACACTAATCTCAAATGAAAGCTTTGACAAAAGTGTTTTGAACCATGCATCGTACTCTCATATGCTCTCAATGAGCTCTTATTTTATATCTTTCAGTGTGGCAATACTTTATTGATAAAATTCAAGAATATCAAATTCTTGAAGAAATGTCATCTTTATTTGATCATAGTAAATTACCACTTGTTATAGGTCTAACTTCTTATACCACTTATGCGCTCTTTCTATAAGTGTAGTCACAAATTGTGTGGCTTTTCACTCAGAATAAGTTATGCCTTACACCCTCCAAATGTGTTCAAACTTATGGACATGCTCTATAGTATTCTCAATGCCTTGATATTTAGGTAGATGAAGCATCATTTCATAATATACTATTGACAATTGAGGTGTTTGCATTGGTGGTTGTTGAGAACCCCTAGATCTTATTCCTTGAGGGGGAAGTCCACCACTTCCTCCCGTCCACCTCTGAGTCCACCTCCAACACCTCCATTAGTAACATCTATGATGTGGGGCACAATAGCTAGTTGATTAGTAATATTTGGGCATGTACTCTATCCACTATGAATTCCAAGTCCACTAGGCATACCAAGTTGGGCCATGAAATTCCCTTGAAGAGGAAGAGAAAGTGTTAATTTAATGAGTTAGAATTGGCTTAGCTACAATTTCCCTTATATGATTAGTTTTTGACTCTGCATTATTTGTATCCCAATTATGTATAAGTAATATATCTAATGTAAAAGCATGAACATGCACTATGGTTATAGAATTTGGGTGGTTCAAATGTGGTTCTTCAATCTCTTCTATCTGGATAGTTTTTCCTTCATATGATAAAATCAGCATTAGGCATGATTAGAAAGTGATTGAGTCATCCTTGTGCCTTTCCACTTCCCTATAGATCCTAGAAGTACTTCTTGAGTTCTCTTGTTTCCTTCTTATTCCACTTCTACCTATAATCCTCTATCGATATTCATCATATTTCTACTTTCACAATGCCCACTAAATGCCTACCATTTTGAACCTAATTTCTTTTTCCAACACCTATATATTCCCCTTCCAACTATGCATCTCATGAGAAGATGGATTTATCCCTCCATTGTTAGAGTTTCGAGTCCACAATAAATAAATAACTTCATGAATTCTAGTGCGAAATCTCCAATATACTGACCATATGGTTCTCTAAGAAACTAAAACTTGGCTTCTTCAAGACAAGAGTAAGTGGTTAAAACATACTCCAGAATGTAACTATTCAACACTCCTCTCCACTAGATATTAATAACTCATGTCCACAATATTCTTAGTCATGTCAAAGCTCTTTGATGTTCTAATTTCCAAGCTTGTCTCCTCTAAAAATTTTGTGATTGACCTTGAGCATAAGCAAAGAGCCAAGCATGCAAATAAATAGGAACTTTGACAAAGAAGGTTTCATATAATGCAATTTAGAGATGTTGTTCCACCCATTCACCTATGAAAATACCTAGTTTAAGATAAGGAACCACAAAATTATCCTTGACCTCAGTAATCCATTGTTTAATACTTTCAAGGGTTATACATTCAAGCATCTTCCATTACTATGTAATAAGCACTATGAGTCCTAAAAATGGAACAAAAATATTTGTTTTTTATTCTCTTAATCATGTTTTCTTTAGGTGTTAAAGAGTATCTCCAACAAGCTTGCACACTATCCTTTGATGCAAGAGTAAAGTCTTGTACGCTCTCTCGAAGCACGCAGTAAGAGACTAGTTGCCATGAGTTATGTTGCTTAGTAACACACTAGTCATACACTTGATTTTATTTATATATCTTATTAAAAATTACATAGAGAAAGAAATACACTATTGTATACATTGACTCATTAATCATAATAACCAAGAACATAAAGATAAATGCCATGAAATTCAAAGGGTTGTTTACACAAACTTATATAATACATTTTATATAAATTTGATTATGAAATATAAGTAATAAATTAGTCAATTCAACCCATTGTTCATGCTCAAATATCAATTTTTCAGAAACACACACACACTTGAACTAATTTTAATGTTTTTAAGTCTATATTATATAGTCACAATATGTTATCCATTATCAGTCACCTTACATGATTCCACATAGGGGTAATATACTTGTTTTTCCCTAATCAAGTAGTTACATAATAAATAATAAAAGGATGAGTGGCCAATGACCTCTTAGTATATTGAGATTCATGGTAGTATTTTAATTATTTTGTCCTAAGGACCTAGGCCTTAGTACCCCTATATTCTTATTCGATGCTAGATCCTTGCTACCAAATGTCCTCTTTATCATGGGCTAGTGTAAAACTCACAATGGTTAAACTCTATATGGTCCTTTAGAATAACTCCTAAATTGTCTCCGACTTTCCTCATGCTCCTCAAGCCTTTTTTTGTTATTTTGAGTCCTATGCTCTTGGGTTCTTCATGGTTATGTTCCATCCTTGACTAGGTCTTCTCACACTTATTATTTTATGTGCCTTTATCCTCTCTCATCTCGCTAGTTTTATGCCATGGTCTTCCTGTGCCATGCTAATCCCATGCCATGGTCTTATTTCACCATGCTACTCTCATGTCATGCCATTTTCATGCCAAAAATTCAAAACTCTTAGTCAAAATTTGGGGTCCAACAATCTCCTTATTCTTCATCCTCACATATGTCACCATCATGAACCACTCTCCTTTTAGCTAATTCCATTACACCCAACCTTTCCTATATACCTTTCATCATTTCAAAAAAATATGCAACTTAAGGTCCTCTCAATATTGACTCTCTTTGAATAACATTTCCATGGTGTGACATATCTCCCATGATGCAAAATTATCTTTCATATATTGCTAATAAACTTAGCTAGAGTCTACTTCATGCACACTCTCTTAGTGAGGAAAACATAACTCTGATACCAATTGGTGTACCAGTAAATTTGGGTTTCAATTAAGGATAGTCATTTCATGTATGATGTTTAATTATGTAAAATATATCTTTTAGATACTAAAATTTGATTTATGTAATAATATAGTCTTGCACACTTGGAAAATATCCATCATGGTTATTCCTTTCAGTTTTAGACTTTTATGTTATCTAAAGGCTCATGTTCATTATCTCTTTATGCCAAAATTGATTATATCTTATTTCAACCACTATTAATCTATTGACCAATCCTTATATACTGTGAAAAAATCTCTAAACCTAATTGATATCCTTCACTATAGTTTTGTACCTATACTTGTTTTCTAGCTTCTTGGACACTTGCATCCTAGACAGGTACCTACATCGATGCAAGTGTCCAATTTTACTACAAAGAGTCAAGTGCCCAAAATTCATTCAATTTGAAAATGAAATGTACCATAAATGTTAGCATAAGTGATTTAGTGCAAGATATTTCCAAAATGGATTGGTATATAGACAAGATCAACCCTCATTCATTACTCACCTAGAAATTACTAGAAACTCATAAGGTAACTACCTAAGAAGCACTCAATCAAAAATTTAAGTGAGAAATCCTACCTTATTCATACCTATTTTCATATCAGTCTTCGAAAAAATATTTTTATAGGACTGAAGCATTTAAAGATCAGTTCATGAACCATAATTTCCAAGTTATAAGCTAGGTCATTGCATACCATTATTTATCACATGTTACATTTGATACACACATAAACCAACATGTAGGAGAGAATTACATAAGTATGATGCCCTCTTCAAAGTATTGGTTATGCAGGCAGTTCTCATTGATGGAGGGGTCCTTGTGGTAGCTCAACGCCATGAGCCCACAAACCCATTTTTCTCACAATCACTCCAAGGGTAAAGAAGCTAAGGTTTTGGTCTTTGAAAAAGAGAGATAGCCTAAGCATGGGATCTAAAGACATTATAAGAAATTTGATAAAAAAACTAGAAGGATCTAATTGGTCATATTGATATCTAGTCAATATTCTAAACCAGACACATGTGTCATAATCAAATACCTATGTCAATGTAAATGTCCAAATCTAATGCAAGCATTTGAGACCATAGAAATAATATTCCTATAATCTGATGACTATTCAAATATCACTTTTCAATCCACTTCCATCCTATTTCAGATTTTATCTACATAAGTATAGTAAACTAGCTAAGTATCAATTTTCCCCCTTTTACTATATCTATCAATTGGTGTACTTTACTATTTTTATCAATCTCAATTGCATAACTTTAGAATATTATTTATCTTAGTTTCTATAAATTTCCTTATTCATTGGATTAGTTGACCATACTTTTGTAAAATCTAATCTAATACCACCTTAACCCTAGATAACCTCACATATATAATTTAGGTTTAAACAATTAGTGAACCCAGCATTTTATCTCAATACCCTAGGTTGACTTATGGTTTTTTGTTATGATTTTCTAATTGTTATAATTTTTTCTTTCAAATTCTGAAATTTTCATTTATAAGCAATGTAAAATGTTAATAAAAAGAACTAGATTTCAAATGGAAGATAAAGAATCCTTAGCCACTCATCTCAATAACAACAAGGACTTAATGGATGCCTTTTTTATGTTACAAGAGATGAAATCAGTAAACATGCCAAGGCTAAGGCATATTCCCCTAGTAATGTTGAATATTTATGTGGTAATACAATTAATTCCATATCAATCACTCTCCCCTTAAACACACCATCACTTCATACTTCTAATGGGAGCACAAGTTATGTGTTTACACCTTTATTTTTTGAAATAAATCACACTATTGCTACATTATCCATGGGAAACATTGGTACTTCAACCCAGTTACCAATTTCAAATCCTATATCAAGTCAAACTATGGGCACACCTCTTTTGATGACTTCTAAAACTTCAAACCATAGTGATAAAAATGAACAAGATATTGTTCAAACTATAAAACATTTGTAATCTAAGGTTACAAATATTTAAAAAAAATCTATGAATTCACCTTATATTATTGATTCACAAGAGGTGTTGCATAGCCCTCTTGCACCTAAAATATATTTGCACCCCTTGACAACTAGTTTTTTTGCACCTAAGTTCACATTTTATGATGGCAAGGGTGATCATGAACAACATCTCTAATGTTTCTAGGTGGCATGCCTTGATTATGCATCCAATAATAAACTTTTGACTAAACTTTTTCCAAAGATCCTCAGGGACTATGCTTTAAGGAGGTTCTATGATTTATCAATCTAATATGTGACAACATTCAAACTTCTTTCAAGTCAATT
This sequence comes from Torreya grandis, assembly GCA_037957365.1. Classification (NCBI taxonomy): domain Eukaryota; kingdom Viridiplantae; phylum Streptophyta; class Pinopsida; order Cupressales; family Taxaceae; genus Torreya; species Torreya grandis. The sequence goes on along the minus strand of JARHVA010001851.1, from coordinate 990,129 downwards.
TTTGGCACATTTATTTATCAACACTACCAAAAATATATCAGATGCCCAAATTGAAAAAATCAAATAAGGAACCAATGAACCTATAAATGAATATGTCTTGTTGTACAGGATAATGTTTGTCACAATGACAAACCAAATGGTATATAAATAGATTCAAGACATCTTCAATTAAAGTTTGCTTGCCCCATTACATGAGTCAATTTTTTTAAAAAAAATCAAATCCTTTGATGACTTATGCCATATTTTGAGAGATCATGAAATGAAACTTGTCTCATTGAACAAGCTTAAGTATGTAGCAAACACACTGAATACATCTAGTACCAAGTTTTATATTAAACCAAGCTACAAGGTCAAACCTATAGAACCTAAAAGGAACACAACTACGACTTTTAATTTAGTTTCACAATAACCTAATCATCTTGTCTTATATAATGAACCAAGGAGATAATTTACATGATTACTTAAGTCTCTAGCTTCTCTACTTAAGAAGATTATGGATTATCATCTCATATCTCTCCATCATCCCATATAATCTAATATAAGTAGACTTTTACCTCATGGATATGATGTCAATGCTTATTGTGACTATCAATAGGGCCCTAGGCATTATACTAAATGGCGTTATACCTTAAATCATAAAATCTGAGTTTTTATTGATAACTAAAACTTATATTTGATAACCCTCCCAAAGATTCAAGTTCATAACCTAGTGATCATCAGAAAAAAAATATGTTTAGTGACCTATTATAAATCATTTAAAAAAAAATGGAAGTAAAAATGACATATAAGGCACATCCACCACATTATGGATACCCATCAGATGGGATTATTGGTATTTATGCATGGCATATATCTCCTAGGATTTAAATACCATCTATTAATTTTGATGATAGTGAGATTATAGATGATGACTCAGATCTTCATTCCTTATTCATTCAAGTATACCTTGATCACCAACCTATTCATAGTGTTATGATCAATAATGGTGTTATAAAAAAAATGTATCATGACATTGTTTACACATTGGGGGTATACACATGTTGATTTACACCATTCAACCAAAGTGGTTAGAGCATTCAATGGGACATCATAGTAGGTTCTTAGTGAGATTTACCTACCTCTAAAGGTGGGACCAGACGTGTGGTCACTACCTTCTTAGTTATATCATACATGGGAGTCTTTGATATGTTATTGGGATGACCTTGGATACATAAAATTTGTACAGTAACTTTTGTAGTGTATGGGTGTGCTAAATAAATTCATACAAATAGAGTAGTCATAGTTCTTGGAATTCTATATGAACATCCACTTGAACAAAAGCAATTTATTCCAAGGAAACTAATTATCAAACATAATAAGGTTAATTATTCATGAAAGGGTAAGCAATAGGCATTCCCCTTTCCTTGGTGGTCTATAATTGAGAGATCGTTACATCAGAGATACACATTGGATTCCATAAAATCCTCATCTATTACTACACAACATACCTAGTTACCCAAATAAAATAAGCATGTTCTTATTAATCTATTCTAGATGCAATATAGAGCATAAAATTATGGGTTCTATGAACTCCTACTACTTCTATTACCTCTTCAAGACCACAAAGTCCTATGACACATACACAGAGCATTATAGAGCCTATAACACTAGATATTAAACCTATACATGTTCCCTAGTAGTACCACCTATTTTATATAGCATATCTAGTGTTCATATCACTTAAAAATGACCATAATTTAGATGGGGTTATTTATTAGAATTTTCCTAATTAAAAATTCTAAAAAAATACCAAAAACATTCAAAAAATAATAAAAAATACCAAAAAACTTTAGCATGTTCCTAATTGCACTATTTCTTATGCATATGTTGGTTGTTCCATGTTAGTAGATATCATATCATCCTTTTCAATATACACATGTGTTTAATGCTCATTTGAGTGTGATATAGGCATACCTAGGTACATTAGATATGCACATACATATGTTGGGATTACCCTCCACTCACATCCTAAGTATGTTAGGGAATCTGCTTCTTCAATCATGATACACCTAGGTTATATTATTCTATGATCACTTTCATTTATCATGGTTTATACTATGTACTTATATTATCCCTGCTTATACCTTTCACATTGTACTTGATATTATATTTACTTAACATTGATTTCAAAAACATATGTTAAGGAGCTAGTATGCTATGTTTATGTTGGTTTCCTATTCCCCTTACTTTCTATTATCTTGCATTGTATTACCTATTTTAAGCATTTGAATATGCTCCATTGATTATGGACACCATTCCTATACTTATCTATTTTGAATATGTCATTATATATTGTATGTGGACAATTTAATATGTCATTCTATTCTTAGTGGATATTTTACTAATTCATGTCCCTTTAATTATGTGGCATTTGAACATGCCCCTTGTATGAGGTCACCAAGGACCATTTTTTTGTTGATTTATTTTTGAGTGCTCTTATGTGTGTGCTTGATTGCTTTTTGAGATTGTATTATTACTATCTAGACATTGCCATGATCTACATCATGTATTTTAGGATTTGATGTGATCACATATTGCATGATTAAATGTTATATCTACCTAGACATGTTACCCATATATGTTACATGATCCATACATAACTTATATAATTATCTTATCCATTTGAGGTAAAGTAACTACTAGATTCTATTTCCCCTCACCTCAAAAGGGGGACATGTCATAAAGGTATGGTTTCCACACTTCAAATATTTTCTAGATTATAGTGGAGGCAAGTTATGGAAACATTTCATCCACACTTACACCAATTCTCATACTCTCTAGATTATAGTGGGGGCATGTTATGGAAACATGTCTTCCACACTTACACTAGTTCTTAGATTCTCCAAATTATAGTGGGAGAATGTTATTGAAACATGTTCTCTACATTTGTATAGATTATAGATTCACCAGATTTCACAGTTATATGATTCAAATACACATTTGTGGTAGCATTTTATACATTCATATTATTATTTAACCCAAGTTTCAACTTGAGATATATAAGAAAAAAATATTCCATGCAAAGGGCACCTAATATTCTAAAATTAAATCAATTTCTAAATCTCAAATATTGTTATGGACAGTTATTATACTTGGGTTGGACTTTTAAAGATTATTATTGAGCCAATATACTATAGTATTTGGTTCACTTTTAGAAGGTTGAGTTAATTAAATTGTTTAATATTGATAATATTATAGGTTATACTTATTAAATTTCCTAAATTTACTATACTTATAGGTGTATTTTATTAAATCATCCACCCTCACCAAATATATGGTGTGAGTTGATTAAATTGCTCACACTCACTAGATCATGAACATATTTGGGTTGTATGATTGAGATTAAACAAGCTCAATGGACGTCTCACAACTCACCTTTACATAAAGGATTAGGGGCATGTGTCCTCAAATATCTATACATATATTCACCTTTAGGTTTATATTTTTCCTAATATCATATTCAAGTATTCATAATAAGGCACCTTTTCAAATCAAATTTCCAAAAGGCAAGAAGGTTGTATCAACACACAGGTTTACTCCTAATATTTATTTTCTTACTTTCAATCATTTAAAATAATTTCAATTTCATATTTCATACACCATTTACATATTATAACATCATCTTGGATGTAGGTCATTCACCAGCAAAGCACTCAAGTTGGGCTAATGCAGAGACAAGGTGTTTTATACACACTCAGGTATGCATTTTTTCCTTTAAACTAGTAATTTACTAGACTAAAGAGGGGACAAATATAGATACTAAAATCTAATTTTTGTAGTAATATAGTATTATAAACTTGGAAAATATCCATCATGGTTGTAACTTTCAGTTATAGACATGCCCAATGTCAAAAGACTTGCATTCAATATCTCTTTATGCCTAAATTATTTATCTATTATTTTGACCACTATTATTATGTGAAAAAAATCTCTAAACCTGATTATTATGCTTCACTTCCAATTTTGGACATGTACCTATTTTTTAACTTCTTAGACATTCACGTCCAAAATAGACACCCACATCAATGTAAGTTTCTAGCTTTCTTACAAAGTCTCCAGTGCCCAAAATTCATCCAATTTTCAAATTAAATGTATTCTAAAAGTCATCCTACATGCTTTAGTGAAATATATTTCTAAAGGGGATTGGTGTGTGTGTGTGTGTGTGTGTGTGTGTGTGTGTAAGATCAACCATCATTCATTACTCACCTAGTAAATACTAGGAAATCACAAGGCAACTTATTAAAAAGTACTCAATCAAGATTTCAAGTGAGAAAATATACCCTATTCATACCAGTCATAGGATAAGTATTCCCACATGTCTGAATAATTCAAAGAGTAGCTCACGCACCATATTTTCAAAGTTACAAAATAGGTCATTGCATGCCATTGATTATCACACATTGCATCTTGATACACACACAATCCAACATGCAGGGGGAACTACATAAGTCTCAGGCCCTTTTTAGAGTATTGTCTATGTAGACATAACCCATTGAGAGATGGGTCATTAGGCTATCTTGAAACTATGAGCCCAATAACCCATTTTTCCACATTCACTTTAATGGTGAGGAAGCTATGCTTTTGGTCATTTGACAAAGAGTGACAACTTGTACACATGATCTGAAGACATCAAAAGAAAGGTGAAAAAAATATAGAAGGCTCAAATTAGTCACATCGAGATCTAATTAATATTTTTCACCATACACATGTGTCATAGCTAGACACCTACATCAATGCAATTATCCATATCTAGTGCAAGTGTCTAAGGCCACTGAAATAATAATCTTAGAATATGATGACTATTTTAGTGCACTTTTAGCTTATTCTAGATCATACCTGCATGAGCATGGTAAACCATATAAGTATCAATTGTTCCCTTTTATTTCAATATCTATCAATTTAGTTGTACTTTACTATTTTTAGCAATTTCAATTGTATAACTTCATAATATTATTTATTTGAGTTTCTATTAATTGGCTTATTCATCAGATTAGTTCACCATAATTGTGTAAAAGCTAATTTGATGCTCTCTTAACCCTAGATAACCTCACATATCTAAATTTAAGGTTGAACACATCCATTCATGAAAACCAAAATGGTAAATAAATAGATAACTTAGTACAAAGAACCTTTTCTTTATTCATCTTGAAGGAAATTAGAAAAAATACAAGAAGTTTCAATGACAATTTTTGAATACAAATTTTAATAGCATAATGCTTCATCGATTCAAAAATAGAAATAAAAAAATTTAATCCTAATATTGGGTAAGTACACAAATTTAGGGGATAAAAAGTGGCCTACCCATGGACATGATTTTACTAAAATTTTATAAATCTGAATTATATAGATAATTTGAGATATCTACACTCCAAATTTGAAGATGGTGTAAGAACATGAAATGTAGAATTTCGAGTCTAGTTTCCAAAACACTAAAAAAAATTAAAATGGTTAAGTATAACTAGGTAAAACATCTAAAATTTTAAGAACTCCTATTTTTCAAAAACATAGTAGATAGATAGTCGTGTAGTGCACCATTTTTTTAGCAGTGTTTAATATTATTTGAAACCCTTTCGGAAATTTTTAGTTAAGATATTATAGTTTGTGACCTATGATTTTGTATATTTTTTCAAATAATATTTTTTTATGAATTTTTCAAGTAAATAGATCTTAAAAACTGATAAAAAATGGATAGCCATCCGTGCAGTGTACCTAACTACCTCAAAAAAATGAAAATTTGATTTTTTAAAATGTGTGTAGAATTAGGCCTAGTTTATGACCATATGAATTATTTTTCACTTGGATAAATCAAATAAAAATTACATGAACATGTATATGCATGTATGTTTACGGCGTGCAGTGGCCTAAAAAAAGTATAGTTAGAAATCAACATAGTTTGAAACCTTAAATTAGTCCAAAAATTATAAAAATCATATATTTGGAAAGAAGAGAGAATGCTCATCGTGATAGTATTAATTTTTTGAATTTTTACATTGAAATTATTAGTGTATTTGGTAATCAAAGTTGAATTTTATTTTTTTAATCATAAATCTCAAAACTCAACTGTACATTGACAGTCCAAGACTTTGGCTCGAGAATCCAAGCCATTCCCAAGATAAAAGGCATGGGAATTAAATTTAAATTCAAATAATAAGATCACATTGAAAACATAATCATGTTATTAACTATTTTAGTAACATCATTGTGCTATATATTCTCAACACCCTAAAACCCAAAATTTTCATTTTGACATACTAAAGGAGCCATTCGGCCTAGTAGTCTTAAGATCAAAGTTTGGTTGATTAATATTATTGTTTAGAACCAATGTTATTGCCATTATTTGATATAATTGAATGATAATTATATATCTATTAACCTATGAATCAATTTATTGTTCATTTTACATGAGTTTAATCTTCCTTAAAATGCAGATAGTCTTGGGCCAAGAAGTCAAAAGTTGGTTTTTGGTGATCCACTAATCCAAATCACTCATAATTTGGTAGATTTGATATAAGAATTTATTTTATAAATGATTAAATATATTATAATATCCAAAAATTCATTGGATTACAAGGCTTCTTTGGTTGAGTACTATTGAAAATAGAGTATTAGGTTTGAAAGAGAGTTCAGTGATATTTTAAATTTTTAGGCATTAGTTATTTGAAAGTTGTTATTTGAAAATGAATTTATAGTATTCAAAAGATTAAAATGGTGTTTTGGAATAATAACTAATAAATCAATGGTCATTGTATTTTGTGTCAAGACTGTATACAGTCCCAAAAGAGGTTGAATTTGGTTGAACAAGACTGCTTTATTTTTTGAGGATAATTGGTGATGTTTGGAACTTGTAAAAAAAATTTATAAACTTTATAGTATTGTTTGAGTATCTGATAAGATTGTTGGAGTTAGTAAGTGAAATTATATAAGGATCTCTTTTCAAGGTATATATCAATGTGTTAGTACCCTATTTTACATATAAGAAGTCATCTTTTGTCAAATGCAGAGATGTAACAAACATACATGCCTTATGATATAACTAACTTTATCACAAGATGTCATAAATGAATTTTTTAAACCTATGGCCAAAACTTAGCCTTTGGAATACCAATCTAGTTGTGCATTTGAAGTAAATTAGGGCTACTTTGAGCCCCTTCAACCTAATTACATGACTATAAAATATGATTTTGGGGTTGATTATCTCCAATTTCATTAGCTCAATTAAAGGAAAGAAACATAATTTATTTATATGCAATTTATACACGTATATAATGTGGTTTTGAGCTCAATAAACTTTAAGTCATCAGCTAATGAATGCAAATGTTGATAAGTTTAATTATGAAGGTAATTAGGGTCAAGATGAGCCACGTGAACAAATTTTAAATTATATATTCAATGTGATTTGGATTGAAATTAGCCCTAATGTCATGTCATATATAATTAACCAAAGATTTTATTCATTTAATACAAGAGGCATTTGAGGCTAATTTAAACCCCTTAAAGAGCAAGATCTGATTTGGAACAAAATTAAAAGTTTGATTCTATCATGAATTGATCCAATTAGTCAAATTATGGAATTAAGGGCATGATTTGGGCAAAATTGATCCTCTAAACCAAATTTATGATTTAGTCAATTCTATAGTTCATGTATCCAACATGTATGGCTTAACTGACCTTACTTTTATCAAAAATGCAAACATGTTCAGGTAATTATCATAAATAGGTGAATAAGCAGCTCACATTTTCTTCAATTACCTTAGTGATTGGACCATATGTATGATATCTTAAACCCTAAACCCTATATCATTTAACCTAAACCTTAAACCCTATATCATTTACCTTAAACCCTAAGCCATAAACCCTAAACCCCAAATCCTTTAAATTGTAGACCTTAAACCAATAAATTTAGCCCTAATTAACATCTATTATATATAGTAGGAATTAGGTTCACAAGGATGAACTTGGTCAAAATCACATCACTCATTACCATAATTGTCTTCATAGGCTCAATCTATGATGATGTGGGGGATCCTGTGTACCCTAAACCATATATACATTAAAACTTAAGAGCTAAACACTACACCCTAAATTGTAAACCATAAACTTTCCCTATTTACCAATCAATGTAGTCCCAATTAACATCATTTGTAGTAAGAATTAGGTTCACATGGCATAGAGTGATTAGACATTATATACAAGTCCTTAAACTTAAACCCTATTCCCTAATCCCTAATTTCTAAAACATAAATTTTAAGCCCAATGCCCTAATGCCCACTACATGCCACAAATATGCATGCCTTATGATATAACTAATTTTATCATGAGATGTCATAAAATGCATTTTTTAAACCTATGGGTAATACTTAGCCTTTGGAGTACCAATCTAGTTGTGCATCTAAAGTAAATTGGGTCTATTTTGAGTCCCTTTGACCTAATTGCATGAATATAAAATGTGATTTTGGGGTTGATCAGCTCCAATTTCCCCAATCACCATCATGATTATACCTTATATACTATAAAACTTATACTCCAAGCCCTAATTCTTAAATTTTCTAATCCCTAAACTCTAAACCATAAATATAAACTCTTTAAACCCTAAACCAATCATTTTAACCTGATTTAACATCATTTAGACTAAGAACTATCTTTGTGATTGACCTTGTGTACCCTAAACCTTATACTTTAAATTGTAAACCAAAAACTTTCCATATTTACCAATCCATTTAGTCCCAATTAACATCCTTTGTATTAAAAATTAGGTTCACACATGGCATAGACCGATTAGAACTTGTATACACACTTAAACCTAAACCCTACATGCCCTAATCCCTAATCCCTAAACCCTATGTACTAATGCCTTAATCCCTAATCTATATTAAGTATAACCTGATTGCTTTGTTTAATAATGAGATCACATTATTTTTAATATGAACAACACTCAATTCTCAATTCCAATTGCTAACCCCAAACAAGTATTAATAATAACGTGATCACATTATTACATAACACAATCATGTTATTATTAATATACATTTCTCAATATGTTAGATGAAGTAGAACCTTGTATAATAAATAATGTGATCATATTATGTAATTAAATGATCACATTATAGAATGTGATCATGTTATGATTATTATATACTAAGTTCACTTTTTAACACCTATTTTTAGCCCAAATCAATATTTTATCCCCATAAACATTCTCTACATACTTCTGTGGGATCTATAGTATCTATGTATTTGATGCCACCTTTGAAAAGTTGCCAATTATCCTTGATGGGTGATGGATCACATTCAAGGAAGAGGAAGATGTTGAAGAACACAACACCAGAGGAATTAAAACATTTGAGATAGAAACACAAGATACGAATGTAAAAACTTCATGATAGACGAGTACAAACCCTAATCCTAATGAACCAAATGCCATAGATAATTATCCAATTGACAATAATGAATTAAATAATGATGAAATTGACCATAATGAACTGAATAATGATTAAATTGACCATAATGAAATGAATGATAATGAAATTAAAAATAATTAATTATTTAATGTTGGAAGTTTACATTCAAATTTCCAAGATTTTTATTTTGTTAATGATGAGTCTATGTATGATGCTTCACCCCCCATGAATGAAGAAAATTTGATGGAAACAAATAATGATGATATTAACCATCAAGAAAATTTCATGGAAACATATAATTAAGAAATAAATAATGAATAAAATGTCATCCCACATCTAAAAAATGAAAGTAATAATGATTTTGAAACACCCTCTCAACAAATTCCACCATTACCAACACCTCCAAGAATTGTGCATAGAAAAGACAAGTACTCAATTGAAGTTGATGAAAATATTTTAGAATAAATGCATAACAAAATGTCTTATAACCATTTAATAAGATTGGCTCAACAAAATTGGGATATTTTCTTTCAAATTTTGGATTATGATAGTCAAAGATGTCAATTTATATCTCATTGATAAAATTGATTAAGATGAGACCTATAATGTACACATTAGGACTAATAACATCTAACATGGATGATTAAAATAATGAAATTATTGAAAATCTACATGATGCATATCATACTATAGGCCCAAAATCATGCACAAAATATTGTAATGTTGCCCGATGTATACATACAATGTGTGTAGTATGTAACAAAATAGAGAAAAAATGAATGGTTTTAAAAATACGCCGAACACTTAATATAAACAGAAAAATAATAATGAAAGCAATTGAAAGATGTGAAAGACTTAATGAACTTGATATTAATGAGCTCTGGCCATTCTCTGGTAGAATTCCATGAAAAGATAAGGCTATAGTTGATACTCTTAAAGAGTTACTTTCTCAGTTTCTGAAAGATAATACAAGACTTTTGCCCAATTAAAGAGATGTTGTGAAAAGAAGAGTTGGTTATCATAATTGTGAATTGTATCCAAAACATTTATTGGATATTACTCAAGCACAATTGTACTCTAAATTTTTAGAAAAATATACATAAATTTCTATTTGTTAAAGATATTTTGAGATGACCAAACCTTTTTTATGTAAAAATAAATCACAAACGCACCACTTGTTATATGCAACATGTTGAATTTTCAATACACTATGATGTTTTTCACCATATTCATTGTACTTTGCATACTAACAATATTTTATAGGACTGTGGCATTAAATCACCACCAAAATTCACCAAGGAATTTATTCCAACTATCTTTTACAAAAGATTAGATGGATAATTATTTTATAATAAATCATGTTTAAATGGAAATTACAACATTTGTGGTGGATTTCTAAAATTAAAAAAAAAAGGTATCCATGAGAAGACTTAAGTGAAATTAGAAAGGAATTAGTTGGTTTAAGCAAATATAAATCAGTGACTCATCAAGTAAAATATGACAAATAATCTAAAAGATGTGAGCTTATTACAAAAAAGATACACATTTCTAATTTTTGGTTGAATTTAAAGAGAATATTGTTTATGAGTATGCAAGGCACACGTACAGGGCTATATAGTTGGATGAACATTTCAAGATAATCAAGGATACATTCCCACTTGGTTTGATCATTTTAGTAGTTGATTTTGATAAAAATTACACATTCAAACCCCAAATGGAAGTTTAATCGTAGTATTATGACCCATCACAAGTTGTCATATTCATGCATATAGCATTCATGCATGCACCTGAGAGTACAGAGCAACAGGAAAAAATATTAAGGGAGTACCATTTCTATATCAATGATGATAGATCACATTATTCAAATTATGTGAAAGATTTTTTTTATAATGTCTATGAAAAATTGAGCCAGAGGAACATTAATTTCAATCAACATTATATTTGGTCAGATAATTGCACATCATAATTTAAAAATACATAGATGTTTTATTGTTTGAGCAGAATGCATGTTACCACTAGTGTAGAACACATTTAAATTTTCACCAAGGCTAGCCAAGGAAAAGGGGAGCATGAAAGTGTTGGATCATGTGTAAAAATAGCTATTATAACGGAGGAGTTGAAATTTGAGGAGGGTGTTTATTTGACAAATGCAAAAACTGTGATTGAATGGTGTAATGAGAACATGTGTCATGGTGCTCAACTAAACTCTATTATTTGTAGACATTTCTAGTTAATAGAGGAAGAAAAATTGGCAAAGTATGAAGATTGTATGAATCTAATGGGTTCAAGTGACATCCACTCATTTCGTAGCTCAAATGCAAGTTCTTGGATTGCTCATATGAGACACTTGGCATATTTCTATTCTACATGCATGGAATCTATTTGGAATGAGTGTGAGTCACAAGAGTGAGTGGATGATTGGAGTTCCAAACCTCTAATTCCGATTAACACATATCAAGTTCCAACAACATTTCAACTTATAAATATGACATCATCAGATGACTTTGACCATGTATCTAATCTAGTGCAGCTAGGTAGAATATTTTCATTATGTATAATTTATTCTCATTATATATCTTCATATCATCACTAAAATGGTTTTTTGTGATATAGGGCACATTTTTATAGATATTTAAGATAAGGATAATGAAGAGGGCATACATTACTACTTGTGTTGGTGTGTAGAGAGAAAGAAAACATTGACTTCCCTAGTTATAGATGGAGAAAACATTGGCTATCCCATTGGGTTAATGGTAGTCATTGGAACTTGGTTTTGATGATATCCTATAAAATATTTAGATCAATGGTTTTTTGAAGAGTTTGAAACACACATGAAGATATTGCACTATTTAAATTTGATTCTTGCAATGAATATTCAATTACAAAAATATCATGGGAGGCCATTAAACAGGAACTGTGGAAAGTTTAGGAGTCAAACCATGAAGTTATTCTTGATACTATCAAGGTTAGAGCAGATCCTAATGGTTTTATGGATTGAAATGTGTAGGTCTATTATCTTTTCAAATGTATATGTAATCAATTTAACCAAATGTTTTATATTTTCTAGGTAGTATATATAAATTTAATTTTTAATTACTTACTAACATTTTTTTGTAAGTTAGTGGTGCCAGATAAGCTTCCACCTTCATGTGGTTGTCATTGTTAGTAAATAATTCTATATGCTTGAATCTAAGAGAAGCTCAGGTTGGATGTGATCAAATTTTAGGTTGAACATGATTGAAGCTCAGGAAATAACTTACATGTTTCTTTTTATGGGTGTTTGAACTTAGCCTAAAAAAATGCATTTTTCTTATATTGGGAAGGGTATTCTTGAGATCAAAATGGGTGGTGGATTTATCAATCGATCCTAATGGAGGGCCAAAAACCTAGTCCTAGATGTTATTCCCCCAAGACATTTAGTAGTGTCAATTTTTAGTCAAGAAGCATTGGAACTAGAGTTTTATAACCACAACTTAAACTTTGACAACATTTGTTGTTAGTGTTTTTGTACTCTAGAACAATAGTGAAAATGCACTTTCAAGTGGATTTAAACATCATGTTAGTGTGATAACATGTAATTTTCATATTTAGACATGATTTTAGTGATATATTTCGAGGTGGAGGTCCCAAAGGCATAAATGTCAGTTGGAGCTCAAGAAGTTACTTGTTCAATGCTAAAAAGTTACATTTTTGGACCCCTCACTGCAACTTATCCAATAGATTGCCCTTAAATATTCCACATGATTTATCTTGGGTATTGTTATAGGGATTAAATAGGCAAGAGAGGGATCTGACAGTTCAAGTAAATGACTTACATTTTTTGTTTTATGTGTGTTTGAACTTAGGCTAAAAATTTGCATTTTTATTGTATTGGGAAGTGTGTTTTTTAGGCTAGAATGGGTGGTAGGTTTGTCAATTGGGCATGATAGGAGGCCAAGAACATATTCATAAACATTATCCATCCCCTCAAATGTGTTTTCAGTGTCATTTTTCAGTCAGGAAGCATTGAAACTAGAGTTTTATAACCATAACTTAAACTTTGACAACATGTGTTGTTAGTGTTTATGCACTCTGAAATGGCATTGAAAATCCGCTTTTAAGTGGCTTTGAACATCATGTATAATTTGCCTATCTAGATGTGATCAAAGTGATAGATTCATAGGTGGTGGTATCAGAGGTATAAATTCTAGTTGGAGATCAAGAAGTTGCTTGTTCACTGCCAAAAAGTTACATTTTTGAACCCCTCACTACAACTTATCTAACGGATTGCTATCTAATATTCCACCTATGTGCTATAGGGTGTGATTAGAGGGATTAAAGAGGTAGAATAGGGATCTAATGGTTCATATAAATGACTTACAATTTTTGTTTTATGCGTATTTAAACTTAGGCTAAAAAATTACATATTTCTTGTGTTGGGAAAGGTGTTCTTGAGGTCAAAATGGGTGGTGGGTTTGTCAATCGGATTTGATGGGAAGCCAAAAACCTAGTCCTAGATGTTATCTACCCCCTTGAATATTTTACCAGTGTCAATTTTTAGTCAAGAAGTATCAAAACTAGAGTTCTATAACCACAACTTAAACTTTGACAATATTTGTTGTCAGTGTTTTTGCACTCTAAAATGGTAGTGAAAATACACTTTTGGGTAGATTTGAACATCGTGGTAATGTGATAACATGTAATTTTCCTATCTTTATGTGATAAAAGTGATATATTCATAGGTAGAGGTATCAGAGGTAGAAATTCCAGTTGGAGCTCAAAAAGTTGTATTTTTAGACCCCTCACTACAACTTATCCAATGGATTGCTCTCAAATATTACACCTAAGTGCTATAAAATGAGATTAGAGGGATTAAATAGGCATGGGATGGATCTAAAGGTTCATGGAAATAACTTACAATTTTTATTTTACACATGTTTGAACTTAGGCTAAAAAGTTACATTTTTCTTGTATTGGGAAGGGTGTTTTTGAGGTCGAAATGGGTGGTGGGTTTGTCGATTGGGCCTGATGGGAGGCCTAGAACTTGGTCCTAGACATTATACACCCCATAGACATGTTATCAATGTCATTTTTTAGTCAAGAAGCATCAGAACTTGAGTTTTAAAACCACAACTTAAACTTTAACAACTTTGACAACTTAAATTAGAGACCTAGAAACTTAATGATTAATTGACCTATTAAACTATTAGGTGGTATTAGGGGATGATATAAGGTGATGCAAGAACATAGTTTTAAATGTTTAGGTGAGATATTTTATATTAAAAGCTCCTATAAGTCATGTAAAATGGGGTTGAAGACATGTCATGTCAAAGTTATAAAGGTGATGACCCATGATAATCATGTTTAGTCATGTTAACACTATCCTCACATTGGATGTAAGAGAATAATTTATGTAACCACCCAAACTAATGTTTAATTGGGATGGATTGGAATTTTTAGGTGTTGTGTGGCATAGAAGGGATAGAGAGAAGAGAGAGAGGTGAGAGAGAGCTCCAAGACCATAGTAAAAAGGGGGCAATGAAAAGAAGATAATATACCTCTCAAAAGATGATGATCTAGTCCTTTTCATGGGTTGTGTTTTATAATTAAGATTGATAAAAGTGAATAAATATGGAATGATTTTGTGTATCTATATTTCATGGAATAGTATTGTATTGTCATCAATTTGTATATTGTCTTTGAAAAGCCCTAAAGGCCATGATCAAGTAACTTTTGTGTGTATTGACAGGTTTAAATAAGAGACTGTAGGTGATTAGTTGGATTTCTAGGTTGGATTGAAAAAAAGTAACAAATTTTCATTACCCTATTATTTTAAATGTTGCTCTATTTAGTAACCTTTAACTTGTAGATTGTCTATTAAAGAGTGACATATTTCTGTGTTTTGAATTGGGTTGAAGTGAGTGAAGATTGATCAAAGGATATTACCTATTAGAGAATGTGGAGACTGATAACATAGACCTAAGGAATGTTTTAGGTCCCTTTTGAAGAAATTAAAACTAAATAATGTGAATCATGAAGCCTCTCGGCCTCTGTAGATAGACAACTAGGGTTTCAAACCCAAAAACCCTATAAATCCCATTCCAATCATGTAAAATTATTTAAATTTGGTATTATAACATATTTTGATTCCCCAATAAGTATTAAAGTGGTTTGGACTCTGTATAGTACAAATTTGTATGGTTTTGATGACTGTGTCATGAATGGAGGGCTAGAAAGGCTTAATTGGACAAGGGCTTATAAAGGAAAAGGTACCTACAGAGAGAATTGAAGAATGGAACTTTAGGGAGAGTTTTATCAAGATACAAGGTGGTCTAAAATTATTTTGTATCTTTAGGGGAGTTGATATATTTTTCAAACAAAGTTAAAAGATTAAAAAAAAGGCTACAAGCCTAGTGGTGTCATTAGTTGCTTTGTATGTGAAAATGAGTATTGAAGTGTGATTTGGGGTTTAAAGGAGGTTAAATAAACTATTATATGATCATAAAAGATCATCCATGATAATATATTGTACTCATGAAGCCTATATCAATATTTGGTACTAAAAACCTAAGAAGATTGCCTAGTGAGAAGATAGTGAAAGAGTGAGAGGAAGTTTGTGAATGGAACGAATGAAATAAGTTAGAGAATGAATGTGAGAGGTTTGTAAGAGGTCTAATGACACCAAAAAATGTCTCCAAATTATACAATAAGAAGTCACAAAGAGAATAAGTCCATTAATCCTAAGTGATAAGAGTGTCATTAGTCATTTCCACTACACACAATGAAATAAGAACTTTAATTTAAAAAAATATGGGAGATTCAAGATTTATAGCATTGAAAATAATAATTTTTAAATCCTCATTTTTGTACAACATTAAATATGAGATCTGATAGATGATAGTTTGGAATATCAAAACAATGTTGTACAATAACACATAATGAAATAAAAATTGAATATAAATTAGATAGATTTCCATGATAGGCATACAAAAAATAACATCTACCAACATAGTATTTAATGTTGGGTGAATTTCATATACACATATACAATGCCAAAAATGTATAAATTTTCATATAGACATACAAAAAATTACATCTCATGTAAGACATTCTATTCATCAAATAACCTCCCTCTCTTTGGCTTCCTTGAAGAAAACTCTCCTTAGGATGCCCTACCAGTAGATGCAGACCCCTTTAATGCCTTGGATTGATTCAAGGTCTTACTGTGGGTCCCATGTTCATAGCTCACTTGAAATTGAACATGTTCAAATATAAGAATTATTATAAAATTAACATAAAACAGATTCAACCAATTGTTAATAAATTAATTTTAAACTACAATAAAAAAAATCATTTAAACATGCACTTACTGCAAGCTCGTGATCCTGCTCAATTTATTTTTCATACTCAAACAAGTCAATAGAAGGCCCAACTATTTGAATAGGCATCTCAAATATGGGAGAAACATGAGAAGTTGCCATACTAATCATCTAATTGGGACTATCATATGTCATAGGACAAACTTTCATACATAATACGTTTACATAAGTTATATTTGCTCCAAGTATGTAGTAAAATTATTAAAATAAGTATATTTTTATAAGTCAAAATTACAGGTTAATATATACCTCTATCATCGCATGTGTAGATGACATTACAGCAGCAATGCCTATGTCTATCTCAACTCATAGAGAGGGAGGAGTGTCTACTTGAGCCATCAACTGTTCACGTAAACAAGGTCTCACTTACTTTTATATAAAGTATCAAATATTATATATAGAAACCATGCATATCATGAAAAGACAATGTAAATTAAGAATCATGGAAGAATAACTGTCATACAACATGTATATCATGAAAATATAATGTAAACCAAGAATCATGGAAGTGTAACTACCATACAACATGCATATCATAAAAATATAATGTAAACCAAGAATAATGGAAGTGTAACTGCCATACAATGTGAAATGGCCAAGAATAGCAAGTAGTTTTCATGTTGGAGATAATATAAAAATTATAATACATGTAGGAAGTGTGAGTGAAAGAGTAAGAGGTGGAAAGAAGAGCAACACTTCGACAAGGCAAAGTTAGGGAGAGAAAAGGAATAAGAGACATGTCAATAAATATGTCCTTACTTGTAAAGCTTCTTTGGATAGAGTAAAATAACATTATATAATTACTAGGAAAAGTTTGAGCTACACATATATGGCCATCATCCTTATATTATATGAGTGATATCAATCATCTATATCTCTATATATAATACATGGATTGATATCACATTCATTTATAATAGATGGATAACAAATGATTTTTGGGAAAACACCCAAACAATAGAAAGGAGTGAGCCACAGTGAATCCACCTCTTGATAAAGGTGTGTGTAAATAACATTCTACCAATAGGTCAAGGAAGGGAGGTCCTTGTCCAATATATCAATTTTTAACCATCTAAATATATTATCTTGTTTTGGCTCAATAGAAAAAAATTGACAAATAGTTTGGATGTTGAATTTGAAGAAACTACAAGGTGTAATTGTTGAGGTTGGCACATATTTTAGTACCAACACAAATGGTGGCTTTCCCCCCAAACTTTTCAATGGGGATACAAGCTTTTGAGACCTAATGCAATATTTTCTAGCATACGGAATGTTGAGTAGAGAGGTTGTATACCCTTTATACCTTTGTCATAACCAAAGCAAGAGGCATAATGAGGCATTACAATTGAAATCTAGACCTTTGTCATGGCCAAAGAAAAAGGTGTAATGAGATGTTACAATTAAATTATCATGTGTATTACAAGTTTGTGGCTCAAACATGAGAAGATAAGGTCAACACCAAAATTTTCAGTCCCCCTTTCCCTAACTCTACCCCTTCCTATAAACCACACCTCTTAAATTGGTCATCAAATATTATAAACATGTATTTAGGATCTTGTAATAAAATGAAGCAAGATTTAAGTCCTACTATCACTAGATGTCTTAAGTGAAGTCACTTAATAAAATATAAATTTATTTAAATAAATATTTCATTAACTTTATTTAAATAATTCAATTTAATGTTGGGGCCTGAGTCATGGTCCTTTATGTCTAAGAAGACTCTTAGAGTTGCATTGTCAAGTTAATGATCCAAGTACGATTGTTAATGATACACATTTCTTCTCTTTTAACTTAAATTCCCTTGCTATTATCACTCATTTTCAAGGGTAACATGTGAATTTATGTATAATGATAATGGTGACATAAGTCAAAATGATAATATGACTATATTGAACTTAGCAACTTCATTTTCAAGATAGTGTTAAGTAGAAGGACCCCTAGATATGTGTTCTTCATTTTATAAGTATCCTTGTGGCATGCGAATTACCCTTATCTAATCTTGAATGAGATTATTCATGGGATCTTTGTGGGATTTTCCAAAATTAGTTATATAAATACTGTTGAGCCCATTCTCATAGCTTGTAACTATTGTGGTTCCTATTTAATGGTTTTTTATACCTCATAACAACTTCCAAAGGTTCATGGTACCCCCAAGATGATCAATCCATCTCCAAAATTTGTGGACAAGTGTATTTATATAGAAAGGAGAGGATTTTGAAGGTTTAAAGTTGATTTGAGTTCGTATGGTATGATTTCATAGTCAGTAGCCTTTAATTAGGCCTAAGATACCTAATTTGTCCTAAGGGGTGTTGAGTTAAGTATTTGAATGTGGGTTTGGTTCAAGGTTGGGAGCTTTGGAGTTTACTCAGCAAAAAAGGGCTAGTAGAAGGAAGGTGTTAAAGAGGAAAGAAGAGTTAAGTGAAGAGTTGAAGCTTGGGGATTGTGTGGAATGGTTGGATGCATGAAATGAGATGTAATTGAGTAGGTAGATGCTATTATGAGTATTATGGAAGGAAAAAATAAAATTAGCATGTAGACCTATGAAAACATATAAGAAGATTGTAAAAAATAGAGCAAGGATAAAGAGAGAGAACATGAAAATAGAGTATGAAAATAAAGAAAGATAAATTTAACTTAAACTTATAAAGCAAATATACATAGACTAAATGTACATAGAGCATAAGATTAACTCAAAATTTTACCTCTATATAAGTAAATGGTGTCATCCTAATAGAGATAGATGCAATAGTGAATGGGCCAGCAGCTAGATCAGAATATGTAAACAACGGTCGTGATAAATCAAATGTTATAAATATTGACTATGATGATGAAGGCACTATCACCTCTTGCAATATAAAAAATGACATATATATTATTCAATTTATATGTAAATTAATTATTAGCTAAATTAAATATGTAAATATAACTTAAATTTAACATGACATTTATATAAAATATATCTACATCTGTGTAGTGGCTGATGTCTGCACACCAAATGTGCATGCCAAAAACTCATCACTTATAAGAATATTATCCAAGCCCTCTGAACCACCAGTGCCATCATCATCAGAAGGTCCAGTACATATAGCTCCACAAGAACTGTAAGGGTGAGGTCGGGTATGCACACTAGGTGGCATATGTCTAGCATCACTCTATGAAAGCTTATTTATATGTTGAACAAGTGTATCGATGAGTGAACTAAGAGCATGTAGAGTGTCGATCTCTATGACCTATTAGATACAAATATGTGTAAGTTATTAGATACACGAAGTGCACCTGGTCAATCTTGTGCAAATCCTTTCCCTCAGCACTAAAACTCACTAAAATCAAAATAGTTCAGAATTGCACTGAGGACAAACTCATATTAAAGTTTCCTCAAAAAATATAATGGGACCTCATGGTTGTTACACAGTGGATAGTCAAACGCCATCCACCATCAATCCCAAAAATTAGCTATGATTAAGTTATGTACATAGCGATAGATTGAAAAATGTTTAGCAGTTATAGAAAATGGGGCATTGGTGGTTGGGTCAATGAATAGGGTGTAAATGGATTCTTTTGATATATCTTTGTTCTTGACCTAAAGTGTTGATAATTTATCAGCATAATATGCCCTACAAGTATCCTTATATGAAGTGCATCTATCAATTTGACTCGTTATAGAGTCAATTTGACCTAATAAGGTTTCTAGATAATTGGGTAGTTAGGTGCAGTGGGGGTTAGTGGAAGTGGAATCCCTCATTCTCCTAATTAATTCTTCAATTTCAATTTTATTTCCCACGATGTTGCAAATTAGAATACCCTGATTGCCAGGTGGTTTTTTGGAACTATAGGAGGGTTAGGTGGAGGGATAGGAGGAAGAACAAGAGGGTTATGTGGAGGGTTAGGATAAGAGTTAGGAGGAGGAGGAACAATAGGGTTCTGTGGAGGGTTAGGAGGGTTAGCAGGATGAGTTATTCAAAACAAACAAATTACAACTAAAAATTTGAGTTAAACAATGAAAATAATCAAAAATTAGGGTTAAACAAGAAATATTTCTATCACTTACCTCTTCTACGTGGTGGCATCATCAATCAATAGCTTTGTGGGATGAATTTGGCAATTTCTTGACACTTTTTTTTCTATTTCACCTAAAATGTGATCGCAGAAGCTAGAAGAGAGCAAAGAAACTCGAATGCACAATGACGATTTTGCATTTGAGCTTCGGTTTTTAATTTTTTTTGAAACACATGTAACGTGATTGCGTTAATGAAAATAACAATAACGTGATTATGTTATTATATAACGCGATCATATTATGGCTCGATAATTACCGAGCCATAATTTAAATAATAGGATCGTATTATTAATTAACATGATCATGTTACCTAAAATGTCCACGAAATTGTCCCCCAACTCAATACACTTACCTTATTCAATAATAATCATCAGTGAAAGACCCACCCAAAACAAATGCCATTTTACCCTTAACTTCTCCAACCCACTTACACTTCTCCAAGCACAAGCAAAAAGCTCAAGAAAGTGTTGTATTAGCTTAAGAAGACCTAATCAGGGCATGTAGGAGCACCTATGATCAGTTTAAAATGCACTTTTTATTGGAAGACTTGTGCAAGCTTTTAACAAGAACATTATGGTTTTTGAAATGAGTTTGGGTGTTTTAAAAATGGCTCGGACCTAGTCAAGCTATCAATCTCTAATTATCAACCGAGTGCCTTTGCTTTATCATGCCCAGACTTAATCGGGCTATAAACACCTCATACCATTTTAAGCAATGCCAAAATCCTTCGACATTATATTCGGGTTTGTAATATTCGCTGACAACTGCAGGTCATGTTCAAATCTGCCATGGTGCAGTCTTATTCAGACTTTGTTTCCTGCACAACGCTACATACACGCTTCTCTCACTAAACTCCATGACTAAATTGGGATCCAATCCCCACATAGCAAAGCATATTTGCCCAGTCTGTAGTCACATTTAAATCAGGTTTCAAATCTCACTTGCTAAAAAAACCAAATTTATCCATACGAATACCAACTCTATTATAATTACGAAACGAACCCTCATCACCGCTACTTACTCCATTTAAATGCTCGTTGAGACTTGATCGGTAATCAAAAACTGATTGCCACTACATAAATCCTTTACAACAATTGACGACCAAATCGGTAAACAAAAGCTGATTAGCATAAACGACTTTGTTTAGGTATCTGGTTATTGTCAGCTCATATTTTTTTAATAAGTTTAACAGTGGAAATTAACTATGTATAGCTATCTTCAATGTTATAGTGGAAAGGCTCAATTTACAAGGGTTTGAGGCATAATTCAGGAAACAATTTCTTCTTGTGATTTAGTTTGTTGCCCATTGATAATGGAGTATTTATAAGTTTTTAAGATGATATTGGAGATTAAAAATTAATGAAAAAATGTTTAAAAGTTTTGTTAAATTTCCATGTTAACTTAAAGAATTTATAAAAAAAAATGATGTTTATAGCTTTCTCTAATGTTTATATAAAAATAATTTATGGTTTTTAAATGTTGTATAGTTTTGGTGGCTTGTCACGCATAGATTATAAATTGGGTATAGAGACATTATTATGTTTGTGCAATGAAAATATTATTCTTATTTTAATTTTGTGTTGGAAAGTTTTAGTTTACAAAGGTGAGAGGTATAGTTCTCGAAACGATTTATTTTTTCATCGATATTAAGTTTACCGTGTAAATATTAAGTTTACCGTGTAAAATCTATTATATATATATATATATATAGCAAAACATTTTTTTTACTTAATGAATGGAATAGCAAAGGCATAACTTTTTTGATAGTTTGGTGCACATACCTAAGAGATTGGGTATACAATCATCATTAGGTGGGTTGAGCTTCAAACATTTTTCCTATATGAATGTGGTGAGAATATGTTGTTTATCTAGGTTTTATTGTTAAAATTAATATTATTTCACTCAGAATAAGGTTTTTGGTAGAACTGTATCTTCGTGGAAGAGTTGTGGACATCGTATTCTTTAAAGACATTGTATTCTTTAGAGACATCGTATTTGTCAAAAAAAAAAAGAATTAAGAGTTTGAAATTGAGCATTTTTGTATTTTATGAGATTAGGGGGTGATTCTTTTGCCTCTTTACAAACTCATAAAACTCTCTCAAAAATTTCATGACTTATAAGGATCGAAAATGTTTGACTCTTTTCTTTCAAGAAATATTTGATATTCGTCAACATTTAGCCAAAAACTATACTTCTACAATAACTTACACTATGAGAATTTCTAATTTTATTCATCTTATTTCTTTAAAATTGAATAGGAAATAACCTCTTAGAAAAATTATATATATATATATATATATATAATGAGATTAATGATACATTAATAAATATTATTATTTTTTACATATTTTCTCAATTACATATTTTTTTAATTTAATAAAATTATTGTTGACTTCTTATTTTTTATTTTTTCAATTCCATAAAAATATTTTAACCTTTTAAATATATTAATATTATTATCTTTGTCCATCTTTACTTGTTAAATAAAACCTAAATATGAAAAAGTATATAAGAGACAAATTTTTTTTTTTTTTTAAAAAAAAACTCAAAGGTATCTTCGATTCTAATTGGGATATTACAACTTCATCCAGCAATCTTCATTAGAATAAGTGCAGACGAAACTAATCTTCTAAAAATTACCGATAAAACCCACACTTACTAAACAACCTTGAAAATCCGAACAGCAAAAAAGAAAAAAAAACACTAATATTTATATTAAAAGTTAAACAAAACACTCCTCAAAAGAGATATAATCCGGTAAAGTACCTATCGACATACAATACACTTACCACATAAGGAATTGCTAGAAAGCTCGCTCTTAGAGATGGTCCAAATCGATTCTACTTTGGCTGTACAACTTCTTCTTGATAGAACATCATCTTTTAGCCACAAATGAATATATCATGACCCAATAATTATTTCGTTGGATTAAAGCATTATTCCAGGTACAATTATCGTGGATTGAGACATTTCTAATTGTCCACGTCTCTTGCTCATATGAAAAAACATTTAGAGACCCCACTCTCCACGTATGTATTATAGAGCAATTTCAAAACACTAATATCCACTATCCATTTTACCATCAATTTGATGAAGAATATACTAATTTTTAAAATAAATTTTTTTTAGTCTATTTTATTTATAATTTAGTTGAATGTTTTAGTTTTTTCATTTAAATTAATGTTTCTTCAAATCTACTTTTTTTTTTACCTATTCAATGTATATATCTTACCAAATTTTTATTAATAATTACTTGTGTAATTTTATATTTGATTTCAATTACAAAGATATTTATAAGATAACCAATTTTATAATGGAAAAGATCCACACAAATCTAAACATATGCAAAGCGATGCAAAAAAAATAAACTGATCTTTCGAATGTCATAACTTTTGACTCGTAACTTTGTTTGAGCTCTTACATGCACCAAAACAACTGTCTCAAAAAGTTCAATATTGTTCTAAGCCGCTTTATCTGCTTAGAATTGATTTAGGTATTTTTTGGAGGCCATATGTGATCATTTGAAGATCCAAAATTAATGTTTAATGAGTTTTTCAAGAAATTTCTATTTTTATAAATTGTATATTTTTAGACCTAGACATCAAATTCAGTTGAATTTCGTCTCATAAGATAATTATCGTGTTTAGAGTATTTTGAAAGATTTTTAGAGCCGTGCACGCTTGCATGTGAAACTTACTATAAATAGCAGTTGCTAAAAATAGACTTTTTTAAGATTTTAGTTCTTTTTTAATTTTGTATGTAAACTCTAAATTCTGAATTGAAGCTTATTTAATCATGGTTTAGGTTTATAATTATTTCAAGTCATTTAATACGAATCAATTATGAGTATTGTTTCAAAATCTTAACCTATTGGTAATTTATTTGTCTTGATAGTTTTAGAGTTCATTACAAAGAATCTATATGAGTATTTTTAGAAATATAATAATGACCTATCTGAAACATAAACATAAATGGATTCTCTATCAACGTTAATTCACCCTCAAACATTCTTGGAGATTATTTCCTCTTAAGAATTCAATTTGAGTTAAATTTGATCTTTCAATCTAGTTTAACTATCTTTTACAATGTGCCTAACTAACCTTGCATATCTATTAAACTTAATTCTATTCATTTTCACTTTATTATTGATCACCTTGTCCTCTGTGCCACCCTTAAATTCAATTCTAATAAATATCAATATGTAGATTATCTAAAAGTAAAATTATTTGACCATAGTCTAGAATTTTTTATTTTATTTATCTAGCTAATTTGCTTAACTATATTATATCCTATGGCTTTCCTCCATCTTCGAAAAACCACATTATCCATCTAATATACAAATTTAAATACGTAAATGATATTAGTAATTATTGAACCATCATGATTAGCCATACACTTGTGAAAATCTTTGCAACTACTTTAGACATCCATATCTTTAGATGGGTTGAAACTAAAAACTTGAGAGCTAAGGGATAAATAGGTTTCAAACATAATCATCACACCAATGATCATATTTTCAATTTGACCTCTATAATTGAGGAGGATAATGCCAAAAGGATGAAAGCCTATTTTTGCTTTTTAGACTTTTAAAAAGCTTTTGATATTGTTCTTTAACAATTGTTCATTGATAGAATGAAGGCTTTGAGACTTCCTTAATTGGTTATATGATTAGTTATGACACTTTGCAAGTCCATTATTAGCAGATTGCACATGATTTTTGATGAGACGGAGAGGTTATAAAGAACCATTATGGTTAAGAGGGTTGTGCACTGTCCCCCTACACTTTTGGGTCTATACTTAAATGAGCTTGATGAAATCATATCAATTTGTTTAGACACATATGATTTTGTGTTGTAAAAAAATTATATTATTATTCTTATATAATCAAATGATGTTATTTTGATGCTCTACTGAGAGGAAGGTCTCTAAAGATAACTACATATCTTAGCATACTTATGTGATACACATGATCTTCAAGTAAATCTTGAGAAAATAAAATGTATGATTTTTAACACTTCAAAACATAATGCTAAATAATATTTCTCTAGATATAACTAATCAAAGGATTGAAATGATCTCTACATATGTGTCTATATGACCTTTTTCTCTAGCCTCACTTTAGTTTATCACTAGCTACTAAGTCAAGGCTAAGCAAAGGGTATGTTGACCTCACCTCTCTTAGGAAATAGTCCTCTTATCTTCAATTTTGGGTTATCTAAACAAAGATTCACCTTTTATACTCACTCATTACACCTACTCTTCTATATGATGTTGAAATGTGGGGGATTCACCTTAAGAAAGCCAATTGAAGCCAAATTAAGGGAGTGCTTACCTGCATATTATACAAGCATCTCCATGCTAAAATATCAATCCCTAATGACATCATTATTGTTGAATTTGGTACAACCCTATTCATCACTAATGTGATATTTCAAGTGATGATATGATACAAAGGCTTAAATGGATGCCCAACTCAAGCATTGAAATCCTATTTGTAGCTAGCACAACGTGGGATTAAATATTATTGGTATGTCAAGGCTTCCACTCTATTATTTCTTGTATATATTGACATCGTCAGACTCCCTCTATATGATTTTTCAATTGATGCACAAGATGTATCCAAAATAGAGATGAATAGGGGTATCAAATATGAGATCTATAGAGACTACCTTCAACCTAGATGGATAGAAATTTTTCATTCCTTTTTCACAAAGCTTCATCATTACTAAAATACATATTTTTTCTTTGAGGATGGGCTCATCCAACCCCCAGGCTACACCCAAATCCAATTGTCTTATATTTTGAGGGTTCCTTTGATATAATTTATATTTTGTTTAAATCACCTCTGCATAGAGATAGATCATTGTATTCCTTAGAGACATCATATTTTTCATTTTTTCCACTAGCTATTGAGTCTAGACTAAGCAAAGAGTATGTTTCCCTCGCTATTCTTGAGAATAGTACTTTCGACTTCAGCTCTAGGTTATCTAAATAAATATTTGCCTCTTTCACTCATCTGTTACACCTATTCTTCTGTATGATGTTGAAACGTGGGGGCCTTACCTTAGGAAACTCAATTGAATCCAAATTGAAAGAGTGTTTTTCTACATGTTATGCAAGCATCTGCATGTTAAAATATAGTTCCCTTGATACATCATTCTCGATGAATTTGGTATAGCCCCACTCATCACTATTGTGATCTTTCAAGCAATGACTATGATACAAAGGCTTAAATGAATGGCCAACTCTTCGGTTGATTTCTTTAGGTACCCATCTCAAGCATGGAAATATTTTGTACAACTAGCACAATGTGGGATTAAATCTTGTTGGTATGTTAGGGCTTCCACTCCATTAGGCCTTGTAGGTATTGGCATCAAAAAACTTCCTCCATATAATTTTACAATTGATGCACAAGTTGTATCCAAAAGAGAGATAAATAAAGGTATTAGAGATGAGATCTATGGAGACTACCTTTGGTCTAAATGGCTAGAGCCTTTTCATTCTCTTTCCTCCAAACTTCAACATTACTATAGTACATATCTTCACTTTGAGGATGGGTTCATCCACCCTTAAGGCTACACCCAGTTATAATAATCTTAAAATGTGAGGGTTACTTTGGCATAATTTAGAGTTTGTTTGAATCACCTCCGCATAGAGACAAATTATTGTATTCCTTAGGAACATCATAACTATCAGTTTTTTAATTTGAAATTTAAAATTAAAAATCATTTTATATTTAAATATTCTCTTTATTATGAGATTAGGGGGTAATTATTCTACCTTATCAAAAATTCATATAAGTATATCAAAAACTTCATAATATATAAAGATCACATATGTTTGACTGTTTTCTTTTAAAAGATGTTTGATTTTTATCAACATTTAGTTACATACTTTACTTCTACAATAACTTACACTTAAAAAATTGTTTCTTTTATCCATCTTATTTTTTCTACATTAAATAGGAAGAGACCCACTGAAAAAGTTATAAATATAATGAAACTAATAAAAACATGGGAGTGCATTGTTTTTTTCCACATTTTTTTTTAGTTGCATGTTCTTGTTTTCAGTAAACATACGGATTTGTTAGTAAGCTCGATTTATAATACTTTGCTCGTGAAGATGGTCCCCGTCGATTGCAGTTTGGCCCATACAGGGCTTGATAGCTGAGATCTTTTAGCCACAAATGATTTTATCATGACCCAATAATTAACTTCATTGGATTAAAGCATAATTCCATGTATCATTATCGGGGATTGAGACATTTCTCTTGGTCATATAAAAAAGCATATAGAGACCCCACTCTCTGTGTGGGGTTTTGCTTATTACAGACAAATTTGACATAAAATGCTAAAAAATCGTCAAGGCAGCGATCGCGACATTCAATTTACACGTTTTATAACAGATATAGGCCATCCAGACAATTAATGTCGGCAGGACTAGTGGCAGATTTCCTTATCCTCACGGACGTGAATAGAGATCGAGCTGGTCTTTCACGCATCTATAATTTTGCTAATATTTATATTATACTAAAATTATTAAAAAAACAATATCCCTCAAAGAGATATAATCCGATAAAGTAACATATCATAGACTTATTCGATATAAAGCATGCTTTTCCCACGGTTAAATTGGAGTATCTATCTGCAATATGGAATTGTAGAGGTAAAATATGATGCTAGGTCTTGAAATTTTAGCATCCTCTTTCAATCGTAATATGGAATTGCAGGGTTTCAATATTCTTTTCACCAAGGTTTAATCATGTTCTTCACCAAAATTTATTAGACTGGTGAAATAATGCTTATTACTTTCATAGGTTATTCTTGCGTTATTTATGGATACTAATGCATAAGCAAAAACATTTTGGTTATAGAGGTTCTGGTGGACTTGCATGTCTATATAGAGATCATTTGTCCTTTTTCATTTAGTTGGAGGGTAAGGATGTTTATGTTAGATTCTTATGATTGTCATTAAGAAAAGATTTATATAGAAAAATATTATTTGGTGCATATTATTTCCCAACACATTCTTTATCATATGCAATTTCAGATATATGTGACACTCCATTTGTACATTTACAACTACAAATAACAAGATTTTCCTCCCAAGGTGATATTTTCATAATCAATAGTTTCAATGCTTAAATTAGTTACATGCAATGTATTAAATATGATATATATTCAGATCCAATGATGACTCAATCAGTAGACATACATACTAAAAGCCTTCAGTGTAATTCCTTAGATCAGAAAATATGTTCATATACGATGCACTTAATTAGTATGGAAAACTTACATGGCTCGGTGATCCTTAATGATTCTATCCAATTTTCATGCTCTGGTGGTTTCACTTACTTCTATTTTGTTGGTGGATCTTTAATTTTAGACCACATTATTTTTAATAGGCATCTATTATCACAGGCCCTAGACTTTCAAGTCTCATCTTTGCCTCCCCCTCTTTCTAATTATTATGTCTTATCTTTTATGCTAATACTCAACTCTTCATTTATTATTCTTAATATTTTTAAACTCCAAAAAACTAACACTATCGATTTTACCATCAATTTTATGAATAATACACTAATATCTTCAAAACAAAACTCCTTTCAGCCTATTATATTCATAACTCAATTAAGTGTTCTAGTTTCTTCACCCTAACCATATTTTCTTCAACTTTGCTTGCTTTTCCCCATTTGACACATATACCTGCCAACCTTGTGTTGGTCATTGCTTGCATATTCCTAGGTTTGACTCCACTTATAGGAATATCCATAGGTTAACCAAGTCTATAATGGAAAAGGCTCCACACAAATATAAACATAAGGAAAGAATTTATATGAGTATCCTTAGAAATACAAAAATGACCTATTTGAAACATAAACATAATAGGATTCTCCATCACCTTTAACTCACCCCCAAACATTTTTTGGAGGTTCTTTCTTCTTAAGAATTTAATTTGGGTTATATTTGATCTTTCAATTTGGTATGACTATGCCTCTAGCCTTTATAATGTGTCTAACCAACCTTGCATATATATTAACCCCAAGGCTATTAATTTTCACTTTATTATTGATCGCTTTGTCCTTTGTGCCATCCTTAAACTCAAGTTCAATAAATATTAATATTTATATTATCTAAAATTAAAATTATTTAAAAATAATACATAAGTTCTAGTTGTTTACCTAGTTGATTTACTTAGCTATATTATATCCTATGGCTTTCCTCGGACAAACCACATCATCCACCTAAAACATAAATCTAGATACCAAAATGATCCTAGTAATTATCAAACCATCACGATTAGCTATACCCTTACAAAAATATTTTCTACTACTTTACACATCCATATCTCTAGATGGGCTAAACCTAAAAATTTAAGAGTTAAGGAATAAGTAGGTTTCAAGAAGAATCATCACACCAATGATTATATTTTCAATTTGACGTATATAGTTGAGAAGGATAAGGCTAAAAGGATGAAGGTTTATTATTGCTTTGTAGACTTTTGAAAAGCCTTGATATTATTCCTCAACATTTACTCATTGATAAAATCAGGGCTTTGGGTCTTCTTGAATTGGTGATATGACTAGTTATGATACTTTACGAGTCCATTATTGATAAATTGCACATAAGTGTTGGTGATACAAAGGATGTATGAAGCACCATTACAAATGAGCTTGATGAAATCATATCAAGTTATTTAAGCATAGATGGTTTTTTGTTGTATAAATTTTGTATTGTTATTCTTCTATTCGTTATCATTTTGATATTTCACTAAGAGGAAGGTCTCCAAAGACAACTACATATCTTAGCATCCCCTTATGATACACATGATATTTAGGTAAATCTTGAGAAAATAAAATATATGGTTTTTAACACTTTAAAGCATAATGTCAAATAAGAATTCCATAGATATAATTGATCAAAGGGTTGAGATGGTCTCTTTATATGAATATCTATAGGACTTTTTTTAAAGCCTCACTTTAGTTTGTCACCAACTACTAAGTCAAGACTAAGCAAAGGGTATGTTGGCCTCACCACTCTTGAGAAATAATGCTTTTGCCTTTAGTTTCAGGTTATCTAAACAATGATTCCTCTCTTTGACTCACTTGTTACATCCACTCTTCTATATGGCATTGAAACATGGGGGCCTTACCTTAGAAAATATGATTGAAATAGAATTGAAAGAGTGTTTACCTACATGTTATGCAAGCATCTCCTTACTAAAATATATGTCCCTCATGACATCATTTTTGATGAATTTGTTACAACCCCACTCATCATTGTTGTAATCTTTCAAGTGATGACTATGGTACAAAAGGCTTAGAGAGATAGCCAAATCTTCAATTGATTTCTTTAGGTACCTATTTGAAGCATTGAGACCATGTATGCAACTAACATAAAATGGGATTAAATTTTGTTGGTATGCCAAGGCTTACACTCTATTAGGCATTGTAGGTATTGACATCGACAAACTCCCTCCATATATTTATGCAATTGATGCACAATGTGTATGCAAAAGAGAGATAAATAGGGGTATCAGATATGAGATCTATAGAGACTACCTTTAGTCCAAATGGATAGAGACTTTTCATTCTCTTTCCTTAAAGCTTCAACATTACTATATTATATATCTTAACTTTGAGGATGGGCTCATCCAATCTGTAGGCTACACTAAGCTCCAATTATCTTTTAATTTGAGAGTTCCTTTGACATAATTTAAAATTTGTTCAAATCACCTCTCCATAGAAATAAATTACCATATTCCTTACTAATGACATTATCATATTTTTTTCTTTGGAGCCTAAAATCGAGAATTATTTTGTGACTATATTTCTCCTTATTATGAGATTAGGGAGACAATTATTTTGCCTCTTCAAAGACTCATATAACTCTATTAAAAACTTTGTGACTTACAAAAATTAAAAATGATTAACACTTTTTTTCAAAATATATTTGATCTTCATTAACATTTTATTAGAAATTTTACTTTTACAATAATTTATACCTAAAAAAATTATCAAGTAGAAAACAACCTTTAAAAAAATTCTCAAATATAATGAAATTAGTGAAGCATGGAAGCATGGAAGGACCTGATTTTTTTTTCACATATTTGCTTGGTTGCATGTTCTCCTTTACCCCCATATGGAATTGTTAGTAAGCTCGATTTTTAATACTTTGCTCGTGAAGATAGTCGACGTCGATTGCACTTTGGCCCATACAAGGACTTGATAACCGACACTTTTAGCCACAAATGATTATATCATGACCCAGTAATTAACTTCATTGGAAAATAGATATGATTCCGTGTACAATTATTGATCGTGTTTTGTCCACTTTTCTTGCTCATATACAAAAAAGCATGAAGACCCCACTGTGTGTGTCTGTGTGGGGTTCTGCTTAGTATTGACATAAAATGCTAAAAACTCGTTCAATTTACACGTTCTATAAGAGATATAGGCCATAATGAAAAGTAATGCAGGTTGAGGCAATACAAGTGGTAGATTTCCTTTGTACATTATCCTTATCCTGACGGACGGGAATAGAGATGGAGCTGGGCTTCACGCATCTATGAATTTGGTGGTGGTATAGGCTATAGCAATGTAATGTGTACTAGATCAATTTTCTTTTTGGCTGGTATTGGGTAGGTGTCTCACTTGGAGTGGACAGCCACAGCCAAACCCAGTTTGTAAAAAAAACATTTCCTTCCGACTTTGTCTTTGGGGTTGGGTCTGCTGCTTATCAGGTTCCTAATGCATTATGTGATCTGTAATGCCATGCAAATTTTATTAATTTTTCCTCCACTCCATACTCTTTGCAATGTGATCTGTACTTGGATTTGATATGATAGGCTTATGTTAACAAGATTGGAAGTGTCTTCTGAACTGCAGTATGAAGGAGCAGCTCAAGAGGATGCAAGGGGTCCAAGTGTTTGGGATACATTTGCGCGCACTCCGGGTGATCATTATTTTCGTCACTTTTATAATCATTAGTTCTGACGGACAAATTTAATTAGCACTTACAAATTAATTGATTTTAGTTACACAACCAATTAATTTTTTTTAATATTTAATATTTTTAATAGAAATTTTGTGATTGATGGAAAGTGGCTGGTTAAGCTTAGACAGCTCTACAAACAAGAAAACAAGAACTGTTACCCTGGAACTCAGAAAGCTACTGCTTCTTGAAAAACAAAATTTTATTGATCTTCAATTTTCCCTTGATTACATTGTGCGCCCAAGCGTCTTTAAATAGATTTAGAATCCAAACAATAACTGAAAATAGACTCATCTATAATTAACTTCAACTACTTAACTAACTGCTTGTTAAGTGCTCAAACAAACTCATATCTAACTGATTGTTAACTAACTCAATCCTAACTGTCAGTTTACTAACTGATGCTTAACAGCTTGCTTGCATGACAACCGTAGGGAGGTGGGAGAAATTATCTCCAAATAACTTGACTTTCTAACACTCCCCCTTAATTTCTACCACTTTCAATTTTAGCGTTTACAATGCCTAAATTTTGTCTCAAGTAATCAAAGGTCTCTTTTGGTAATGCCTTTGTAAATATATCTGCTAGTTGATCTTCAGATCTGCAAAAGTCCAGATGGATTTCTCCATTGTTCACTAACTCTCTGATAAAGTGAAATCTTGTATCTATGTGCTTGCTCCTCTTGTGAAACACATGATTTTTTGATAAAGCGATTGTTGATTTGTTATCACAGAAGATTGGTGTTGACTCCCTCTGTGCCTGTAATAAATATTTCAATATTCTTCTCATCCATGTTGCTTGACATGCTGTAGATGTGGCTGCAACATACTCTGCTTCTGCTGATGAAAGTGTCACTATAGGCTGCTTTTTGGATGCCCATGTGACCACACCTGTGCATAAAATAAAGGCATGTCCAGAAGTACTCTTCCTATCATCAACGCTACCTGCAAAATCACTATCTGTAAAACCAATCAAACTAAAATCGTTAGTTGTGGAATATGAAATTCCATAATCTGTAGTTCCTGCTACATATCTTAATATCATTTTTCCAACTTGCCAATGTGAGTCTTTTGGTGACTCCATGAATCTTGAGATTAAACTAACCCCATAACTGATATCTGGTCTAGTAGCTGTAAGATACATCAAACTACCAACTAGCCTTTTGAATATTGTAGAATCAACATTAGACCCTGGTCTTCTTTGCTAAGTTTAGTCCCTGTAGCAACTGGTGTAGGTGCTAGTTTACAATTCCGCATCCTAAATCTTTTTAACACATCCTTTGCATACTTTGTTTGACAGATAAAAATACCTTTATCTGATTGTACAATTTTTATTCCCAAAAAATACTTCATTAGTCCCAAATCTGTCATTTCAAATTCTTTCTTCATTGCTGATTTAAAAGTGTCTACAGACAAATTTCCAGTAAAAATCAAATCATCAACATATAAACATACAATTAAAATTTGACCTTCTTTGCTAATTTTTGTGTACAAAGTAGGCTCACTATCGCTTCTACTAAATCCTTTGCTTATCATATAAGAATCAATCCTACTATACCATGCTCTTGGTGCTTGCTTGAGACCATAAAGAGCCTTCTTCAATCTGTAAACTTTTTCTTCATGTCCTTGAACTTCATAACCTGTGGGCTGTTTCACATATACTTCTTCATTTAGAAATCCATTCAAAAAAGCTGATTTTACATCCATTTGATATACATACCAATTATTTTGAGCAGCAATTGATAAAACCATTCTAACAGTATCCAATCTAGCAACTGGTGCAAATGTTTCATTATAGTCAACTCCATGTTCTTATGCAAAACCTTTTGCTACTAACCTTGCCTTGTGTTTTTCAAGATTTCCATCTGCATCAAATTTAGTCTTATAAACCCATTTGACTCCAATACAATCCTTACCTTCAGGTAAATCTGTTAGATCCCATGTCTGATTTCTTTCTATAGCATTCATCTCTTCATCCATTGCTTTTAGCCAATGTTCCTCTTTAACTGCTTCTTCATAATACATAGGGTCATGAGTGAAAAGAGCAAAATTTGAAACCAAATCTAATTTCTCTTCTTCTTGATTATAAATCTCATTCAAACTTCTCATCTTCTTACCTTTAATTCTTGATCTCAAGGTAGCAAGAGTTGGATCTGATTCATCACTTACTTGTGAATTTGGAGTAGGGTGACCTGCATGACTAGATCCACCTTGTTCAAACCTCCTGGGTGTTCTTATTGGAGTGCTTGTACCTGCTTGTGGAGAGGATTGTCCACCTTGCAAATTTTGTTCTTCTTCAGAAACTTCTTCATCCTGTGGAATTGGTGCCCCAACTGTGATGGTGCTACCATCCCATGTTTCTTCTTCCTTGAATTATACATCTCTGCTAATAATCACTTGCTTTGAAATTGGGTTATACAACTTATATGCCTTTGATTCTTCATAATAGCCAATAAAAATGCATTTCTCACCTCTATCATCAAGTTTCTTTCTCAATTTAGATGGTATAAAAGAATATGCAACACATCCAAAAATTCTGAAATGATTTACACTATATTTCTTACCACTCCACGCTTCTTGTGGAACTCGATCTTTGACACTCTTTGTTGGGCTTCTGTTCAGAATATACACTGCTGATGCTACTGCTTCTGCCCAATATTCATTTGACAAGTGTTTAGCTTTCAACATGCTTCTTGCCATTTCCATGATTGTTCTGTTCTTTCTTTCTGCTACACCATTATGTTGTGGTGTGTACTTTGTAGTCAACTGCCTTTTGATTCCATGATATCTGCAAAAATCTTGAAATTGATTAGACATATATTCACCTCCTCTATCTGATCTGAGTACCTTGATATAACGGCCACTTTGCTTTTCAACCATTGCCTTGAGTTATTTAAACTTTCCAAATGCTTCAGATTTGTTTTTGAGAAAGTAGATCCAAGTCTTTCTACTAAAGTCATCAATGAATGTTAGAAAATAAGTACTACCTCCAAATGATGGAGTTTGCATTGGTACACATAAATCACTATGGACTAACTCCAATATTACCTTAGCTCTATATGAGCCTCCTACTGGAAAACTCTCTCTATGCTGTTTTGCCAGAATACAAGTGTCACATGAACTTCCTGGCTGTTCTATTGGTGGTAAACCCTCCACCATATTTTTCTTCTGTAACAAATTTAAAGCTCCAAAATGTAAATGTCCATACCTTAAGTGCCATAACCATGATTGATCTAGCTGTATGGATTTGAAGTGTGCTTCCTCTTTTCCTTGGATGCACTGAATATGAAGAGGGAACATGCGATTCTTGGTCATCTCCACTTTTTCTATCAACCTGTCACTTGGAACCTTGTCCAATATTGTGCAAATATTATCCATAAAGGATACTCTATAACCTTTCTGCACTAACTGACCAACACTCAAAAGATTATGTTTTAGTCTAGGTACAAAATATACATCAAGTATAAACCTTCTTTCACCATTCTTGGCCAAAACATTTATGACACCTATACCCATGACATCTACTGTGATATCATTTCATAATTTCACTTTTGACCTTACAGAATCATCAAGACTAGCAAAAAAATTTATTTCTTGTCATATGATTACTGCATCCACTGTCTAAAAACCAAATATCTTTAGCTTTTTCTTGAGTAACATTACAAGTAAGAAACATGCTTCCAGAATTAGAACTAGATTCACCTGTGTAATTAGCATTCTACTTGTACACATATCCTGGTTTATTTCTGCAGTCACTTACATAATGACCATATTTCTTGCAGTAATAACATTGAACATTAGATTTATCAAACCTTTGAGAACCTTGCTGTGAGTGGTTGTGACCACGTCCTCTGTTGCTGTAGTTTCCTCTACTACTGTAGTTTTGATTACTGTTCTCACCTTCATCTAAATTGTTCCTTCCATATCGGCCTCTGCCTCTTCCTCTGAAGCTTGACCTGGCTCTTCCTCTTCCTCTGCCCACTGATACTTGTGACTTGAAGGCATTCTCAAGAGAAGAGTTATTCCTATTCATTCTGGATTCATGTGTTAACAAAGAACCCATTAATTCATCTACAGATAATTGTTCCAAATCCTTAGTTTCCTCAATAGCTACAACTATAGCATCGAATTTACTGGGTAAACATCTGAGTACTTTTTCTATGATCTTCTAATCCGTGATAGTTTCTCCATTAGATCTAATTTGGTTCACTATATTCAAAACTTGACCCATAAACTGATCTATTGATTTTGATTCATTCATTTGCAAATTTTTAAAAGTTCTCCTTAGAGATTGCAATTTAGCAATTTTTACCTTCGTATTACCTGTATAGGTAGTCTCCAGAATTTTCCATGCTTCTCTGGATCTCGTTGTTGCTGCAACTCTAAAAAATATCGATTCATCCAATCCCTGTTGGATTATAAATAAAGCTTTTGCATATTTCTTTCTGTTCTCCTTAAGTTGGTCCTTTTGTGCTTGATTTAATGCCAGATGGGCTGCCTCGTCTTGCGGTTCTACAAAACCACTTTCTACCAAATCCCATACATCTTGTGAGCAAAATAAAGTTCTCATCTTAACTGCCCAAAAATCGTAATTCTTACCATCGAAAACTGGAATTTGACGCTGTGAAATACTGTTATACGTTGCCATTTCTCACATGATCTACGTTCACGGATTCCTACACGCTTCTTCTCAGTCTTTACCTTCTGGCTCTTCTTTAATTGCTGCGATTCAATGATAACAGAAAGATACAGAAGAAATAATAATAATAAAAAATATTGGGCAGACTGCGCTTTCTTTTCTTGTTGGGCGCCACTTGCTTTTTCTCAGTCTTTACCTGCTGGGTCGCGCTTCTTCCTGGCTGCGCTTCTTTTAGCACCAAACTTCTGCTAATTACCAACTGCGCTTTAATTTTTAATTTGCTGACCTTTGACCGATCAGACTTTTTGTTTTTACTTTGTTTACAAAAAAATACTGCGCGCCTTTTTGTCTTGCTGTGGACTGTTGGCTGTCGGCTCTATTGGGCGATGACTTTCTTGCTGCGTGGTCACTTTGAAACTTGCAGGATTTTTTTTGAATAGCTCGCTTCTTCTACCCCACGGCTTCCCAATTTGAAGGGAAATATGGAACAAAAAAATAAAAAAGAAAACAAGAACTATTAACCCAGAACTCAGAAAGCTACTGCTTCTTCTTGAAAAACAAAATTTTATTGATCTTCAATTTTTTCTTTGATTACATTGTGCGCCCAAGCGTCTTTAAATAGATTCAGAATCCAAACAATAACTGAAAATAGACTCATCTATAATTAACTTCAACTACTTAACTAACTGCTTGTTAAGTGCTCAAACAAACTCATATCTAACTGATTGTTAACTAACTCAATCCTAACTGTCAGTTTACTAACTGATGCTTAACAGCTTGCTTACATGACAACCGTAGGGAGGTGGGAGAAATTATCTCCAAATAACTTGACTTTCTAACAAGATTTCCTTTGTACATTATCCTTATCCTGACGGACGGGAATAGAGATGGAGCCGGGCTTCACGCATCTATGAATTTGGTGGTGGTATAGGCTATAGCAATGTAATGTGTACTAGATCAATTTTCTTTTTGTCTGGTATTGGGTAGGTGTCTCACTTGGAGTGGACGGCCACAGCCAAACCCAGTTTGGAAAAAAAACATTTCCTTCCGACTTTGTCTTTGGGGTTGGGTCTGCTGCTTATCAGGTTCCTAATGCATTATGTGATCTGTAATGCCATGCAAATTTTATTAATTTTTCCTCTACTCCATACTCTTTGCAATGTGATCTGTACTTGGATTTGATATGATAGGCTTATGTTAACAAGATTGGAAGTGTCTTCTGAACTGCAGTATGAAGGAGCAGCTCAAGAGGATGGAAGGGGTCCAAGTGTTTGGGATACATTTGCGCGCACTCCGGGTGATCATTATTTTCGTCACTTTTATAATCATTAGTTCTGACGGACAAATTTAATTAGCACTTACAAATTAATTGATTTTAGTTACACAACCAATTAATTTTTTTTAATATTTAATATTTTTAATAGAAATTTTGTGATTGATGGAAAGTGGCTGGTTAAGCTTAGACAGCTCTGCCCGTTTGTCTAATGATTAATCTGAATCTACTTTTGCAGGAAAAATCATGGACAATAGCAATGGTGACGTTGCTAATGATCAATACCACCGTTATAAGGTTTGAAATACGCAGTCATATTGATACACTGTTAGAATACTCAAAACTATTCCACAATAGTGAAGATAAATGAAAGGATATTAATTATTTTAAATTTTTTGTTTATCTGTTTGAGGGTTGTGGCTGAATTGAACAGTTAGTGGCTCCACATTCGGTCCAGATTTGATTTCTGAATTGATTGTGGGATATGGCATTTAATGTGGTGATTCAGCTACCATGTATTATGTAAATAAATTTCTTTCAATTTATTGAAAAGTTGATTATAAATCCTCACAATGTACAACAAATTTCAGGAGGACATCAAACTTTTGGTTGATATGGGAGTTGACTCATACAGATTTTCAATTTCGTGGTCTCGCATATTCCAGAGTATGTAATGTTATTTTGGTAACATTGCCCTGGTCTCTCAATACTTTTAAGTTTCAGAGCATCGATGTGTTTTATCATTTGAGAGTAATGG
Source organism: Torreya grandis (assembly GCA_037957365.1). Classification (NCBI taxonomy): domain Eukaryota; kingdom Viridiplantae; phylum Streptophyta; class Pinopsida; order Cupressales; family Taxaceae; genus Torreya; species Torreya grandis. The sequence goes on along the minus strand of JARHVA010001851.1, from coordinate 950,618 downwards.
TTGCCAGTTTTCTCCGAATACTTTGCTTGTAGAGGGCAGGGGGGTGGTAAATAAAAAGGGAGTAGCTTATTACAACAATCTCATCGACAAGCTTCTCAAAAATGGTATGTCTGTCGAGAAATTCTATAAAGATGATGCTCAATGCCATTGCCAAGCATCTAAAATTCAGTACAATTTCAGGGATCCAGCCATTTGTGACTATATATCATTGGGATCTTCCACAGGCTCTTCAGGATGAGTATGGAGGTTTCCTAAGTGACCAAATTGTGTAAGATAATCTTTTGCAATCACTTTTCTGTGTAATATTTCTTTTCATCTTTGAAAATTTTATTTATTTTTTTGGTAATGACGTGCAACAAAGATTTTACAGCCTACGCGAACACATGCTTTGAAGCCTTCGGAGACCGAGTAAAGAAGTGGGTGACAATAAATGAACTGTTGAGCATGAGTTTATACGGATACACTTATGGAACTCATGCGCCAGGACGCTGCTCCAAAACAGTTGGAAATTGTACTGCGGGGAATTCGGCTACGGAGCCGTACATGGCAACTCACCATTTACTTCTCGCCCATGCTGCAGCCGTAAAATTATTCAGAGACAAATATCAGGTATGCAATTAACAATGTAAAAGCTGACAACATATGAGAAACGTGTGCACACTTTCAGCATGCATATTTATGTTTTTTTATTGCAGAAAAAGCAGAAGGGTTTTATAGGCGTCACATTGGTTACCCATCAGTTTATTCCTTATACCCTTTCTTTAGATGACAGAAAAGCGACTCGACGAATTCTTGATTTCTATTTTGGATGGTTTGTAACGATCAAACTTATAACTCCATACAATTTACGAGCATTAATATGGTTACATTTTATAGTAAAATTGATTGCAATTCATGTGGTAAACAGGTTTATGGATCCCCTGACAAATGGTGAATATCCAAATACAATGCGAGAGCATGTGGGTGCTCGTCTGCCACGCTTCACTAAACAACAATCTCAACTAGTGAAGGGGTCATATGATTTCTTGGGTCTCAACTACTATACTACCATGTATGCTATGAATGATAACTCTATACCAAATCCTATGCCAGTCAGTTTCATAGCAGATTCCCGAGTAAATTTAACTAGTAAGTCAAGCATTTGATCTCTACTGTGAATAATTATGTTTTTCACACCCTAAAAAAATTATAACTTGACCTTAATATCATTTTATGTTTTGCAGATTATAAGAACGGTGTTTTAATTGGAGCCCAGGTAAAATTTAGAGTAATAATTCTCCAAGTTATTTAATACTCTTGTTTATGCAACGATTATGATAAATTGATTAATGGTCCGAATGAATTTTAGGGAGGATCGAGTTGGTTGCATGTGTATCCACGTGGAATTAGGGGATTGTTAAACTACATAAAGACTCGATACAACCACCCTCCTATTTACATTACAGATAATGGTAACATATATCATAACAATCTTAGCCATGTTAATTGTCTAATCAAGAATTAGATAGACATTGAGATGTGTTTTGGAGAAGGTATTGATGAAAGAAGCAATGCAAGTATGCCTTTGAAGCAATCGTTGAATGATACGTGGCGTATTGACTATGTCTCCAAACATTTCTTAAATATTTTCCTCTCAATAAGGTAGAGCTTACATGACAACTTACCCTTTCTCAAATCCATTACGATGGTTTCCAAGCTATTTAATATGTACATGAATAAATTTCGTGAATGTCTATATGCAGGGATGGATGTAACGTGCGGGGTTATTTTGGTTGGACTTTTATGGATGATTATGAATGGGACGGTGGATACACAAGCAGGTTTGGATTTCATTTTGTGGACCGCATTCATAACTTAACCAGATATCCCAAAGCATCTGCTCACTGGCTCAAAAACTTTCTCAACAACTAGTAAATCATAATATTATACCATCTTTATCAATATTATTAAATATAATAATAGTGATATGAAGAGTAATATGTCATTATGTAAAAAAGTTTTTGGAACTTTACATATATTTTTCAACTATGTTCACAATTATATAAATCATAATATTATATTGTTATTATCAATGTTATTAAATATAATAAGAATAATATATTACCATGTAATGAATATTTTGAATTTTCACATATATTTTTCGTCATAAATTTATGGTCAAAATAATACTTTTAAATAAATTCTAAAATAATATTTTCCCATGTTGTATTTAAACTATGAATTTGCATATATATTTGAACAAAAATACACTGTTATAATACCTGATCTATACTAGTTAGTAACACTTTTTTCTATGATTTTAAAGAAATGTAAATTAGGAATGACTTATTTATTTGATGACATCACATGCGCTAAGGATGAGGTATATTTTAAGTTTTGAATGGTGATTTTAGCTTTAACCACTCTTCGCATTGATCAAATACAATATTCAGTTTTCTTTTGAAATAACCCTCGACCAAAATTCCTTTGTTAGTTTAGCATTGTTTTCACTATTCATTCCAAGGTCATTTCATATTGTGATACACTTAGGTCAAGGCTCAATTGAATGTCACATTTTTAACATAAGGCCCAATGTTCGTGTTTGAGTGTCCACAACCCCTTTTTGAATTTTAGGATCCTTGTGCCTCTTTTTTTATTCCTATGACCCCTCGTCCAATGGTGGACTTGATCGTAGATTAAAATTTAGTGTATAAAGTCACATATCTATGAAGATGGATATTCCAATAATCCATCTCCATGACTGTGTGATTCCATGGTAATGCCATGTATCCCCATGTCAGACTTTGGCTATCACTAAGCAAGTTTCCATTTTAGATTTGTGACCCAAGCCTAAGGCTTAATATGTGAGCCCAACTATATCACCCAATAGGTCTATAGAGTCTCTCCTCAAATTAACCCCATGGTCACTTTAAAATTTTATACCATAAATCTCAAAGCTTCAAATGCTATGTCGGGCCTTCAATACATCACAACTAACTCGAGTTAGTTTAGTGGTTGGTCATAGTACATTTTGTCATTGGGAGAGTGTTATACTCAGGAGGTTCTTAATTTGAGCACAAGTATAAGAAAATTTGGTGACTTAGGAAAATTTTGGGCACAAACGTGGGTCTCAAGCAATAATGAGGAAAAATTGAGAGCCTAATGCAACCAATGTATGTGCAATGAGCATGCAAATAAAAATGGACTCCATGACTCTATTGGCATTATCCAATCAATGACAACCATGTATCTTCTCCTACGACATGTAATCTCACAAAGCCATAGACTGATGTTTTAAGAATTGGAGGACTATGTGAGCCCATGGCCAAAGAGGGACCTCCATGTGGGGGGCGGAGGGGGAGGAAGTGGGTGCTATTAAGATACACCTATAGGGGAAGGGAGGGGGGCCGGATGGTGCTGTTAGGATCTACCTATATATAATAAGTTAATTATGCATTCTATATAATGTAGATCATAACAACACAATAGATATTTGTGGGCTAAGATGCCCAAATATATAATATATTCATAAATAAAATAATACCCTTATGGTAGCACAACACCAGATGTTACTCCTTAGGGAAGGAATAACTCTATTATTCCATTTCAAGGGAGAAAACTCCAATATCCTTATAACAAATATAAGAATCAACACTTACTTCATATCTTTTAAAATGATATTCATATACTAATCACAATCTAGGGTGAATCATTACCGAATGTACTAATTCCACAAGTTACTTATTGAACCGATATATTTGATCCATACAACTGACTAAGGGGAATGTGTGACATATGTCAGCATCTCCAATAACCCATATATATTAATATATCTGATCCCTAGGTACATTAGCATGTCATCCCTCCTTGAAATTTTTCATCCTCAAAACATGAGAAGATACCAAGTAATTAATATGCTTCAAATCATTACACACTTATCTCCATGCTTGATCATCCAACCACCCATATGTGGTTTTGGTAGGTGATAGCTCGCCAAGCTTATTTCCAAATTACACTATGCTACTATGACTTCATTCATGATCATAGTTATACGTCCTTTGTGTCCATGAATAATGATTCCTCCTCTCATCCCATGTTCCGTATTCCACTACTCTATTTTGATTCCATGAATGAACATAGTATTTATTCTTTCACTTCCATGCATAGCCATAGTGATTTCTCCACTACTTTCGTGCTCCATCTTCCATTTATATATAATTCCATGTATGACCATAATAGTTATTCTTTGGCTTCCAAGTGTAGCCATAATGAATGATTTTATGGGCTTTTTTCCTCTCATGATGATGTGGGTATCTGTATGCCTCAACTTTAGTATCATTTTGTGATACTTTGACCTTATCAACCTCTTCTACATTTTTATCTAGTAGTACTTTTGTCTCTTGAGTAGCTGAAGTGTTCTTCTTTGCTTGTACTATTTATTTATCTAAATCATTGTTATGCTCTTCTTCACACTCTTCAACTTCATCCTCATGCTCTACCTTAAACTTTCTTTGTGCCTTGCGAAAGGTGATATCTTTTAAATTGACCTTCTTTCTTTCATATCAAAAATTCATGTACTGCTTTTGTACATTAATATTGGTTGCTCCCAAAGTCTCTACCCAAGGATATCCAAGATCCATATCCACACCATCCATTACCAAAGCATAAAAATACGAATGCAAAACATATTTGTCCATGGTGAGCTTCAAATCTTCAAAAACTTGAATCTTCTTACCATCTACTTGAGCCTCCTTGATATTATTTTTTTTAACCTAAAAATTTTGGGCCACATATATGTTGATGAAGTTATACTTTTTAATGGGGTTTACGGACACATTGACCTTCTTATTTTGAATGCATCCATGAAACTAGAATATTGAAGCATCTTTCTTATGATCTAAACTATTTGAACCCTTATCCTACTTGTTTTCTTTTCCTCATCATGATCCTCTATCCATCCTTCTACATCATTTGTAGTCACCTCCTCATCATTATCATGTTCATTTTCTTTTTCATCTTCATTGTCTATATAATCTTCCTCATTACCATTATCATTATTATTTTCTTCCTCTTCTTCCGCTTCTTCATCCACTTCTTCTTCTATATCCCATCAATCTAGGAAAATATGTTCTACTTATTTCCATTAAAAAGCCAGTTGTTCTTTACCTAGTCGATACAACCAACTCAAAGCAAAACCTCTATTTTCCGCATTTTTTTATGAAAATTGTTCTCTCTAGAAAAGAGACACCATTCTCTAGTATCAATATCATCCTCTCCAAAAAATTTATTTTAAATTCCATTATCCATGCAAACTAGGATATTGAAAAACCATGAAATCATAATAATTCACTCCAAAATGATCACAGAACCCTAAATTTTTATTTTTGTGTCCTGAATAATTATAAAACATTAGTAAAAAATTGAAATAATTCCTAAAAATTTGACCAATAGGATGAAATTAACAGAAACCCTAAAATAAAAATAACTCATGCAAAACATATCATAGGGCCCTAAATTTTTTTACCATATCTTCCTTTACCGATTTTACAACTTTGCTAAAAAAATTGTAGAATAGTTTTTGAAATTGTGGCTAATATGACGAATTTATTAAAAACCCTAAAGTAAAAATAACTCACTCGAAAATGATCATCAAACCTTGATTTTTTTATTGTGGTGTTCGTGACTGATTCTTGAACTCCAATAATTTTTCTGTATAAAAGTCTCAATAGATTGTAAGGTATAAGCGATTATCCGAATTTAGGGTTTTGCCACACATTTACTCAAATCGAAGCTCTGATGCCACTTGCTAAAATCCACACATGTAATAATATAATTATGTATAATATAATATAGATCAATATAACACAAGAGATATTTGTAGGCTAAAATAATCTAATATATAATATATTCAGTAATAAAATAATATATTTATAGTAGAACAACACCATACAATACTCCTTAAGGAAAGAATAACTCCACTATTTTATTTTGAGGGGGAACTCTAATATACTTCTAACAAATATAAGACTCAACACTTGTTTTATATATTTTATAATGATATTCAACTATTAATTTTAATGTAGACTAACTCATTACTCAATATACTAATTTTATAAATTATATATTTGACTTAGACAATTAACTAAGAAATATGTTTGTCACATATCAACATCTCCATTAACCCATATATATTAATATAACATATCCCCACGTACAAGTGTGGATCAATAAAGTTAACAAAACAGAAATCATATGTATAAAATGAAAAGGGGGAATCCGTGAATATGTAACCAATTGGTAAATGCACATGTCTCACTGTGATTGGTCACAGAATGTGCAAAGGAAACAAATGTAGTGAATAATTCACTAGTTTGTGGCTAATGAGTTGTTAGCATGGTGACCAATCATGGACTGTGTAGAAAAAGACAAAGGCGAGAAAGAGTTCTTTTAAGTTTATGGTATATAACCGATCAATGAATGCCATGTGTCATTCTTAAAATAGTGTAGAAAGTGTTCCCCACAGAAAATTAAAGTTAAAGGTGTGCAAAAGTCACAAGGGTCCGTAAAGCCACGTACGTTTAGATAATTCACATATGCCGACTTGGAGAACGGTTCACGTATGGTTCCATGTAGTTTTAAAGCTTCCTCCTCCAATCAATGTTGAAATCATCCTTATTACTCTTCATCCAGATTACCATATACTATAGGTCAAATAACATCCCGTCCTATTGAGAAAACAACGTTATAATTATAATTTTGTTTATAATTTTGGGTGGCCCAAAAATTGTAGTAATATTAAAATTTAAACTAACATATATATATATATAATTGATAGGGTGTGTTTTTTATTTACATTTTGATGTAATAACATAAAATTATTATGTAATATATTATGTTTGAAAACAACGTTATAATTATAATTTTGTTTATAATTTTGGGTGGCCCAAAAATTGTAGTAATATTAAAATTTAAACTAACATATATATATATATAATTGATAGGGTGTGTTTTTTATTTACATTTTGATGTAATAACATAAAATTATTATGTAATATATTATGTTTATATAAACATAATATATTACATAATAATTTTATATTATTGTATTACAATGTAAATAAAAACACAATCTATTGATTATATATAGATAAGTATTTTTATAGTAATGTTTGGGGATAAATATAATATATTATGTAGTAATTTTATATTATTATATCAAAATGTAAATAAAAATATAACATATATATATATATATATATATGTATGTATGTATGTATGTATGTTCGGGGGTGGTAGAGAGTTGTTATAATGTGAGTGTGTTCATTTTTAATTACGTCGAGAGACATTTTTCAATAATATTTAAAAATAGTAAAAAACTGTAATGACGTGAGTATGTTCATTTTTAATAACAAATCTAAAAAATAATAAATATGTATAAAAATAATACAATATTTAAAAAACAAAATGAAATATATATATATATATATATATATATATATATATATATATATATAATATTCCTTCTGACCTACGTTAGTGTTGTGCATCCCAATACCTTACTTATATCCACATCCATTCACTATTGTGAATGTGGAAAAAACCATTACCTCAATTCTTGTAACCTTCAGATCAATCATTTGAATTATAAAAAACATATTTTACATTTTTAAAGAGACATCAAAAATCATACATCTATGACTTTACTCGCATGGGTTATGTCTACCAGGCATTCTCTAAAATAATCAACTCCATGTGTACCATACGTCAATCCACCAAGTCACCCAATATTCAAAAAAGAAAACTTACAAATTGAACAACTCAACAAATTTTATGACTATTAAGCACCCTCAATCATCATGGAACTTCATTACAAACATGTAGATTGAACAACTTAGTTAATGTGGATTGAGCAACTTAGCTAATTTTATGAATATTGAGCACCCTCAATCAAAACAACCATGGAATTTCAGTACCCACTTCGCATTTAGAGGCTTAAAAAAGAGATATATTCAATTTTAAAAAATAAAACAAAATACTGAAGAGAAAAGGGGCTAGAGACGAAAATTAAAAAAGAGATATTCTAGAGGTTTCTATGAAGATTGTTGGCAATGGAAGAGGGATTTAGTCTCCAATGAATTAGAATTACATGTAAAATATGCGTTTGAAGGGAATCAACATTAATTACAAAAACAATCAAATAGTGGGCCGTGAAGTAACATTACAATGGATTGTAACTAAGTGAAGTGCAAGTCTTTGAAGATAAAAGTTCCTTTGAAACATATAACATAAAATTGTAGAAAATCAAAATATACATTAGTATCAACAAATTGTATTTTGCAGTTTTATTTGTAAAAATGATGGTATTTTTTAATTAAAATTAAATTTTATTTATTTTAATATTACAATATAATTTTATTAAAATTATATAAAAATAATAAATTTTAATTGTAACGTTTTTATTGTACTTAATTTTTTTAATAATATTATATATACATGGGGTTTACTTTTTATTTTATTATTTTGGTAGTTTATTTTTATCTTTTTTTTTAAAATCATCTTTATAATTAGATAGATAATGTTAAAAAAAAATTAGGTTTTGATGTCTTTTTATATTAATACTCAACACTTGGATAATAAAAAGTGGTAGTAATTATTTGGATTGCTAATCGATTGTTAAGTCCATGAGAAGGAAATATAAAAGACCACTTATATTTGTTGATCAAGCAATCCAAGAAGGGTGGTTAGATCATGTGTTAGAACAAGTGACAAAAACTTGAAGAAGAACACACTAACATGCATAACACTTACTTGCTTAGATCATAGGGGGAGCATAATGAACAAAACTAAAGGAAAACCCAACTAAAATGCAAAGAATACAAAATTTTAGTAGGTTTTAATAATTTTTTATTTTAATATTTATTAAAAATATTTTATTTAGAATCGTATGATATGGTGTGATTTTTTTTATTAGTGTAAATTATTTAAATAAAAATAAAAATGTATAATAGAGAGTAAGTAAATGGTAATAATTTTGTTTTCTAGATTAGTATTTTTAACAATTTTTAAGTTGTAAATGAGGTGATGGTAATTGGCATAGGAGGTTTGTTGTTGATAGAAAAGGCAATGTAGAGTTGTCGTTTGTGTTAGTTACATATTTTCAATTGTTAATCTATATTTCTTACAAATAAATTGAAAAGGCATAGAATCTATGTTCACAATTGACAATGTTCCTTTTACTTGTGAAAATGCAATTACAAAATATTAGTGTAGATGAAAATTATTATTGAGCTAGATGTTATAACTAAATTTTTTTTTACAAAAAGTAGTTACAATTTTAAAAAACAAGCTAATGTGTGTTTTTGCATATGGAAAGAATGTTATTTGATAGTTCAATTGTAAAGCTCAAATGACCTTAAAATGGAAATGATACTCCATTAATTTATGATTTTGTACCCTAATGTTATTAACCTCATGTTTTATGTTTACATTATGCATCTTTGTTTAAAGCAATTTGTTGAGTTATTAAATTGCATGTAATCTCTTTTTGGTGTCCATAGTTCCATTTTGTGTTTGTCGTGACCCTTTGTCACCTTCCATATTTACTATGGCTCAACATGTTCAAGAAATGTGACCTACTCCAATTCACTCGCATCAACGGAGTCATGGAATGCTCACAGCGTTTAGATGCACTTTTGGTTTTGTGTGGATCATTTAGGTTCTTTTATTGGGTTTATATTTTCAGTGGGTCAGTTTTGCTTGTGATCAAAGAACAATGGTCACAATTTTGTTTTCAAGGTGGCTTTAATAATTCCATGAATGTATTGGTAAATCGTTCAAGACAATAAAATTGTGGAACACGATCATTCAATAATTCACAATATTTATAAAAGACATATCATACTTAAAATACATGAAATAATTTAACACTTGACTCTTCCTATCATTTTTTAATGATGATTATTTATTTAACATTAACTTTCAAATTAATATAATTTATAACTTTAAAAAACATTAAAAATAATTCATATACTTTTTGTAATTCTTATAATTTTTTTTAATGGTCTATCAAAAAAATTCAGCTTACCATCTAAAAAAAGATTATATTTTAAAATTAAAACAATTAAATAGAGTCATATGACCACCAAATTTAGTCCACTTTAGAATTTTTTAAAAAAAACATAAAAGACTCCTAATTTAATTGGCGACAACTGTCCAACTCTTTTTGGAATTGCACGTGTCAACTGGAGAGAATCACCAGTCTGTGGAGTGTGGAACTGAAAATGTGGTTTCCAAAAAAGAATGGGCAAATCTATCACATTAAGTCCACCATGGAAATTGACGGTATGCAACCTATTTTTAAGTTTCAGACCGTATATCACAGTGAAACCTTTTAAGAGGCTGTAAATTTTCAGTTAATAAAAATAGTAATTTATAAGTAAGCTTTAACTATATTTGAAGAGGATTCCATTGCACAACAATACCACGGCCGTGCAATGATTTTTTAGCCAGTAGCTTAAAAAATCCCTCTCCCTCTCCCTCTCAATATCAATAAAGAATTTTCCACGACAATATGCTACTAGAGTAGAGAATTTATGAAGGGAATAAATCATAATTGTCCCAATACAATATAGAATAGACAAACGTACTGTTGTAACCTGTAAGGCGCATAATCGACAGTGGACGCCGTTTTAGCTCCAGCTGGGTGTGGCAAGTTTGTACAGGGTACGTGTATTTTTATTGTAAAGTATTAATTCCACTCATATTTGATGGAAAAATGGACAATTCCCAATTGCAGACAAAACAACACCATTGATTTCTGCACATGGATCCCAAAACCTTTTAATGGAAGTTCAGTTCATTCCCGGGGATGTCTTTTTTCCAAATGCAAATAATTAAAATTGTACCCGTCCAGGCCCTTCTAAGGGGATTCAGAGCATACCAATTATTTTTGCCACATTTAATTGGAGGGCATGTGTCAAAGAGTATGGCGTAATTTATAATCTATGTATTTATTTTATTGAGTTTGTAAAGTATTTGATGATGTCCGTTATTTTAGATTTGTTAAGCATATCGTAAACCTTTTAATCAATCATTTATAGATGTTTAATATTTTTAGGGAATTTAAAGGTTGGGGGAACACAATTTTCAAGAGCGATATGAGATATTTTTAAAAGTAGGTTAATTAAATAATTTAATTTATGATATTTAATTTTAGTGTTGAATTATGATAATATTAAGTATTAAAAAATATTGTAGATATTAAAATTGAATATTTATAGCATTTTAATCTTATACATTTGATGAATATTAATCAAGGTTTTATCTTTCAAAACTTGTATTCGCTTAAATGTTTCTCTCTTAATCTAGTCCATATCACTCTGATGACCTAGGGCCCTTGTACTACACAAAAAGTTTAAAATCTGATATACATCATTCACTTTCAATTTCAAATCAATACATGTTTTCTAGCCCTCTAGACACTATAGTCCATAGAGGGACACTACCACTTGTGGTAGTGTCTAGATCCTTATATAGTGTCTAGTTGCCAAAAGTCATCAAAATTACAAATGTTTTGAAACTTATGGGTCAGTGTATTTGCCTTATTGAACTCTAACGTGAGATATTTTCAATTTAGGTGAGGTATAAATACAAGTTTAAGCCATCTCATTCCTTATGTAGCAAATACCAAGCAAAAACCTACTAAATCTAAATCAATCAACTGCACAAGCACTCTATTTTGCCCTATTTGTCCTTATTTTCATATCAAGCACAAGGGGAGTCATATTACAGGTCTGAAACATTCAAAGAGTAGCCCATGAATGATATTTGTCAAATTATAAGCTAGATTACTGCATGCATCTTCGTATAGTATATTGTACCCTTGTGCACACACTTTCCCACACATAGGGGATAGTTACATAATTTTGAGACCCTCCTTGGAGTATTGGCTATGTAGGCAATGCCCATTGACAGAGGGGTCTTTGGAACAGTTCAACACCATGAGCCTACTAACCTATTTTTTAGCAAACTCACTCCAAGGATGAAGAGCTAGGGTTTGATCACTCAATGAAGAGTGACACCCTATATCCAAAATATAAATACACTGGTGGAAAGATGATATAAAAACTAAAACAACAAAGTTGGTTGCATCCAAATCTAGTCATTATTTTGTACTAGACACTTGCATCACAATCAAACACTAGTGTCAATTATAGGGTATAGATCTAAAGGTAGTTTCAACGGCCATATAAATGCAATTTTTAAAATCTGATGATTGATATAAAATATTAGACCTGCATATTTTACACTTTTTTCTGTTCCAGATTGCCTATGCATAGTAAACTAGCCAAGCACCATTGTTTCTTATTTATTACAATATCTTTCAATAGTTATACTTCACTATTTTTAACAATCTTAGTTGTATAAATTTAAAATATTATATAATTTTTATATTAATTGGCCTGCTATAGATTAGTTTATCACCCTTGTGCTTGAACTATTTATATATTTTAAACATTATCCATACATTTTCAAATTTAGGGTTCAAGACATCCCCCATGATTTTTGTTTATAAAATCAAGTATAACCTATGAGCAAGAAGAGGTATATATTTATAAATCCATCAACATTGAGAAAAAACAATTTTAAATCTTGCCAAGTGAATAAATACAAACATGTTTGAACCCTTTCATTAAGAAACATACTCCTTAAGCTTGTAATAGTTACCATCCCACTCCTATCACTTGTTGATGACCTACATTGGGTTTTGTGGTCCATACTATAAATAACCAAAAGGGTAGGTCATCACATCATTATCAACATGTTCATCCCCTTATCAAAACAAATATGGATACAAATGAGCAAAATATTCCTTAATTTAATCATAATTTTTTTTGTAAGGTTCATAAGGATATCATTACCTCTTTGCAAACAACAAATGACAAAAATATTCCTCCATGCAAAATAATACAATTACCAAAGGCTCCTAAATTTTCAAATAATGCACTCATAGTGCATGATAAGAGTTCAAAATTTCCATCTTTTTAGTGTGCAATGTTTTACAATATTCATAAATATATCATGGTTTCCTTGCAACTCCAAACAAATGCACAATTACCAAAAGATATTACACTCCCAAACAATGTGCAATTACCAAAGGATCCCAAAAATTCCACTAAATGCATACTTACCAAAGATTCCAAAACTCCTACATGATAAACCACTACCAAATTTTCCAAATGAGGTACCATTACCAAGTGTGCAAAAAAAATTACATAACAACCCTTTATCAAAGGTTCCTAAATGTTAAAAAGATACATCATCTTCAAAAGTGCCAAAACTTGTAAGTGAAGATAAATTACAATAAATTTCAAATGTTACAAGTGATGCAAATATCAAACCATATGCTCATAATGATGAGACATCTATTGTTCATATGTTTCAAATAAATGATGGATTTCAACCAATGATTATATCTTTGCAAACTTCAACAATTCATACTACTTACCTTTTGTCTATGATGAGTACTATTTGAGAGCTCCAAAATCAAGTTTCAATTCTCAAAGTACAAATGTCATCTTACAATGCTATTACCAATTATAATATTATCTAAAATCAACCTCTTTCAAAATGTGTATTTGAATATCCTTATCCATAAGAGTTTATCATGCCAATCTTGCCTTCATTTTTTGGGCATGAAGATCCTTCCCAACATACACTTAAATATGTACAATCTTTTATAAATTGAGCTAAATATGACCAAATATTGTTAAAAGCATTTCATATGAGTCTTACAGATGAAGCTTGTGATTGGTTCTGTAGTTTACCAAATGGTTCCTTGGCTACATTTAATAAATTAGAATATGTTTTCTTCTTGGCCTTTAATGCACACAATGTGCCAAGATTTACATTGGAAATTTTTCAAAACTTCAAATGACATGATGATGAATCTCTTTAAGATCATGCTATTCAATTTAAAAATGCATAATATTCCTTAGCATATCGACCTTCAGATTTGGAACTACAATTCCTTTTTAGTATAGGTCTCATTCCTCCATTAAAGGAAAGGGCATTACATAAATGCTATACCTCATTTATCCACTTATATATGGACATGCACATATATGCTTGCTTCCTACTCAAATATAACAAAGAATTAAATCTATCTCCTAAAAATTACAAATGTTTTGTTCATGATACATATGATGACAATAAATTACCAAGTGAATATAATGAGTAAACATGTGGCATCCCAAATATTTATATGAAACCTTGACAAAATTTACTAAATATGGGACCAATACCAAATGGACATACTTTGAAATTAATTCCAAACCCACCAAGCAAGAAATATCTTTGCCAAAAGGATCTAACAATCACATTATTCATGGGTGAAACTTATTTTCACTATAGCCATATTGATCTTACAAAGAAATAATTTTTTTGTAATGAAAGGAGTTTGAAACAACTTGGTTTTACCATCAAGGGCTTATATCATAAAGGAATTTGGAAAAACTCATTGGGATAATAATATTACCAATTGCTTGTGGATCATGTCTTATCCAAATGAAAGTATGGGTCATGCCCCATACAAATCAACACAACTTTACATTGGGTTCATTTTGGCTATACCAAATGGATGATAAAATTGATCAAAATGAATAAGGTATTTCATTCTCCTACAAGGGAATATTAGTTCATGTATGACATGATGGTGATGGTAAAACTATTAAGCAAGCAAGGAGATAAGAAGAGCATGCTATGAAACTTTTTCACTCAGAATTCTCAAATTTTAACAAATTTGATCCCTTCATTACACATTAAGAAAAACATTCCAACAATTTTCAAAAATATAAAAAACAATAAAATGTTCTAAAAATATAAAAACATTAAAGTAGTTCAAAAATACAAAAATATTCAGCATCCCCAGATTTTATTACCTCCTTGGCATCTATGTTGTTTGATTTTACATTAGTAGATAACATATCATTTCATTCCTATTTACACATATGTTTCTCACATATTTGAGTGTGATACATGCATATTTAGACACATGATATATGCACTTCCAAATGTTGGATATTTCCTCTACTCACGTCATATAGTACGTTGGGGGCATCTACTTCTTTGATCATGACTGATATAGGTTATATATCCTTTATGATCATTTCTATATTAATATGTTTGAGCTTGGATTGATAGCACATGTCTATATCAATGCTTATATCTTTCATATTGTACTTGATATGCCATACTACATGAATTTTTTGCTAACACATATATACAAAGACTAGTATAATATGCTTACCTTGGTTGCTTATGCTTCATCTATTTTTCATTTATTTGCATGTATTACATTATTTGTGGAACATGAATATGTTAATTTATTTTTGGCCCTTATACCATTTTATGTCATTTAGACACTTGAATATGTCATTCCATTGTGATTGGACATTTAAATATGTCATTCATTTCGATTGTATGGCATATGAACATGCCCCTTATATGAGGTCTCCTTAGACCATTCCTTTGAATTACATTGAGTACTCTTATGTGTGTGATTGATTATTTGTTGATCTTGTATTTTTACTCTCTATACATTTCCATGATTTATATCATGCATCTTAGGACTGATATGATCACATATTACGAGCCTAATTGATATATCTACTTCAACATGTTATCCCTATATGCTACATGATTCATACATAGATTATACATCTACATTATCATTTTGAGGTAAGTTACCTGCTATATTATATTTCCCTTACTTCAAAAGGGGGGCATACCAGTGGGGGCATGCCAGAGAAGCATGACCTCCACATTTTTCACAATTCCATATTTCAGTGGGGGTATGCCATAAAAACATGACCTCCACACTTATACACATTATCAATTTCCATATTTTAGTGGGGGCATGTTATAAAAACATGAATTCCACTCTTATACCATTACTCAGTATCTCCATATTTCAATGGGGGCATGTCACAAAGACATGACCTCCACACATGCATAATCTATAATTCAGTTCCATGATTCAGATATACACTTGGGTCATAATCATATACATTGCACTGAATTTTGATATATTTTAAACAAAGTTTTTCAAATTTATGACACACATACTCCAACTCAGATATATTATATACATATATGCCATGCTATTTCACTAAAAATTATAAAACTTAATAAGTATACTACTCACCATGATGCATTGATTACACCAGGATGTACTATTATCAAGTCTTTTCTATTGCAACACTTTGTTCACTTTATAGGTTGAAGTGATTAAATCATTCAACCTCACCATATTTATATATTGGAGTGATTAAATTATCTAATCTCACTATATTTATACGATTACTTAATTAAATCACTCACCCTCACTATGTATATATATATATATATATATATATATATATATATATACACTTGAGTTATGCAATTAAGATATAATGATTTCAATGGTCATGTTACAACTCATTTTTACACCAAATTTGGGCATATTACCTCTCATATCCCTCTTCAAAATATCCAAGGTTTAGGTTTGAACCTTATCCAACTCTAATACTTCAAAAAGAATCATATTTACTAAGTTAAGGCATCAAGAGGCAACATGGTTGCATCGACACACAAGTGTACTCCTTCCTTGCTCTTTTTCTTTTCAAGTATTTTAATTATTTAAAATTTTATATTATGAAAACTAATAACTCAATTTATAACTATAGGGGCTTTTTTTTGCTCTATTAGGGTTTCTTCATGCGTATTATAGATTCAACCCTCAGTTTTTTGTCAATCCAGCTTATTTTCATACGTGGCCCTTATTAGGTTGCCTACATGACTATAATTTATTACCTTTTAAGGTTTCTCATCTTCAGGTGAGGCCAACCTATTTAATGAATTCTTCTCATTCTCTCCTAGTTGATTCAACTATGAAGAAGAATGGTAGAGCATTGAGTAATGGCCCCATGCAAGTGCCCAAGGAAGTTTATATCGAAGGTCTACCATGAGATAACTCTTCAAACATGATGTTATTTTACCCATTCTAGAATTTAACTCTGCTTGTCAATGGCTAGAATAGTTCTTTTTGATAAGATATTTTGTGGGTTAAATTCCTTCTAAAAGTATGTTTAGATCTTGGGTTCAAACCCACTGGGCTAATCATGACATAAATCTTGAGAGCATCTAGAATATGACCAAGGGATTTTTTTTGATCCATTTTTCCAACCCTTCCCATGCAAGATGTATCCTCTATAAGTTAGCCACATGGTATTTTAGGAACTCACTCATGGTTCTCTCCCCCTAGACATGGGACTTTATAGTCTCTGAGCACACTACTCTCAAGGTCCTAGTCTAGGTAGAATTTCCAAGTCTCTCACTCCCCTATTGGAATTTTATTCACTAGATTGCTTCCTCCATAGGTCAGGTTATTTTTCATGAGTAAAGCAGGGTCTAATTTGATAGTCCATATAAGTAGGTTTGTGTAGAGTTAGACCTTTCTTAGGGCCTTAAATATTTTGTGGAGGTTCAAGTTGGAGAGGTGAGACACTCCCAATGGGTTCTATATATCAATAACAAGCCACTGGTCATTAAATTTACGACTATCCCCTTTAACTAGCCCATAATAATGTGGCCTAATTTCTCATCCTCTCCTCCTAAGCCCTCTCCAAAAGTTAGAAAAAAACTAGATAAAGATGGATGGACTACGATAAGGAAGAAGAACAACCACATTAAAACCATGAGATCAAATGTAGGAAATACTAAAGGAGGCAAGTCATCAACTAGTACTGGTCCACAAGACCAAGATCCTACTGAGAAAGAGCCTTATTAGGCTGAAGATCTAAAAGTGATAGAAAAACCTAAGGTCTACAACACCCTTGTTGTAGCCAATGTTCTATCTCATGGTCCTGAGGCTTCTCCACCTAGTTTTTCTAGTTTTTTAGACTTGTAGTCAACCTCTCTACCACTTTTTGCTTAGTGGGATGCACCCAAATGCTCTCACAACCCTCCTAGGAGGTGTGAAGAGTCAGAGGAAGGAGAGTATTAGGTTGAATATGATTTGAGAAAACAATCAGAATTAGATGTTTTTTTAAATGCCAATAGTGGGCATTTTCTATAGAATCGTTATGATGCCTTAGAAGGCCTAGACTCCGAAGATATGTCTCTCAACACCCATCATCTATGAATTGATTTTCATGGAATCTTCAAGGTCTTACAAACCCAAAATGCAATTTTATTGAGAATGATTTCAAAATGAAGTTTATTGAGATGGACATTCATTGTCTGCAAGAAGTGAAGGTGGCAAATTTTTTATTGATGGAGATCAATAACTCTATCTGGCATAATAGTATTATTATGCATGGTAATCATGAGGTAGGACATGGTAGTGTGATCACATTTATTTCTCCAAGATGGTGACCTCACTTAGTACAATCTAGTGTGGACCCCACCAATAGGTTAGTTTGGGCCCTTTTCAACATTGAAAGCCATTTCTTTAGATTTATTAATATTTATGCTTCAAATGATGCCATTGAGTTTACTCATTTATGGTGATGGATTTTGGATGATCTCCTTGATGTTCATTGCGTCATTTATGGTGACTTTAATATGATGACATCTCCTGAAGACAAAGTGGGCCACCTACCAATGTGTTGGGTAGTGTTGATGCAGTGGATTGCACCCTGGGCAGGAGGCCGAGCCCCTACCTTCCACATGCAACAATGGAAACTCCCCTCTCGCCTGTGGGATCGGCAAAGCTGGGGGGAGAGTCTCTAGATAAGGGATAGCTCCCTTTGATGTATCTTTTAGGCCCTGGATTCCCTACTGATAACAAATAAATGGAAAAAGGAGCGGGGGTGAAAAGGGAGAAGGATGCTGAAAATAAATCCTAAACCTAAATTAAAAAGGTGATACACCAAAAAAGGTGATACACTCAGCCCGAACATACACTTTTCACCAAGAAGAAGTCGTCTGACACTTCATCTGATGTGGGAGACTATTTTGTATCAGTGAGTTAGGGGTCCATAGAGATACAAGGAGGAAGAACTATCAAAGGTGCTCTGAGACACACTTTGGCAGCCTATTCACATGCACCTATATTCCTGCTGTAGACACTTCTAGTAGACCTGTAGAAGAAGAAACTTCACAATGCACTAGACATGTTGGAATCGTTCTGTGAAAAGCATAAAATAAAATGACTTCACATAAAAAGAAAACATAGACATATGTGTGAGTGCAAGTTCAAATGGAGGTAAAAATTGCTAAGTCTTGATTCAAGGTAAAAATTTGGTAGAGTTCTGCCTTACAAAACCCTGAGATTTTTGGGTAGAGCTTTGCCTTATAGGCTGAGAGATCCCCCTCAAAATGAGAAGTTTACAATATATAGAAAGAGGAGAAGAAGTAAAGGTGCCCCTTTTGAAAAAGACTTTTTGGCATCCTTGACAAGCTGGCCCATGTGCGTTTGTGAGCATCAGGAAGAGGAAGTCACTGTTGCTGATGTCATTCTTCTAGAAGAGGCCTACTAGAACCATGTTGTGTAATTGCAGGGCTTGACTTTGGTGTTTAAACATTAATGTGAACACATGGGCTGCACTTCTTTTTTTGCAAATAAGACTGCTCCTTCCAAATTTTTACGCGTTTTGTCTACTTATAAATGCAAAATGGAGAAAGCAAGCTGTGCCACTTACTATTTGCACTGTTTGATGACCAACTGGAAATAACTCGCCTCCCCTCACCACTTGGACTATTTTGTCTTTTCCTTGCCTTGTCTCTTCCTAGTTTTGTCTCTTTCTGGATCCTTCGGCCCTCGAGGCTATCTTCATGGTGGGTCGCTGGCTCCTTGGGCTCTTTTCTAGTTGGCGCTCAAGCATTTAAAAATCAAACAGCTATTCCCCTACTAAAAAATTGATGTTTGTGGGCTCGTCACTATTTTAAAATCAATGGCTAGTCCATTTCTCTAAAATTGATAGCTTCAGAGACGTCATTGTCCTTTGACAATTTACTCGGCCTTTCCCTTTTCTTTGGCTTCTTGTTGCTTCCCTTTCCTTCGGGCTTCTTGTTTTGAACCCTCCTGAAGGGAAGGTGTCCCTTCGGCTTTGGAGAAGTGCCTTTCTTTTTGGCTGAGAGTCCCCCGCAAGGGCACTTGCCCTTCGAGGTCCTTCAGCTCCCTTGGTTTTGAAATTCTTCAGAGCTTTCCCATGGACTTTTCCCTGTGGACTTTTCCCCATAAACTTTTTCCCACAGACAAAAAGTCTGCAAGAATTGTTTCGAGCACTTTGCCTTAGTCTTTCAGAATTTCTCTTGGGCTTTTCCTCCTGCAGCCTTCCTTCAAATTTCTTTGGAATTTTTGTCTGAAGGAATTCGTTTGGATAAAAACTCTGAAGAAATTATTCTCGCCTTTGCCTTAGTATTTTTTACTTGTCTTCCTTTGGATTTTCTTGCTCATAGCCCTTCCGAATTTCTTCAGACTTTTTGTCCGAAGGAATTCCTTCAGACAAAAAGTTTGAAGAAATTATATCTTTGTATTTTCCTCTCGTTTGCCTTCAAAAGTGCCCTTCAGGAAAATTGGAAGGCACCCGGGTGTTACGAAAAGTACCAAATTCATTCATGTATCTCCCCGAAGGGTAAGTGCTCTGTGAGAAATTTGAAAATGACCCTTCCAAAGGTTGCTTGCTTCCTTTGCCTTAAACACATTTCCAAAAGAAACTTACCTTTCTGGCTTTCTCTTTGTGGCCTCTTTGCAAATGTTCCCTGCCCTCCGCAAGGGCGCTTGAGTCTGGAACTACCATCCACAAGGGCACTTGAAATGGTTTGTTTTGCACCTAAGTGTTGGGAACTCATCTTTGCCTACAGAGTTCATAGAAATTTTCCCTACATAGTTCATAGAAATCCCTGTGGAGTTTGTAGAAATGCCTGTGGAGTCTGTAGAAATGCCTGCAGAGTCCGTAGAAATTCTTGTAGAGTATGTAGAAACTTCCAAGACTTGTGCAAAACCAAAAAATGTACTGGATTAGAACAATAGGGGAAAAAGGGGGGACTGATTTTGGCATGTAGGACCAAAATGGTCAACAAATTGGTGACTCCCAGGGGAAGCATGCCTGCTATGCTTAGAGACCAGTTGCCTTAAAATCCATTGGTCACGAAGTTAGAATGCAGCTTTGAAGAAAGGTTAAAAACAACCCCGATGGATCCAAGAATCAATCATAAAGATTTTTACCCCAGACACAAGGGAAAGCACACACAAGACTAAAAACACTACTAACATGTGAAAACTGCACTTAGGGAAAGCAATAAAGAAAACTGAAAGCAAACTACTATATATAGCTAACCAAGTATATTTTATTCCCTCCTGGATCAAAGGGAAAACTTCTTAAGTCCCCTCCCTGGCTAGGAAACTTACGGTGCCAGACAAGTAGCTGAATGGGATGGAGACTTGGTGACCTGCTCTTCTTGCCTATCACCTTGATTGGCCTACATCCGAGTGGATTAGGATCAAACATGCTTCCAACATATACGTATTCTTTTTGTTCTCGAAAGCTTGTTAAATGCTGGCTCTTCATGCTAGTGTGTTTCACTAAGAAATCGATGGCTGTTGGCTCATCACCATAAGCCCTTTGATATGCATAGTCCCTTTGTAATGCATCATGGTTTGACCTGTTCTCTTTTGCTTCATTGAAGACCCTGTCAAATTCAACCTCTACTCCCTCATGGCCTTCTTGAAGAAGGGTGACTATTGTGATGTCTAAAATGGAATCAAAAACTTATTGGTCATCCCACATAACATCACCTTCTTGTTCAAATCTCTCTTCTTCAAAACTATCCTCAAGATGGACATGCCTCTCCTTTTCCTACTCAAGGATCAAAGTTTCTAGTTGTTCAAAGACATCCATATGATCCTCCTCCAATTCAGGCTCCTTAGCATAGTCATCCTCCTCATTGAAGCAACAAGGAAGTTCATCAAACAAAGGAGGAGAGAGCTCACCATGCTTACGTTCCTCTTCATATTGCTGGAACATCTGCATGTATGCATGTCCTGTGTCTTATCCATTGTCAATGATGTCTTCAGAAGGAGCATCGATGATGGTTTATTCTTCATTATAGCTCATGATAGCCTCTTGGGAAACTGTAGATTGGATCTTCTACTCCTCACTCACCTCCTGCAAGACAGGTTCCACCTTGAGAAGGGGTGAAGTGAAAAAACCATGTGAAAGAGGAGGCCATCCTTGAGCTAGAATCAAATGATTCTCCTCTCTCCATTTGGCTAACACTTCATCTATATCAGGTGTGGCTTGATAGCTCTCTTGGATGTGCATAGATGGGGTGTGTTCAGACATGTCCATCACACGTTGGCTGAGGAATCTCTCTCTAGATTCCAACTCTGTAATTCTCCTAGCTATGTCTTCTTGGAAGAGCATTTCTTGGAGGTCACTAGCATCATCATGGTGAGTAGGAGTAGCTTCATATTCTTTGAGGTTTTGAGCAAAACCTTTCTCCTCCTCCTTCCTGCCCCAAGATTCCATTGTTTGCTTCTAAGTTAGGATCTCAGAATTGGAATTTTGCTCCTATGAATAGGTAGCAACTTTGTTTTCTTCAAGGTCATGAACTGGTTCATGATTTTCCCTCTTCCAACTTGGAATCTAGAGATCATACTAAGAGACTTGAGGAAGTTGGGGAAGGCTAGGAAGGGTCTGCTAATGTACAAGAAGAGCTGCTTCAAGAGAGATGTGCTGGTTCATGACTTTCCCTCCAAAGGAAGACTCACAATCTAAGGAATTGAGAAGGTTCATCTCCATGGGAGGCTACTCTAGTTACCCTTGATGTTTGAAGGCTAGGTGCACGGGGTTAAGATCAGGATTGATTGATACATCAGATGAGCTAGAATGAGCAAGTGTCATCTGATAGAAAGGATTTGGTGCACAAGAGGGGGCTTTCTTTAGAATAGGAGGGGGCGCGCAAAGCTGACTGCCTTGCATGAATGGATTCTTCTATTTTGCTACCTCCTCTTCCATGGATTTCAAGGCTTCAACTTGCTTTAACAAACACTCCTCTTTGTACATCAGCTCTTGTTGATATCTATACCGCTCATATAATTTGTCTATTTCCACCACCTGCTTCTCAAACTCCAGTGCTACTTCTCTTATTATTGAAGGGCAACTAGGAGAGCTACTTGAGGTGATTGCATGAAAAAATTGAGCTTGATTAAATCCATATGAAGGAATACAAGGCCAATGATTTTGTGTGAAGGGATTATACATACGAAAAATGAGATTTCTTAATGGCACCAAACTGCTTAACCAACTGATTCAACTTGGATTTGCCATTAGTGTTGATGCAAAAGCCTCCAAAGGTTGGTTGATTAAAGAACACACCAAAAATTCTTCAACTCTTTGGACACAACTTGTCCTAGTTGGTCCCACCAGGTGTGCCAAAAACTATTGACGCAGTGGATTGCACCCTGGGCAGGAGGCCGAGCTCCTACCTTCCACACGCAACAATGAAAACTCCCCTCTCACCTGTGGGATCAATGAAGTTGGGGGAGAGTCTCTAGATAAGGGCTAACTCCCTTTGATGTATCTTTTAGGCCCTGGATTCCCTACTATGAACAAATAAATGGAAAAAGGGGGGGGGGTGAAAAGGGAGAAGGATGCTGAAAATAGAATCTAAACCTAAACTAAAAAGGTGATACACCAAAAAAGGTGATACACTCAACCCGAACATACACTTTTCACCAAGAAGAAGCCATCATACACTTCATCTGATGTGGGAGACTCTTCTATATCAGTGAGTCAGGGGTCCGTAGAGATACAGGGAGGAAGAACTATCAAAGGTGCTCTGAGACACACTTTGGCAGCCTATTCACATGTGCCTATATTCCTACTGTAGACACTTCTGGCAAACCTGTAGAAGAAGAAACTTCACAATGCACTAGACATGTTGGAATCATTTTGTGAAAAGCATAAAATAAAATGAATTAACACAAAAAGAAAACATAGACATATGCGTGAGTGCAAGTTCAAATGGAGGTAAAAATTGCTAAGTCTTGATTCAAGGTAAAAATATGACAGAGTTCTGCCTTACAAAACCCTGAGATTTTTGGGCAGAGCATTGCCTTATAGGCTGAGAGATCCCCCTCAAAATGAGAAGTTTATAATATATAGAAAGAGGAGAAGAAGTAAAGGTGCCCCTTTTGAAAAAGACTTTTTGGCATCCTTGACAAGCTGGCCCATGTGCGTTTGTGAGCATCAGGAAGAGGAAGTCACTATTTTTGATGTCATTCTTCTAGAATAGGCCTACTAGAACCATACTATGTAATCACTGGTCTTGAATTTGGTGTTCAAACATTAATGTGAACACATGGGCCACACCTCTTTTTCTACAAATAAGACTACTCCTTCTAGATTTTTATGTAGTTTATTTGGTTATAAATGCAAAATGGAGAAAGCAAGTCGCGCCACTTAATATTTGCACCATTTGATGACCACCTGGCAATAACTCACCTCCCCTTGCCACTTGGATTGTTTTGTCTCTTCCTTGCCTTGTCTCTTCCTAGTTTTGTCTCTTTCTGGCTCCTTCGGCCCTCAGGGTTATCTTCTTAGCGGGTTGCTGGCTCCTTGGGCTCTTTTCTGGTTGGTGCTCAAGCATTTAAAAATTAAATGGCTATTCCCCTACTAAAAAATTAACATTCTTAGGCCCGTCACTATTTGAAAACCAACGGCTAGTCTATTTCTCTAAAATTGACGGCTTCAGAGATGTCGTCATCCTTTGACAATTTACTCGACCTTTCCCTTTTCTTCGGCTTCTTATTTCTTCCCTTTCCTTCAAGCTTCTTGTTTTGAACCCTCCTAAAGGGAAGGTGTCCCTTTGGCTTTGGAGAAGTGCCTTTTTTTTGGCCAAAAGTCCCTCGTAAGGGTACCTGCCCTTTGGGGTCCTTCGGCTCCCTTGGTTTTAAAATTCTTCGGAGCTTTCTCGTGGACTTTTCCTTGCAGACTTTTTCTCATGGAAAAAAAGTATACAATAATTGTTTCAAGCACTTTGCCTTAGTCTTTTAGAATTTCTCTCAGGGTTTTCCTCCCGTGGTCTTCCTTCAAATTTCTTCAAACTTTTTGTCTGAAGGAATTCGTTCGGACAAAAAGTCTGAAGAAATTATTCTCACCTTTGCCTTAGTATTTTTTACTTGTCTTCCTTTGAATTTTATTGCTCATATCCCTTCCAAATTTCTTCAGAATTTTTGTCTGAAGGAATTCCTTCAGACAAAATTTCTGAAGAAATTATGTCTTTGTATTTTCCTCTCGTCTGCCTTCAAAAGTGCCCTTCGAGAAAATTAGAGGGCACCTGGGTGTTACAAAGAGTCCCAAATTCATTCCTCTATCTGCCCGAAAGGTAAGTGCTCTTTGGGAAAGTTGAAAATGACCCTTTCAAAGGTTGCTTACTTCTTTTTACTTAAACAAATTTTTGAAAGAAACTTACCTTTCTGGCTTTCTCTCTTTGTGGCCTCTTTGCAAATGTTCCTTGCCCTCTGCAAGGGCTCTTGAGTCTGGAACTGCCCTCCGCAAGGGCACTTTAAATGGTCTATTTTTCACCTAAGTGTTGGGAACTCGTCTTTGCCTACAGAGTCCGTAGAAAACTTCCTTACAGAGTTCATAAAAATGCTTGTAGAGTCCATAGAAATTCTTGCAGAGTCTGTAGAAACTTCCAAGACTTGTGCAAAACCAAAAAATGTACTAGCTCAGAACAATAGGGGAAAAAGGGGGGACCAATTTTGGCTTGTAGGACCAAAATGGTCAATAGGTAGTTGGTGAAAGGGAGGCATGGTATTATATGTGCATTAAATGGGGATTTTATGATCCAAATTTAATCTACTATCCTTTAAATGAAGTGTGGTACACCTAGAGCAATCTTATGGATGGCCCTACTTAGATTATGAAGTGCCTAAATAGAGAAATTATGTCTACCCAACCGTATTTTTCTTTTAATAATATTTTTTCTCCTTTGATGTAGGCTCTACCAAATTTTAGGCTTTCTGAACACTCCCCCATTGGTTTTTTAGTGACATGGTAGTTCATGAAACCTAAGGTTCATAAAACCTAATTATTTCTCATACCTTCCTACTCAAGTATGATACCACTTTGGCACACATTCATAGAGTTTGGAATCTGGATCCCCATCTTATATAAGATTCTGGTTGGATTATTTGGTGAAATGATGCCATCAAAAGGACTTATCTCTTTTTGAGAATCTATTGCCACCAACTTGCTAAAATTTGATGACACTCTTACTCTTCTACTTCCATAGAGCTTAGCCGTGTGACTTAACCTTGGAAAAAAATCCCTTCAATGAGATCTTGTAGGTCAGAGTCTCTTATTTATGGCATCACATCTAGATTGTAGATAATTACAATTCCTAGGGAGATCAAATCAAAGCCAAGATCCACTGGCTTAAGATAGGGGACAAAGCCTCCAAAGAGTTCTTTCAAATGCATAGAGATAAAAAATTGAAGCAATAAATTTAGGCTATCTCTGATGCTAGTAGGAGACTATCAGAGACATTACAGATTGTTCAAGCCTTTGCCACCATTATCAATAGGTGTTCAGAGTTCAAGAATCCTCCATAGAGCATGACATAACCCTTCAATATTGTCTCACAGTAGTGCCTTGAAAACTCACTTCCACTCATTGAATAGATTGAAATAGGTTCTTCACTTTGGATGATCTACAAGAGGTAGTGGCTCATATGGTGAATGATAAGGCTCTAGACATTGATGGTTTTCCCTATGAATTCTATAAAACCCTTTGGGATCTTGTGGGTTCTAAATTATAGCATGTATATTAAGAAGCCTTTTGTACACAATCTCTATGGAAGAATAGAAATAAAGGAAACATTAAATTCATACCTAAACAAGGGGATCTCAAGGTGATCTATAATTGGTAGTCGATAACCCTCCTAAATGTTTCCTATAAAACCATTGCTAAAACTCTAGCACTCTAGTTGCATAATTTGTTGTCACACTTCATTCTCTCTGAGTAAACATGATTCATTAGAACTAGATATATATTAGACAATGTCATTGTGGTTTGGGAAGGAATGGATTGGGATAAGAGATCTAATAAAAAATCTATGTTCATAAAAATTGACTTTGAAAATGCTTATGACCATATTGAGTGGCCTTTCTTAGTATCCATGCTTAAAGCCCTAGGCTATGGGGTAAATTTCATTCAATCTATCCAGATGCTTTTTTCAGATTCCTCAACTATTTTCTATATTAATGGAGACACCTTTGAACAATTTGGTTTATTTTGGTCTATTTACCAAGGATGCCCATTAGCACATGCACTATATGTGATTATAGCAAAGGGTTTTGGATATGTTCTTAGCAATGCCCAAGCTAGGGGCCTTGTTAAATGAATCTCTCTCCCTCTAGATAAATAAAACCCTTAAGAAGATATGAAATTATTGAATGGCTACTTTACTGATGATTCTTTCCTTACTATTATTGAAGAAGAGGACAATGTGGATAATTCCTTACAGTGTTTCAACACCTTCTACCTTGCCTCTAGCTTAAGAATCCAATGGAAAAAAACTTGTTACTATAGGGCATCATACCTCCCCCCACTAATGTGGGCTGCCAAGTATGGTTGGGCCTAGATCCAACATGATGAAATATTCATGTTTATTATCATCCCTTTTACTTTTGATTGCTCTCTACCCATGATGTGGCAATATGTTTTTGATAGAGTAGCAAAGAAATTGGAATATTAGGTGACTAAGCCCTTATTGTTATCAAGAAAATTTCAAATCTACTTGAAAGTTATTTCAACCACCCATGTTTACTACTCTTCATGTTGGGTGCCTTCCAATAATTCTTATCAAAAACTTGAAAAACTTCTCAAGGACTTTCTTTGGGCCAATTTTTCACATGGCCATGAAATCTATAGGGTTTCTTGGAAATACCTTTGCCTCATGCGAGATGCCATAGGTATGGAGCTCATCGACATGGCTCATTAAGGAGTTTTCTTATGTGCCAAATGGATTGTACAAGCCATTGATGTCAAGGAAGTTTGAAAGGTTTTTTTTTGACACTACATATCTTCAGGGCTTCTTAAAGGCAAAAAAGATTGGAAAGGGTTAGATTCTCCAATCTGCTCATCATCAAAACCCCTATTCAAATTATAGGGTCTTTTGTGTCTAAAAGTATCTAGAAAGCATGGGAAAAGATCAAACCATGGCTTATATAGAATGGCTCAGGGTTTTGAGATGGGTTGTCTATTAACTCACATTCACTATGGTGGTCACTTGTTATGAACTTGAGTGAAGTCCCTCTAGTTGAGGTTCCCTAGATAAATTATCTCAAGTTGTTTTGTTGAGGCATTCATACTATCCAAGACATATTTTATAAGTAGTCTCACTCTTGTCTATCCTAGGAGGAGGTGAAAACCAAATTATGATTAGCCAATGTTGATAGAGAATCTTACAAAAAAAATCCTTAGTATTATTCCACCTTTATTGTTTCATAAAATATTTGTTAATTATACTCATCCTTGGTAAAAGGATTGGAAGTTGTATGTTGAAACTCTGTTTCATGATTACACTCCCCAGCTTGGATATGAGTGGCTTACTCCCCACATGCCTATGGTGGACAAGCTCAACTCTTGTTGGGGTATTCATTCTTTAGTTTGCACTTGGCACTTCCATTTTCATACTATTTGAGAGGCTTGATTGGAGCCTAAGTTAGCTAACTTTACTTGGTGTGTTCT
Organism: Torreya grandis; assembly: GCA_037957365.1. NCBI lineage: Eukaryota > Viridiplantae > Streptophyta > Pinopsida > Cupressales > Taxaceae > Torreya > Torreya grandis. The sequence goes on along the minus strand of JARHVA010001851.1, from coordinate 921,891 downwards.
ATATCAAGGCCTATCTATAGGTAGATGGCTTGTGCATTTAGGAATTTCCCTTCCCAAATGCTCTTCTATGGCCATCTAGAAATTCTCCCTCATCTTTTTTGACACCACTCTAAAGCCCAATGGGTTTGGACATGGATTCATGACCTTTTCAAGACTTTCTAACCTAAGTTTTTTCAATGGTAGTATATCCTTCTTGGAGATAAACCCACCTTGCCTTTTAAATACACCCAAGTTTGGCATACTTTCAAAGTGGAGATTTTATTTTGGTTAGAAAGAAATAAATAATGCAGTGTTTAGCAATGCTTCTTCATATTATAATTTTTATGCTCTCAATTAATCCTCTATTATTTCCAATGTGATTTTATAGATTCAAGTGTAGGAAAATAAAGTTGCCATAGAGCTTGGCCATATTCAAGACCTTCTCACTCATTAGGGAGATGCTCCTTGTGCTATGGCACAAATTCCTCCTTCTTCACCTAGGGATAATAAAATTGATGGAATAAATGCTAGTCCTTCTCCCTAAGGTGGGAACCAATGTAGTGAGTCTCAGTACTACTCTCATAGTGGCAATATATATTAGTGCATGTCTCTACCTAGATAACAGTGAGGGTGGCAATCCCTACCTCCTTCCCCTACTAGGAAGGATAGTTTGGGTGTTATTCATCCTCCTCTATGTCTAGATTCTTGGGGGCACCACTTGAATGTCAGATAGACATGATGGATAAGTTATCCAGAGTCTCTTTGGCCATTTCTCCTTCTTAACCACAATAAGATGAAAGGGACACAACTCAGGCTTCTGGTTGATAGCTAATTCTAGATGGTAATGACTTGGCTAGCTTGGGTTGGGGTCCAGATGATATGGATCCTCTACCTTCGAACCTTGTTCTGGAATCTTAATGTTTTATTTATGATATTATGATGATTCATTCCTATGTGGGTCCTGACATTGTTTTTATTTCTATTTTTTCCCGTTCCTAGGCTTGGCCTAGTCTGAATTGAGTTGTGCTTCCATACTATTTATTTTTGGTGTTTTTTTTGTATATATATATAAATAAAATATATAATATACAAAAAAAACACCAAAAATAAATAGTATGGAAGCACAACTCAATTCAGACTAGGCCAAGCCTAGGAACGGGAAAAAATAGAAATAAAAACAATATATATATATATATATATATATATATATTTCATCAAAAAAATCATATTATATGTGTTGATTTATACTATAACATAATCTTGGTTGTAGGTCATACACTAACAAATCATTTGAATTGGGACCAACCAAAGGCAAGGTGTGTTGTACACACTAAGGTGCAGATTTATTTCTTTTAACCTAGTAATTTCATCCTTATGCATTACTAGATTAAAGAGGGGGAATGTAGATAATAAACATAAATATTTATAACATCTTAGTCTTGTACATATTTTAAATATTCATCAGGGCTCTACCTTTTAGTTCTAGATCTCCTTGTTGTCGATGCTTATCACTTAGTCTAATCCATATCATTATGATGACCTAGGGATCTTTCACTACACAAAAAGATTAAAAATTGATAAACATCCTTCACTATAAGTTTTACATCAATACCTATTTTATATCCCTCTTGACACTATTGGCCACATAGGGACACTACCACCGACAATAGTGTTGAAATCCTTATCTAGTGTCTAGTTGCCAAAAGTCATCCGAATCATAAATATTTTAAAACCTATGGGTCAGATTATTTGTATTACTTAACCTTACCATGATATATTTTCAAAAGGTGTGGTATAAATACAAGTCTAAGCCTTTTCATTCCTTATATAGAAAACACCAAGCAAATACCTACTAAAACTAAATCAATCAATTGCAAAAACACTCTACTCTACCCTATCTATCCCTATTTTCATATCAAGCATAAGAGAAATGATATTAAAACTCTAAATAATTCAAATACATACTTATAATCCCTAATCACTCCCTTATAATCCTAATTGACCATCACCATCCCTCAAAGACAACAAGGTAAATATATAGTCACTTTTTAGGTTTTTGTGCCTTTAAGATTACTTGCTAACATAGTCTTAGGTTTGTAAAAATCAAATTTTACAAACCACTCTCTTTGAATTCAATATAAATTGGTGTGATTAGGGTAATAAGATCACATTGATGGCCTGTGCACATTGAATGACCATTTTGTGTTAATTTTAATTATTTTTGATTAGGGTAACATAGATCATGTTGATGACCTGTGCACATTGAATGACCCTTTTATGTTAATTTCACTTGTTCATTATCCCTCCATCATTATTAGTCACTTCCTCCTCATCCCTCATCACCCCTAGTCAATCTCTCTTTATTCCTAATTATCCTTAATCACTCCCTAATTTACCCTTGCATCCCTTAACATCTCTAATCATTCCTTCCTTATCTTTAATCACTCCCCCATTGACCCTCATTATCCCTCATCATCCATAAGCACTCCATCATCCCTCATCATCCCTAATCAATCCCTCCTCATCCATAATAATACATAATCACTTCTTCCTCATCTATAATAATAATCCTTAATCACTCCTTCATTGACCCTCACCATCCCTCATCATCCTTAATCACTCTCTCATCGTCCCTAATCACTCCCTCATTGACCCTCACCATCCCTCATCATCCTTAATTACTCTATCCATTATTATTCCTAATCACTCCCCCTCATAACTTATAATAACTAATCACTCCCTCCTCATCCTCATTAACCCTCACCATCCCTCATAGACATCAAGGTAAACATATAGTCAATTTTTAGGTTTCTATGCCTTTTGTATTTCTTATTGGGATTTTTAGGAGTCTCAAGTTTGTCAAAATTAATTTTACAAACCACTCACTTTGAATTCAAGAAAAATTGGTGTGATTGGGGAAACATAGGTCACATTGATGACCTAGGCACATCAAACAACCACTTTGTGTTAATATCACTTACTAGTCATCCTCCCTCATCCCTAATCACTTTTTCCTCATCCCTCATCACCCTGAATCACTCTCTCCTCATTATTCATTGTCCCTAATTACTTCATCATTAAACCTAACCATCCCTCATCATCTCTAATCACTCCCTTATTGACCCTCATTCACCCTCACCAATGCTCCATCATCATTAATCACTCTATTATCTATCATCAACCCTAATCACTCCATCCCCATCCCTAATATCCATAATCACTCCCTCCTCATCCTTCATCATCCCCAATCACTCCATTATTAACCCTCACCATCCCTCATCATACCTAATCAGTCCCTCATTAACCTTCACCATCCCTCATAATCCCTAACCACTCATTCATCATCCCTCACCATCCCTAATCACTCTCCCCCATCCCTTATAATTCATAATCAATCCTTCATCTTCCTCATTGACCCTCACCATCCCTCACCATCCATAATCACTCCTTCATTATCCATAATCACTCCCTCATTGACCCTCACCATAATAATCATCCTTAATGATTCCCTCATTATTCCTCATCATCCCTTCTCACTCCTTCCTAATCCCTAATCATTCCCTCCAATACCTTGATTGTAGGTGCAATGGCTTCACACTTGTACCTACTTAGCTTATGTTCCAATTCTAAATTTTTCTCACTCAAATAAGGCCCAAATAATATCTTCTTTTATTCATCATATTTCACTCAAATAAGTAACTCAAAGATATAGTTTGAATATATGGTGGGATTCAAAGATATACATGGAAATCCATGCCCAAACTATGGAGAGAGTGTGTATCTAGAGGCCTAGGCCATAATAAATAGGTAGGCAAATGAACAAAGGTTCAGATGAAATTATATTACTTGCATATATATATATATATATATATATATATATATATATATATATATATTAGGATTTGGGCATTTAATACACCCCTTCATTTCAATTTTACTTGTGATTAGGTTCTTTATAGGCCAAAAGTGACACAAAACATCATATCCACTTATGATAAAGGAAAATGTAAATAATGTGCCCACCACACTAATGCAACCCATACATAGTTAAGTCCATTGAATTATGTCAAGCATTTGAAACCAGTTATTATATTAATTAGGTAGGAATTAACCATCACATCATATTACCCACACTTATATTTCATTATATATCAATCAACATCATGAAATAAGTATAAGTATGACATCGATCTATTATCTGATATATAAAGTAGGTAGGATAAGAATGAAGTTATATATTAGGAAGAAAGCTTCCCTTTCCTTATTAGGGATGACATATCTAAGTAGGTAGGGTAAGAACAAATCTATCTATCAAAAATCAAACTTCCCTTGATAGCTATGCCTTAATATAGAACCAAAGCAAAGCTAGATATTATGAAAGAAAAGTTCCCTTGATAGTTATAACTTACTCCCTTGATATGTATCAATAAGGTAATCTTCCCTTGATATGCTATATTACGTGAAGCAAAGCTAGGTATCAAAAAGGAAAGCTTCCCTTTACTTACTCCTTGGCATAGATGAATTAGGTAGGGAAAAGGTTGGGATGAAATTATATTATTTACATGTACAGATTTATATTTGGGAATCTAATAATCCCAATCCCAAAAGTGAGAATTCAAATTTATATCTATATAGATAGGTATGACTAGAGACTAGTTGATAATTCTAATTCTAACCCCATATTTAACTTCTCATTTTATTTATGTCATTGAGAGTATGTCCATATTAGACTAGATTACCAAATAGATAGATATGTGGTCACCAATCTAATAAAGTGTGTTCTAATCTAGTAGCTACTAGAGTGTGTTTCCAAACCCAAATAGATCTATACCCAACTTGATCTATGAATGGAATGAAGGTCATATGCCTTAATATAGTGTAACAGGGAGGGGATTCATAGAGATTGGGCATGGATTAGTGGGCCCTAAAGGCCAAAATGAGGCCCTACCATACTTTGAGTATGCCTTAGCCCACAATAAAATACATTAGAGGATAACATAGGAATGGAGACCCTGCCATAGATAAATGGGGCCCACCATTCAAAAATCCCTATCCTAATCTCATACTTTACCCACCCAATATAATATAATGGAAGCTTTCCCTATCTATCTCATCTATGCCAAGGAGTAACAAAAGGGAAGCTTACCTTTTTGATATTTATATTTTCTTCACCTAATAAATTTTCTCATCCCTAATCACACCCTCCAATACCTTTATGGTGGGTATAGTGGCTTTCTCCTTGTGCTCGATAATCCTTGGTAACTTCTTTATCTATATAGGTTATAATGCCCCCTCTCTTTTCAAGATATGACTCAGTCAATGCCCCATCATATAAAGCATGTGTTTTAGTACCCATTCAATAGGGATGAATATAATGAATTAGTCTTGCACACATGGGGTAGATAAGGTCACCCAAATAATATATATTAACTCCTATATATAGATATAGTGCAATATTTTTTCATTATCATTCATCATATTTAATCACTCCCTTATCGACCCTTATTATCCCTAATTAATCCCTCATCAACCCTCATCATCTATAATCACTCCTTCATCATCCCTAATCACTCCTTCCTTATCCCTTATCATCCTTAATAAATCCTTCACTAACCCTCATCATCCCTAATCACTCTTTCCTCATCCATCCTTGTCCCTAATCACTCCTTCCAACACCTTTATAGTAGATGTAGTGGATTTCTACTTATGCCTAATCATCACTAGTCATTCCTTTCTCTAAATAGGTTATAATACCCCATTTTCCTTCAATATATGCCTTAGGTATTCAATCAAGCATTTAATTAGGTATCAAGTATTAAAGATGTGGTCAGGATTAGATACATGTATTAAAGATCAAGATATGGCTTGGGTATTTTATTGGGTAAGGAATACTCAAGTAGGTATGGAAATAAGGATAGGTAAGTAGGGCATACTCAAATACAAGAAGGTAGGTAGGGCCTACTTAATTAGGTAGGGAAAGAAGGATATGTAGGTAGGGCATACTCTAGTAGGTGGGGTAAGAAGCATATGTAGGTAGACCATAATAAAGTATGTAGGGTAAGAAGTATATGTAGGTAGAGCATACTTAAGTATAATAAGGTAGGTAGGGCATCATCAAGATCAAGATATAGCTCACGTATTCAGGTAGGACATACTTAATATCAAGAAATGACTTAGATATTAAATTGAGTATAGAATACTCAAGTAGGTAAAGCATACTCCAATAGGTAAATTAGGTATCTGGAGTTGATATTTATTAATTATATATCACCTCAACCCTGTACACTTTGAAAACTTAGACCTTGGTCATTCCTCTCAGTTTTGGACCATTCCTGCTTTCAAAAGTCTCATATCTATTTTATCTTATGCCTCTTGGTCTATCTCTTATTCTAAATAGTCTTATGTTGATGACCTAAACCTTTTATATTACCCAAAATGCTTAAAATATGCTTATTTTATGCCCCTATAAGTTATGATCCTGTACTTTTTTTAACTGTCATGACACAAGTATCAGTCCTAGACCCCTAAGTCAATGCTAGTGTCCTACCTTGATGCAAGTGTCTAGTGCCATAAAGTCATCTAATTTAAAAATGAAATTTATCCTAATAGTCATCCTAAGTGATTTAATATGATATATTTCTTGATAGGAGTGATATATATTCATAATCACTCCTCATTCATTCCTCACCTAGCATTCATACTAAAGAGCATTCAATTGAGCAAAGCTTCCATATTTGTTCATATTTCCATATAAATCATAGGGAATACACATTTATAGGTATGATGCATTGAAGGAGTATCCCAATAACTTGATTTTTCAAGTTACAATCTAGTTCATTATTGTACTTTCTTTCCACATATTTCACCCTTATGCACACACAAGCTAATAAATTAGGGGAGAACTACATCAGTTTGAGGCCTTCTTCAGAGTAGTGGATATGTAAGAATCACCCATTGAAAGAGGGGTATTTTGGGTTGGATCGACACCATGAGCTCACTAACTCATTTTTTCCAAGGTCACTATGAAGATGAAGAACTAGGGTTTTGCTATTTCATGAGAAGTGATAGTTTATGACCCAGATCTAATGCACTAAAATGAAGGAAAAGATAGACCCAAAAGCATCTAGGTGGTTACATCATTTTATAATAGGTATTTTTTATAGGACACCTACATCTAATTTAAATAATAACATTGATGTTAATATCCAAGGTTGATGCTAGTATTTGTAGCTCAGAGGCACTCAATCTAAAATTTGAGATTTGTTCTCGAATCCTCTTTCAGTCTAATTCATGTATGTCCCAAATCCAAAATTGTGTTATCATCATAACTAGATAATTACATTATTTATTTGTCATTTACATATCTAACATCGTTTGACTTTCTATTTTTAGTCTATCTCAGTTTAATAAATTCAATATATGTTGTATCTAAGTTTAGCATTTAATTGGTTTATTGTAGATCTAATTATCATCCTTATACATTATCATTTATATATTATTAACCCTATCTATCCAAGTAGGAACCACATCCATATATAAGGTTGAAAATTTTGTAAACCTAATATTTGAACTCCAAACCCTAGGTCAATTAGGGTGTTTTGATTTTTCTATTATTGATCCTAAATTGATATAAAATATGTACAACATGGATGAATCTATCACCCATTATAGGTTATAATTTGTGATATTTTTTATGGTTTTATACATTTATTTCCTTATTATATATATAAATCAAATTCATGAGAATAATTAGAGGGTTTTAAAGTGGAAATAATACTTGGTCTCTCTTCACAATTCCTTTTGCAATGTTATAGAGCCAATATCTAGCTGCCAATGTGCATGCTCTTAACCATTTATTATACCTAAATATCATTTTAATGATAGATACCATCCCACACCCATTATTCATCTACAATTTATATTGGATTCCATGGTCTATGCTATTACTACTTAAGAGGTAAGGTTGCTCAACCCATTCTGCCACCTGTTAGTATATAATAGGTACCTCCTAAACCTCAGCTTACAATAAAATCTAAAGAAAATGAAATTATTGACCAATTAATTGATACACATGTTAATATTTCAATCCTTGATATCTTAAAGGAGTCTAATGTTTACAAGGATATCCTATACGAGGCATTGTATGAGACAAGTTTCAAGTGATATTGAGCCTACTTATTTTTTGGATATCATGAAAGATTTCAAGAACAATGTTGAGCTCATTACCTTTGATCCAACATACATACCATCCAAATATATTATAGACTAAGAGTTGACATTATTCATACAAGTAACCATGCAAAATAAGGCTATCAAAAGGGTGCTCATTGACAATGGTCCAGGCCTAAAAATTTGTGGCATAAACTTCCTAACCACCATGGGAATTAACACCAACCTTATCCAAAAAATAGTCATGTATATAAAGGGTTTTGATAATTCACATAGCCCTCTAGTTGACCAAATCACTTTGGATGTGACATTGGGGCCAAAAATGGCCCCAATTACATTTCAGGTGATTTTCTCCATCATTAAATTATAATTTAATTTTGGGTAGACCTTGGATACATTTAATGAAAGTAGTCCCTTATACACTTCATAGATGTGTAAAATTCATACATGATGGGACCTTATTGACTATGTCTACCGATGATGCACCTTTCAAATTTTGTAAAATGATATATTTTGAAACATATGGCATCCTTATGGTGGTACTAATTGAATAATGGATTCCTCTTGATCATAAACATACTTTTGAAATGTGTGAGTCAAGTACAATTACTCTTCCATCTCTCGAAGTAAATAAGGCACTAATCATTGAGGTGAACATAAATATACATCAAGAGTAAGAGTAGTCACCAAATGAACCAATGATATTAAAATGATAAGAACCCCCAAAATTTGAGCTTCCTTTATTGGTAAAAACTAAACATATATAAGGCCATGTTTTAGATTGATATGATAATGATGATGAAAATCATTATGAAATGATATATGAAAAGCATGAAAATTTAAATTTGATCCACTTGATGACCTTTTGCATAACCTATTTGAACCTATAGGTCCTGTTACATATAATCTAAATCCACTTTCATAAGATACCAAACTAAATCAAGATAAGGGTAAAAATAAAATGTAAGGAAAACATGTAAATACTTATTATTTCATACATCCCTCTTGGATTAAAACATTGAGTCAAACTTACAAGGGTAAAATGCAAATTCATCATGTGAACAATGTGGGGTCTTCTCAAAATGCTTCATAGTAGATTTACATACATAACAATATAATTTAAATACCATGTTATCTATGCTACTTGAACATAGAATGATTTATTTACCTTCTACTAGAGACATATCATGCATTAGTCTTCTACCTATAGAAGACAAGGTACCATATTGTAAATATCATCAGATCATTGGCCATAATACAAATCAATGTGAGGCATGGAATAACCTAATTAAGAAATACAAGAATTAAGGGTGCATACAAATTATGTCAAAAAATGGAAAAGACCACATATTTCCAATTTTTCAAAAGAGCACATTTATGTAAAGTGACCAAAGCATGAAGATATAACCATTTCTATAAATATTGATGGGGTACATCACCCACATCTCAAGATTGATGTAAATAATTAGGAAAAAACTTGTAGCATTACCACATTACAATAACTATGACATTATATATATGAGTTATGTTATTTGCTAGATTTTCCACACTCTTTTAGGTATATCATTTTACCTATTGCATGTGGCCCAAAGGTAGTGGACCTTGATTAATGGGTCATAGACCAAGAACCATACTTAAATTTACACCTTGGACAACAATGGTTCACTAATATGAAATAAGCTGTTGGTGTTAAAAAATAATGTATTATTTTTCAAAATGATACCAAAGAAAATCATATCCCATATAATGGATATGAGGGATAGGTACCAATGATTGCTAGTAGTGATTTACCAGAAGACAAAACACTTCTAGCATTCATGTAGTATTAAAACTTTTGACAAGCAAGGCCACCATGTAGTATCTTGGCTCCTGAGTTCGAAGACCTATTGGATCAAATGGTTTCAAATATTGTAAAATACCAACAAACTAAAAAAAAAATCAAAACTCCAAAAATATTTTTAGCATAAAATTTGTTGGATTGGCTCCTTGGCATCTATGTGTTAATCTATGTTGATGGATGGCATATCAGTTACTTCTACATACACATGTGTCATGCTTCTATTTGAGTTGATACCGGCATACACAGATACATGATCTATTCCTATTTTATATGTTGTGCTTTCCCTATATGTGGACATTAGGGGCATTCACTTCTTTGATCTTGATACTCATAGGTTGTATGGTTCAATGATCATATTTCATTATCATGTTTGAGCTTATATGTACTTACACATGCCTTTATCCATGATTATATATTTCACATGGTACTTGATATGCTATGCACTTGACATTTTTTTCTAATACATTTGATCCATGGACTGCTATGATATGTTTTCATTGGTTGCTTATGCTTTTTTATGCACTTTCTTGAGTGTCTTGTTTTCCTATTGTCTTGATTGTTCAAGCATTTGAATATGCTCTTTTATTTGCATCCCCCATGCCTTTGCTTGATTTATTTGAAATTTTTATATATCATTACTTGTTGTAAGGAAATTTGAACATGTCATTATTTCATTTTTAGACATTTGACTAAGTCATGTCCCTTCGATTATGTGACATTTAAACATGCCCCTTGTTTGCGGTCTCCTTGGACCATTGTCTTTTGAATGATTTTGAGTGATCTTATGTGTGTGATTGATTATTGAGCTTGTCATATTTATATATAGACATTGTCATGATATTTATCATGAATATTAGGCATTAATGTGATCACATTGTTCTATGAAATTCAATGCTACATATACCTAGACATGTTCTTTTATATGCTACATGGTTCCTCTCACTGATTATTCAATTGTGTTCTCCTTTGAGGTGAGGTAACAATCAGTTACTATATTACCTCACCTTAAATTGGGGGAATATTAGTGGGGTAATGTTATAAAGGTATTTTCTCCACATTTGGCACATTTTTTAGATTAAGTGGAGGTATGCTTTGGAAGCATGTTCTCCACACTTATTCAGTATTTAGCACACCTAGATTTAGTGGGGCATGTTTTGGAAACATGTCCTATACATTGAAACTTATATAAATTTTCATATTTATCCATATATAGTGGGATCATGTTATGGTATCATGCTACCCACACTTGTGAAAAATTTTAAATAGGCCAAAACACACAGTCATATGATTTAGATACACATTTATGGTAAAATTATATACATTGGTACCATTATTATACATAGTTTAAGAATGAGACATATTTAAGGTGCATATGCTATGTAATGTGTGCCTAATATTTCAAAATGCAAATGAGTTTTAGATTTCAAAACTCTTCTCTGGACTACCATCACCCACTAGGTCAAACTATTATGGATTGTATTGAGCCAATCTACTGCAGTAGTTACTTTACTTTTGGTATGGTTGAGGTGATTAAATCACTCAATATTGCCAAATTTATAGGTTGGAATTTATTAAATCATCCAACCTCACCAAATATATGGTATGGGTTGACTTTTTTCACTCATGCTCACCAATTTATAAGTACGATTGGGTTGCACAGTTGAGCTAATCTCAACTGTCTGTGGTAACTCACCTTTTTTCCAAGGTTTGGGGCATGTGCCTTATAATATATCTCTATTCATATTTATATATGAACTTTCTAGATTTTTATATATTTTTTACTAATCTTAGTTTTAGATCTTTACAATGATACATATTTTCAAATCAACTTTCTAATAGGTAAGGCAATTGTATCTATACATAAGTGTACCCCTAAACCTTACTCTTTTCAATTCAATATTTTCAACACTTTAAATTTTAAATTATGTGTACTAATTATATATTTTAACATGCTCTTGGTTTTAGTTTAGTCACCAAAAAATCACTCAAGTTGGGCTCATATAAAGGCAAGGTGTGTTATACACACCCAAGTACACATTTTTTCTCTTTTAAACTAGAAATTTCATTACTAGATTAAGCAGGGGGGAGGGGGGCAGATGTAGATGATATTTATGAATTATATAACACATCAATCTTATATGCTTGGGAAACTCAAACCTTTATTTTTCCTATTAGTTTTAGACCTTTCCCACTTTTAGAGTTTTGCATATGCTTTATCTTGTGCACCTTAGCCTATCTTTTGGTTTGACTAGTCTTATGTTGATGAACCAAACCTTTTATCTTACCAAAAATTCTTAAAATTTGCTTATCTTATGCCCCTATAAATTTTGAGCATGTACCTATTTTTTAATTTCCAAGACACAAGCCTTAGTCCTAGAACCCTATATCGATACTAGTGTCTTACCCTGATGTAGGTATCTATTACCCTAAAGCCATCTAATTTTCAAATAAAATGTATCCTGATGGTCAGCCTATGTGCTTTAGTGTAAGATATTTCATTAGAGGAATGGTATGTATTCAAAATCACTCATTCATTCTTCACCTAACATTCATACTAAAGAATAATTTAATTAAGCAAAATTTCCCTATTTATTCTTATTTCCATATAAGTCATAGGGACTACACATATATAGGTATGAAGTTCTGAAGGAGTATCCCAAGAGCCCAATTTGACAAGTTATAAGTTACATCACTATTGTACTTAATTTCCACATATTTCACCCTTGTGCACACACAAATCGACACATTAGGGAAGAACTCCATCAATATGAGACCCTCTTTAGAGTAGTGGATATGTAGGTAACACCTATTGAAATAAGGGTATTTTGGGTTAGTTTGGTACTATGAGACCACTAACCCATTTTTCCAAAGGTCACTATGAAGATGAAGAACTAGTTTTTTTCCATTTCATGAGGAATCATAGTCCATGACCCAAATCTGAATGCACCAAAGTGAAGGTGATGATAAACTAAGAAGCATACAGGTGGTTGTATACTTTTCTAGTAGGTATTTTTTACAAGACACCTATGTTTGGTTCAAATAATTGCATCAACATTAATGTCTAAGGATGATTCTAGTATTTATAGCTCCAAAGGCACTCAATATAGAATTTGGTGACTATTCTAAAATCCTCTTCCAATCTACTTCCTACCTATCCTAGATCTAGAATCATGTTAGCATCTAAACTAGATAAATACAATGTTTTTTTGTCATTTCCATATCTAGCATAGTTGTACTTTCTATTTTTAGCCTATCTCAATTTATTAAATTTAGCATATGTTATATCTAAGTTTAACATTTACTTGGTATGTTCTAGATTTGATTATCAACCTTGTGCATTGTCATTTATATATTCTTGAACCTATTTTCCCAAGTAGGATCCACATATAAATTTAGGGTTAAATAGTATGGCATACTCAATAGTATAAAACTTAATTTCTCATTCTATCTATCAGGAAGCAAGCTTACCTTGTCAATAATATAAGCCAAGTAGGTAGGGAATAACTAAGTAGGTAGGGAAAGAATATATGTGATCTATGTGCACCCCCTACATAGCCAATATTATTTCTAATTCACTCTACTACATACAACACACACCTCTCACCCAAAATTATGCACTCCTTGCCTAGATTTCACTTTAAGAAAAAAATGTAAGTCTCACACTAGCTCATTAACTTCTGTGCACTGACCATTGCACACTCTTCAATATGTATTACATACTCCATAGTTTCACACTATAACTTTCAGTCTCATATACCTCATAGTTCCACACCAATTATTACACCTAATCATTGACTACTGTGTACTAGATTGCCTAAGCACCTCACACTTTCATGCCAAATCCTATGGCTACTCATTGAATTTTGCACCCATCACATCTCATAGCCCTGCATGCTTCACACTTGTGGACTCGCTAACTTATTCACTCTCTACGTGCCTCATAGTCCTGCATGACTAGATGGCATCCATTCATAGACCACTCACTTCTTGGGCCTCACAACACATCCACATGTCAACCTGACTCATCCATGTGTTCCAAGTAGTACACCTATCATTACTGTCAAAAGGAAAACTTGAATTAGAATTCAAATGGTTGACAACCTAGACATTAACCACTCTAACCATTTCCAATTACCATGTCTAATAGGATTTGATCATCACAAATATATTCCTTGGTAGCTATAAAATAGTTATGATTGCTCTTGTATTTTACACTTTAAATATGTAACATAAAAAATTGGTTAAAGAATGCTTGAATACAAACCTATGCCATTACACACAACCCCACATGCCTAGATATCATCCACTCATAGACCACTGAATCCTTGGGCCCCACAACACATACACATCTCAACCTACCTCATCCACATGCTCCAAGTATTCCAACTATCATTACCATGAAAAGATCTCAAATTTGAATTCAAATGGTTGACAACCTATACATTAACTGTTCTAACCATTGCCAATTACCATGCCTAATAGGATTTGAGAATTTTAAATATATTCTTTGGTAACTAAACAATAATTATGACTGATCTTATATTCTACACTATAAACATGTAACATACACATCTGGTTAAAGAATGCTTGAATTCAGACCTATGCCCTTACACATAGTCATAGTATCATTAACTTGCTATGTGTATCTACTTGATATATATGCACTGTTGACATTGTAATCTATATTATTTTCCCTATTCTTTGCTAATTAATAAAAGTTTCATTTCCTACAAGTAAAGACTTCCACTCTATTGAATGTTTTTTATTCATTCTTTTTGAATATTACACTATGCATAGCCATAGTTTGGTTGTCCCCAACACACCTTAGTCCTGGGATCCATGGCATGGATCAACTGGTATCAAATATCTACTCTATTTCAGTTTCTATAACTATAACCACAAGAGTGCAATGAGAGAGAGAAGGTTTATTAGTCGATTTTATTTCAGAGACTCCATTAAAATGTCATAGCAAAAGCAAGATGGCTGACTCCTAGAATTAACCTGAAGTAACCCATAATATTTAAAGGCTCATCATAAATGCTCTAGAGGCAAAACACATTGAAATTTTTGGTCATTTTTGTGATTTAATAATACAATTCAACCTAACATCCTCTTAGTCATCTCAAAAACATTTTCTACAATAATTTTAATAATAAACCCCTTCAATGTATAAGTCAATGTTGACATTACTCTATTTGAAGGTAATAATGATGCCAAATAATTGGATGCCTAGATTTGACAACTCAAGGCATACTTTTCTATGAATCAATTCATTGATTATGAGAAGATCCCCTTCATAATACTGAAGATGTCCATTCTGGTTATTCACTGGTGGGAAATATTTAGTGTGTATCACATACATGAATGTCTATACACATAATATTTTCAAAATTTTATCGATTACTGTGACTTTGTATCTTGTAGGAACCCATTGAGTCTCAATCTCTCTAAGTGCTCACCTTAAGGGGTACACTAGGAAAGGAGAAGGGCAGACCATTGGTGCTTTAAAAGATTATTATCCCTTTTGACACTTTTTATCTACACACTTATCTCCTAAAAACCTTATCCCTAAGCTTGTTATTCTCTATTGTACACTCCTCAATCATTTCTACCTTTTATCCCCCCTTTCTTAACCTTAACCTTATTTTGACTGTTCACTACACTAGGTTAACACTGTCAACTCTATACAATTTTCAACCTCAGTTTCTTATACTAGGTTGACTGAGTCAACCATGTACAGTTTTAGGTAAAATTAATTTAGGGTCTAGGTTGGCTCTTGGCTAACCTAGCCCGTGACCTAGTGAATTCTTATCCAAAATTGTGCTAGGTCGATCGGGTTAACCCTATTAGCTAAAATTTTTGGAAGGGCTTAGGTTTAAATCCACTTATATATACAAGATCATTTATCCATTATTTAGAAAAGATAATAAGATGTAAGAGCTATTGTGCATTTGTTTATCCACCATTCTACTTGAGGAGCAAGCTTAGGGTTTCATATTTTCTTTGGAGATACAGATCTTATCTTGTGGAAAAGTATTTTGGATGCATTGATAGGTTGTGTATCCTAGAGATTATTTATCCTTATCATCCTTACATACCACAATAACCTCTTGTGAAGCACCTTGACCAAGGGAGAGATTGAGGTTTGATGGGTTCATTTTTAAGGTAACTATTCCTAACTTTGGTCCTCCTTTGTAAGAGTAAATAGATATGCATTTGTACTTCTCTTCTATGTATTAACATTATGTATACATTGACATGAGTATATGTCTTCTATGCATAATTAATTTTATTATTTATAACCCCCACTTTGTGCCACAAAATTTTTTGAGCGCTAGATTATATTCTACTTTACTTGTTATTAGTTTAGTGAGATATCAAACATAGGACTACCTATGGGTTATTGCATGATTGTGATTTAATGGAGGATTTGGAACCCTCCATAACATTGTGTATTATGATAAGAGATCCCCTAATTAGGTCTAGTAGATCCCCATATTGGTCATATTCTCAATTATCTAATGAGTCCCCAATCGAAAGTGTATGATATGATATATCATCTCTGAGTTAGGATTAATTTATAAGCATGATGCATTTTTGATTGCATACATTTTGGTGAACCCAACATGAATCTAACCCTTGTAGGTTTTATTCCACATTTTTATTATTTTATCATTTTTTTTTTATATATTTATAATACTAAGTCGATAGTATTGATATAGTTCTAACTTCTGTGCATAGGTTTAACACACAGTCGTATCAATACAAATCTATTTTATTTATGAAAGTTTTTTAGACTTCTAATTCAAACTTCTAGGTCAACCCAAATGACCTTGTAAATTTTCAATCATTCAGATCAGCCTACTAGGTCAACCCAATTGACCTTGTAAATTTTCAAACATCCAGATCAGCCTACTAAGTCGACTAAGTCAATCTTATACATTTTTAGACATCTAGTTACGACTACTAGGTTGACCTAATTAAACCTATACATTTTCAAACATCCAAATCAGCATACTAGGTTGACCCTATCAACTTTGTAAATTTATATACTTCTAAAAAACATACTAGGTTGACCCTAATGATGTATTACATTTTTTAAATTTTCAACAAACAAATTTGCAAAGCTAGGTCGACCTAGTCGACATAGTTAGCAGAATTGGCAAGTATAAATCAGGGTACTTCAACAATAATCTTGTTTTCCTCTACATTCTCCAACCCACCAAAGCTCCTTTCTATCCTTCTTTATCACTTTTGTTATTCATTATAATTATATTTTTCATAGTTTTTAGTCTTTAAAATTACCCCTGTATAGTCAACTAGGTTGACCTTATTGATGTAGTTTTATATTTTGTATTCTATATAAAAAATTAGGTTAACACTATCAACGTAGTTCTTTTTTAGACCCTTGATTTTGTAGTATAAAAGTGACACTATTGACTCTATTTTGTATTCTCTGCATACATTGTCATCAAAATAGACACTGTACTATGTTTCAAAGTTGGAATTAACACTTATATACAAGTAATTAGCTCACACTTTCATTTCCTTTTGCTTGCATGCTTATAATAGATCACATAGTCTAATTAGGTGGTTTTTCAATATACCATTTAGTTACTCTATTTTCTCTTTTATGCACACATTACCAAATTACAAAATCTTGAAACACATTTTAACAATTGTCTACCTAAGGCCTACCTTTTTGGATTTCATCACCAAGGGGAAACCAACTTAGTTTTATGGCCAATTATAAACACATGGTTAATTTTATATATTGGTTAAGCATTCAACACCCTTATCACTGCAGTGTGTGAAGTGAGGGGGTAGGCCCCAATACCAAGCCAGTACCATTACCAACATAGATCCCTTTTAACCCAAACATCTTGAAACCATCCTTAGATTACTTTCTAGTTCCTTGCTTACAACCAACTTATTATCACATCCAAAATTATATTCTAATAATCTAACAACATTTAGGATGACCACTAAGTTAGTTTTTACTTTCCAAATTGATTGTTTTCTCTTTTCTCAATTGTATGTTATATTATAAAAACTTGCATTATCCAACATCGATGCAAGGTTTTATGCTGTGTGCCTCAATTGGATCAGCCTCATTGACCTAATTGATTGTGTGTTTTATTTCATTTCTTTATTTCAAAGTACATAGAATTTTTTTCTTATTTTAGTATACAGTCATTCTGATCGACACCGTCTCTTACAGGATGTCTATTTTCCTTACTTATAGTACTAAGTTGACACTGTCAAATCTACACTTTTTCAACCCCTATTTCTTGTACTAGGTTGACCCTATCAACTCTGTACACCTTTTCATCCTCTGTTTCCAATACTAAGTTGACCTTGTTGACTTTGTAAAAATTTTAGACCCTACTTTTTGTATTAGGTCAACCTTGTCAACTCTATACAGTTTTTAGATCCTATTTTTGTAATAGGTCACTATTGATGCCTTTAAGTGTATCATAGGTGCTCCTAGTGTTTAAATAACAACACTCATTTTAGAATTCAAAGAATTCAGAGCATAAGTTGTATATTATGGTGATCTGGTCACCTGTGATGAAATAGTGGAAAAATAAGCAGACTGTTACATTATATTTATAAAATTTGGTGGTTGGGAGCCACCTTGGTCTTGCTAACCAAATCTATGCAAAGTATGAAGCATCTATGATATTATTGGTGAATTATGATCAAATATTTAACTAAAGATTAATATAGAATGAGTATTTATAATGACTTTAATCTACAGTGATCTAGCTAAAAAAGAAGTAAAAAGGAAAGGCAGGGCAGAAAGAAAGTATGTGATTGTTGATCTTTATCTCAAAAATCATGAGAAGGTTTAAATTCCAACTAAACATGAATTTAACCAATGTATAATTTAAAATAACATATTATCAAATCCCACTACACATTAGGAAACTATTTAAGGATAACATGAAGAAATACAAGTAAGAACTATTTTTACTTTAAAGATTTCCTACTGCAATCAAATAATATATACACATCCTTATGTAGAGCAAATAAAACTGAAGTAAACCCTAGAACATTCAACTAATTTAGAATTTACACAAATTAACAACCTTTAATTGAAGATACACATCCATAATTTTTGAAAACCCTTCAAATTTAAGACCTAAAACAAACAATTGAGAGAGAAGCTATGATAACAATTCACACAAACAATTGAGACAAACTTTACAATATTCCCTACTTGTATTAAATTGCTCCAAAAGTTACAAAGTAGTTTTAGATCTTAGAACTCTCCCATTTTGAAAATAGATAATGTTATTTTTATAAGCTCAAGGAAGCATATCGGTTAGTTGCATCAATTGACAAGTGTACAAAGTAAGGACAATTATCCTTTTTACAAAATTTCTAGAATACACTAAAATTTCCAAAATAAACTAACCTTTAGGAAACATGATAACAAAATGTACGTGCCTTTACAGAGAATATTCCATTTTTTAAATATTAAAAAATTCATATGAATAAAATATTTCTAACTAGCTAGTGGGCCTTGTGTTGATGCAACTACCTGATTTTGCTGAAGGATCTTCAGTCTGTAGTGTTAGTCATTGATAAATTGAAGATCAGTCACTAGCTTTAAGAAAAAATTCTATCCATAGTATTCTAAGTCCTTAAGATCTTTTTCAACCTTTTTCATAGTTTATTTGATGCCCCTAACATCTACTATTTTCTCTTTAGAGGAGATAAGCAGACCCATGACATTATTATTTCCTTCATCTATTTTGTTTTCTCATTGTTTTCCCACTTCTTGCATGAATTTCAAGGTCCTTTGTTTGAAATCTTCATCCCCTATGAGATTGAGTAGGATGAGGGTTGTGGGCTCTTTAATCAAGTTGTCTAGGATATGAGACATTTCACCTTTCATCTACTTGAATTTTTTGGTAATGTTTTCCATATCCTTGGACCAACTGTCTAGGGCATTAAATTTATCAACCAATATGGCCATGGCCATATTCAAATGTGCCTTGCTAATAGTCCTACAACCTAGGACTAGATTCTTAGATAGTGATTTAATCAGTTACCTCACTTGGGAGCTTGTAACTTCTCATTGGCCAACTTGGCCTATTTCTTTAGAGATTTGCATCCTTATTTCTTTAAAGAGTTGAATAGTCCCACCATGATTTATTCAAATTTATTGAACCTATCTTCATGAATGGATAACACAATAAACTCTTTTAAATTTTTATTTTATTTTAGTAACCCCTTGATCATTATTTGTAACTAATAAATTTGAACCTGGGCTACTTCAAGGATTTTTTATTCAAATATATGGTCTTGCCCTAGTTTTTGTTCAGCTACTAGAGTTAAACTGACAAATGGTTCAACCTTTTGGAAGGTAAAATCTTCACCTCCTACCATAGCCTTTTTATAAATCACTCATTCCATGTTGGCAAATTCTAAATTAAATATGACTCCTATTGATGATTCAGTGACTTATAGAGTAGAGATCTCAACATGTGCCTCACTTGAAGTTTAGGGAGCATCCATTTGAGTACCACCTAATACCCCAGAGTCAGTCATCTTCCTCTCCTTGTCTTGTCACTATAACTCTATAATCTGAGGTTTGAGTTCTTTATGAACATGAATGTTCACTAACTTTATGATTTTCCACTGGTGGTGCATGGTTGGTGTCTTTTTCAACTTTCCATGTAAGAACCACTTAGGAATAGTTGGCCCATGGATTGGGTTGTCATCACTAAAGATATTTACCTCACTTAATGGATGAGTGAAGGTCAATCTAGGTTTCTTTGGTCCTACAAAGACCAATTCCAATTTAAATTTTCTCTTATGTGGGGGAGCAATGGGAACTAGGTCCAATGTTACCTCCTTTCTTTTATCCCTTTCTTCTTCTAATTTCTCCTCAGTTTGGGGCTAAGGTTCTTCCAGTTGTTCTCCTTTTTCATTTGACCCTTAGGCACTGGCCAATATTTTTAATGCATCTTCCACTATTTCCCCTAGATCCAATGTAATTACATATATATACTCAATAGGAGTCTCTAGTTTTTTAGACAATGCTAAAGATGATGCCCCTTCACTAGGTCTACTCTCTTTAGGCCTCTATTCAATCTACACTATAGGATTTTGTGCAACTAGTGTCTCGAGTGGTTGTGTTGGAGGAGGTCTAGAAGATTAAACCCCCAATAGATGGTATTGCCTCAGATTAAGCTACTAAATGTCATCACTTCCTTTCAGATCGCTTATCAACCTTGATTCTAGGTTGATGTTAAATTTCTTCAACCTTTTCAGGACTTCATAGAAGGATGAAGCTTTTGTGTACATATTGTCATAAGCACCTAGGTGATGCTCATAAGGTACATTT
This sequence comes from Torreya grandis, assembly GCA_037957365.1. Lineage (NCBI taxonomy): Eukaryota > Viridiplantae > Streptophyta > Pinopsida > Cupressales > Taxaceae > Torreya > Torreya grandis. The sequence continues at coordinate 900,544 of JARHVA010001851.1, read as the reverse complement.
ATTTGTTTGGCCTTCAAATTCTTTGTGACCTTATCATTTGGGTCCCACTACCTCAAGTCATCATGCTGTAATTTGAAAGAGGCTCTATGTCTAGCAACATATTCAAAGTTGTTTCAATAATGGAAGATGGTTCTGCCAATAACCAAAGGTAGAATATGTAAAAATCCTTTCTTCTTCTCCCTGTAAACACCATCTATACCATTGCATATTTGAAATGCAACTTCCTTCTTAGATAATTTATTTGGGACATGGACTAGTAACCTCAATGGAGTGCATTATGTTCATTCAATCCAGATGACTATGTAGTCTAAGTAAAACCATATGTCCCTAATGGATTTGTTTGCCAATAGGCTGATCCTTAGCATAGGGTTCCCTGTTAAGGCCTCATTCAAATGAGGATAGATGAAATCACATATAAAATGAATATGGTCTCTATATTTAAAGATATGTAACCCTGAGTAAAATTAGAACACTATTTGTGTCCTTTCAAGAGACCATCCCTTAAAGTTAGGGATCTCAATTGTGGCTAGTATGGAATCTAGGA